>BROG01000598.1:340000-459989 GCA_030159075.1 Atrina japonica | reverse complement strand
TGTGTGTGTGTGTGTGTATTTACATGTTTAGAATTATTTACTCCACGTTCTATGAACAGGAATGCGACATTAGCAACCAAACTATACGACAAACGTGATCATTTAGAGTTTGTCTGTCGTTTACTGTTAATATCTCCCAGATAATCCAATTCGTCAGATAATGTAAGACATATGCTGTAGCGGCAAATTACTTAACGATAAACTGGTGACACATATGAGGACTCGCGGTTTAAGTCAACACTTCGCAAAGTTTACAGTCGATTTCAAACTCTTGTTTGCAATATGTTTAACTTTCTTAAATGTTGAGTAACCAATTTGAAAGAATTATTACATCGCTTATACGGATTGTAACGATTTATCTATTTCTCACTTCGTTTTTATTCGAATTTGATTGGGCGGTTATGATTAGTCGACATAGAAAGCCTACTCCTCCATTGTACTTCATACCCTCCCTGAATATTTCAGGGGTCATTTTTGTCTAATATTCACCAGATTTGTAAACTATCTCTCGCTTCCTTGAGGGTTAATCTTTTGGTATCTAAGATTTTTATAACGTGAAGGTCTTAATACCGTCTATAATAGTAGTCACTAATTTTTCACATGTTTTATCTTCTGTGTTATGTACATTCAAACATTAAAAGCCACCTCTGTACAAAGGACACCTGCTTATAAAGGCTATCAAAAAACCTTTGTTAACTTTTTATAACGAATAAACATCTTTATAAAGGTTACATGTCTGTAACGGCCACTTTTGCCTTTATAGACACCTTCGACTGTGTTGTCTTATAACTCATTTGAATGAAATTGTGCAAATACATATATGTCTAATACTTTTGTAACAATACGTAGCTTGTTTTTATCCTTGTTTTGATTTGAATTAGACTCGTTGCGTGTGTAAACATGTGTCAATTTACCTGGGTAGACCTATAAACATTGTACATGTTCGAAAGAAACCTTACTTTATTGTGAAACACGTTAAAAATAACTACTGTAACGGATTAGTTTAACGGGATATTTGTAAGTTACAGAACAGTAATTACTATGACTTTAGTTTCTATCACTTTAGTTTGTAAGTTACAGAACAGTAATTACTATGACTTTAGTATCTTTCAGTTTAGTTTCATGTAATCAGCCGGTAATGGAAAAAAAATCTTATTATGCATACCCGTTGACTCTAATGGCCAGTCCCTAGGTTTCTTGATAAGGCTGCAAAATGAGCATATAATCATTACATGCTACGAACAGAAGTTACGTTTTGTGAGACTTGTCCATTATAATTATAATTGTAAGTTGTGACAACCAGTTTCCCGCTTTAAATTAAAAATGACTGCGGGCTAACTGCGGTTGCGGCCGCAAGAAGGTAATTATAAGTCCCCGTGATACCTCTTTTCAATAGATCCAATTTTACTTATATTCCAGTGTTTTATGGACTTCCTGACCATTGAATTTTGATCTACGTCATTTATTGTTTGTTTTTTTTTAAGTTGGATAATTTTAGCATTCTCTCTTAACCTACCCAGTTTACACAGTTGATAGCAAACGCTGATGCAAGGGTATCTCCAAGTAGTGACGTCATTGGATTTCCTTGTATATAATAGGCGTGGAAATTGGGATGCTGATGACATATAATCTGAAACAAAAAATAGAAACGTGATGTTAATCCATTTTTCTGTTAGATAAAGTAATATGGGATTTATGGTTATATATACATTATAATTGCAAAATCCGACACGTACACAACAATTTGTTTCCATGGTTTCAAGTACGATTTATCGCGCCAAAATTGCTAATTTCCAATTTTCAGCGATTTTTGTTTATATTCTATGGTTTTTATCCCAATACATTTAAGTGATAAGAGTGCTAACATAGCTCATTTTTGAAATATTAAAGACAGACTTTCGGAAAAATATATACCCTCCAAAACACCTTGGTATAAACTTGGTTATTTGTTAATCACTATTTATAATTTATGAAATCCATCCATTACTTTTATTTTTACTAGCAAAACAGACACCACAAATGAAGTATCAAATGAGAATTTCCAATTATTTGTTAATTTTCTATGACTTTTTGCTTCAAAACTCTTTAACGCCCAAACGACTAGAGTGCTAACATCGCTTATGTTGTAGCATTTATGAGACGCGTTCAAAAATAATCCTCCAAAATTATCCCAGGGGAATAGGAATTATTTGTATCTCAAAGACTACAAATTAACTTATTTAGTATCATTTACAGAAAAAGGAAACGTGAAAAAGCCCCGATCTTAATATAAAGAAATTGCATTAGCTGTGTTTTTCTCATTTTTTCACTTTTTTACTACTTAGATTGATATACAATAACAAAAAAGAGATACACATAGACATAAACAATTCTTAAAAGGCCCATGACCGGAGGTGTACGTTCAGCAGTGTTGTTAATTTTGTTTTAAATGATAATGTGCTTTGAAAAATGCTTAAATAATGTTATTATATTCACTTTAATTACGCTTCTAAGTGATTAAATGTTTTCTAGCTATTTGAGTTTGAAGATCAACAAATGATTTTTACTCGTAACAACAATAAATACAAACAGAGTTACGTAATATTCAAGGCAACCTCAGATGAATAAGTTCAACATATGGGTTATTGTCATCTCGTATCCATCACAACTCGTACCTAAGTGGATCAGTTGACTCGTAAACAAGTTTTACCGGACTCGTGCCCATCGACTACCTTATTCGTGCCTATCGACTGTTTAATTGTAGAATTATTTATATACATGTACTTACCAACAAAGTAAATACCATAAAATATGCCGTTTGGTATTGAATTAACATACAACTATCTTTGGAAATGAATTGACTTCAGAAGTACTTCACTGACAGAGGCATTGTCCAATTCACAAAACGTTACAGGCGGATTAATCTCTTGTTTATCAAAAAGAAATGGCATTGGCTGATTCTACTAAATTTTCGGTTATGACAACCTTTATGGGGAAAAAAACTTTATTCCCCACTAGATACTTGTAGGCAGGATAACAAAAAAGAAGACACTATCTTGTCAGTGTAAATTTAATGTCCTTATTCTTTATTACCTAAAGTTTGAACGTGTCCAGGTCAGTCAAAAAATGGGTTCACGAGACTACTTCCCGCCAGTTTATATGGATATAAGGGAAAGGGGTCGTTACAATTTTCGAGAAGTCTATTGATCTACTACAATTCTGAACTTGTTTAATAGCCTCGATCTGATTAGCTGACGAATGCGCGAGCATCGGTTACTCGCATTGGCCGAGGCTTCACTAATAATAAAAACAAGATATGCACGTGTGATTTCGGGCACATGAATCCACGGGTAGGAAAAAGCATAGCGATTCAGGACCGTGGTTTTACGACGATGAGGCTCCTTATACTGTTTTTACAGTTCATGGCAAATAAAGGAATCACTATATCGGCTTTTTAAGTTGTTTATGTGACAGAAACATCTTTTGCCATCGAAAACGTCGTTATTTCAAACGGAATTGCACTGCTTGCAAACACCACACAATTGCCATGTATATAGCTTACTCTTACAATTGTTTTAGTTACGAGTCAGTCAACCGTAGGCATGACTTAGCTAAAGAGGATACGAGTCAGTCAACCGTAGGCATGACTTAGCCAAAGAGGATACGAGTCAGTCAACCGTAGGCATGACTTAGCCAAAGAGGATACGAGTCAGTCTACCGTAGGCATGACTTAGCCAAGGAGGATACGAGTTGAGATGGGCACGAATTGAGATGGGTGCGAGTTAGCAACATTCCACACGTTGCCATACAGGTAGAACATAAACAAATCACAAAGGACAGAGAAGGAAGGGAAATAGAATCGACAAAGAAATAATTCTGTGCGCGTAGGAACATTTTGGCGATTTGATTTTGGTTTCGAAAACAAAGAAATTTGGAACCCCCAAATGTGTACAGATGTTTATATAGATGGGTGCCCTCTTAGTCGTAAAACCACGGTCCGGAATCGCTATTCACTTGCCTACCCGTGGCTTCATGTACCTGAAATCACTCGTAGCTAATGGAAATTCATAAAAGAGAAAGTGTGTTCAGTTTATCCAACCACAGTAGTTGAGATCGAAAACGGAAGTTATCGCGAAGTCTATTGATCTACTACAATTCTGAACTTGTTTAATAGCCTCGATCTGATTAGCTGACGAATGCGCGAGCATCGGTTACTCGCATTGGCCGAGGCTTTACTAATAATAAAAACAAGATATGCACTGTGATTTCGGGCACATGAATCCACGGTTAGGAAAAAGCATAGCGATTTCGGACCGTGGTTTTACGACGATGAGGCTCCTTATACTGTTTTTACAGTTCATGGCAAATAAAGGAATCACTATATCGGCTTTTTAAGTTGTTTATGTGACAGAAACATCTTTTGCCATCGAAAACGTCGTTATTTCAAACGAAATTGCACTGCTTGCAAACACCACACAATTGCCATGTATATAGCTTACTCTTCAAATTGTTTTAGTTACGAGTCAGTCAACCGTAGGCATGACTTAGCCAAAGAGGATACGAGTCAGTCAACCGTAGGCATGACTTAGCCAAAGAGGATACGAGTCAGTCAACCGTAGGCATGACTTAGCCAAAGAGGATACGAGTCAGTCTACCGTAGGCATGACTTAGCCAAGGAGGATACGAGTTGAGATGGGCACGAATTGAGATGGGTGCGAGTTAGCAACATTCCACACGTTGCCATACAGGTAGAAAATAAACAAAACACAAAGGACAGAGAAGGAAGGGATATAGAATCGACAAAGAAATAATTCTGTGCGTTTAGGAACATTTTGGCGATTTGATTTTGGTTTCGAAAACAAAGAAATTTGGAACCCCCGAATGTGTACAGATGTTTATATAGATGGGTGCCCTCTTAGTCGTAAAACCACGGTCCGGAATCGCTATTCACTTGCCTACCCGTGGCTTCATGTACCTGAAATCACTCGTAGCTAATGGAAATTCATAAAAGAGAAAGTGTGTTCAGTTTATCCAACCACAGTAGTTGAGATCGAAAACGGAAGTTATCGCGAAGTCTATTGATCTACTACAATTCTGAACTTGTTAAATAGCCTCGATCTGATTAGCTGACGAATGCGCGAGCATCGGTTACTCGCAATGACCGATGCTTCACTAATAATAAAAACAAGATATGCACTGTGATTTCGGGCACATGAATCCACGGTTAGGAAAAAGCATAGCGATTCCGGACCGTGGTTTTACGACGATGAGGCTCCTTATACTGTTTTTACAGTTCATGGCAAATAAAGGAATCACTATATCGGCTTTTTAAGTTGTTTATGTGACAGAAACATCTTTTGCCATCGAAAACGTCGTTATTTCAAACGAAATTGCACTGCTTGCAAACACCACACAATTGCCATATATATAGCTTTAATTTCAACCTGCTAAAACACGTGTAACTTTGTACGATATGATAATTTTTAACTGTTGATTTTTTTTCTATTGTAAAAATATACTTGGGTTATTTTTCAATGGTAGAAAATGCACCTGGGTCATTTTCTATGGCAAAAAATAATCCGTGCTTTTTCTATATCCGTAAAAAGGTTTTCTGGAAAACGGGAATTTTTCATAATTGTATGGGGCAATAGACCTTTTTGGGGTTGATTTTTTCTGTTACCGTTTGTCAAAATAGTATGCAACTTCCAGTTAAACATTTTATCTTATATATATGACATGGAATTTAGATACCATGCAGTGCTAGATGCCAGATGTGAAAAACAGCCTACCATAAAGTAACGGCACTTGTAGTCGTTACAAGAAAGAATTCCAACAAATCCTAGGAGAAGAACTGAGGCAAGATATCATTGAATGTTGTCAATGTAAATTTTACGAAACCGGAAGCGATCTTGCTCGACATTCTGTAGACGTCACATGATATGAACACTAACTATTCCGACAAAACTGAACGGAAAGGAATAGACTGAAAAAGCATTATGGGTATTCATGATTCCTACGTAGAATAATGACCGATCCCGGGTAGTTTATCTATGTGCTTAAGAACTGAATCATCAGTGTAACCATAATTCCTACATTATTGTGTACAAATCAGTAAAACGATGGGTACGACTCTTACAATTGTTTTAGTTACGAGTCAGTCAACCGTAGGCATGACTTAGCCAAAGAGGATACGAGTCAGTCAACCGTAGGCATGACTTAGCTAAAGAGGATACGAGTCAGTCTACCGTAGGCATGACTTAGCCAAAGAGGATACGAGTCAGTCAACCGTAGGCATGACTTAGCCAAAGAGGATACGAGTCAGTCTACCGTAGGCATGACTTAGCCAAAGAGGATACGAGTTGAGATGGGCACGAATTGAGATGGGTGCGAGTTAGCAACATTCCACACGTTGCCATACAGGTAGAAAATAAACAAAACACAAAGGACAGAGAAGGAAGGGATAAAGAATCGACAAAGAAATAATTCTGTGCGTTTAGGAACAGAAATAAAGCGTTGAAATACTTTGAGGATGGAAATGAAGTTGAAAGTTATCAATAATTTGCCACCCTTCTTTGAATTTCTTCTGAAGAAATCTATCAGGGTATTTATATAACACTTCTGTTCAATCGTGGAGGCTCAAACTGGTCGGAGAATACCAATACTTTCTTTGAAAATGGTAAAGTATATGTATAGAAATACAATATTTTTATTTAAAAATGAATAATTGTAGTTTTCGGTGAAATACTATCCACAATTCATGTTTGAAATGCTTTCCGTGTCGATGTAACAGCAGTGACCGGTACATGGGCGATTGCTAAAGAGGGGTGTTTGTATCATGTTGTTTTTATCATTTTTTGACTACTTGCGGTGTATGTGTGCATTAGCTTTGATTACTATGTCTTTAACTTTTTATGTATGGATATAACAATGGACCTGACCTTATTTTCACAAAGTATACAGGAATATAAGACTTTTTATGCCTGTATATAGCTCTTATTTGTATAGAATCAAGCACACACGCTTCATACTTAGACATTTTACTTAATATAGACACAACTGGCAACTAAGCTATACGTATTCATGTAAACAAAAAAAATTGTCACCTGAACGGAGAAACATCAAAGTTTTGAAAGAAGTCGATGACCTGTAATGTAAGTACATGTACACGTAAACGTACCTGTATAATTCCCAGAACGATATTTGAAGTCTTGAATTGTAATAATGAGCTTTTTAAGGCGATGGAGAAATGATCTGGAATTGATTTGACCAAAGATATATTCATATTTTAGTAATAATTCAGAAAAACAATTCTAACGCAGGTATTAGAGTCTAGTAAACGCATTCATAGCACTCGAAAATTGGCATTTCTTGTCTAATCCCTTAAGTAAACGCAATCTTTCTCATAAAAATAAGCTTATGTTCCAGCGCTGCGCTGACCAGAAATGAGAGACTTCGGGGTTCAAAGTGCGATGCTCTAACATTCGGCCTCGGACGCCCCCAACCAGCCCCTTCCAATAGACAAACCTTGGAACTAAATGATATCATATACTTATTTAATGTAAAAATCACTGAAAATCTCTAAACAAAATTACTTCAATGTATTATTTCTTTGGAAATAGTTTGCCATTTATTACATCGAAAATGAGAGCAACTACAAAAAGTGTTCTAACAGTGAGATTTATACAATTTAAAAGGAAATAAGATAGCTATTTAACTTCTTATAATTGAACAAATTTAATGTAATACGAAATAATTAAATTAATTATATAATATGATCTGTGCGTTATGGAGCTTCATTACAGATTACATAAAAAATTTATAATATATATTATAAAGCCTAGTGGCGATTTGATTGGCTAACGGACGGCAAACTGAATTACTTTTAAGTTTTATCCACTACATTTACAGACTTCTCTCATCTGAAGGTTTGTGGTGACGTCACTTGGTGTTTGTAACGTTACTTAAACTTGAATTGGGCAATCGACTAGATTATGTTGTGTAGAAAATGTTTAAATTTTGCTGTATTCAAGTTGACAATTTTGCTAAATTCAACATCTGGTAAAGTATGAAAACAAGTTGTAAATAATTTATAATGTAGGCTAAATATTTGTACCAAAACATAAGCAAGTGTTTTATGCACTTAATTCTGCATTTGCATAAGTAGTTGATAAAGTTGGAACAATTTGGTCAACTCGACAGAAAGGAGACTAAAATTTCATCCTAAGTCATCAGCAAATGCCGTTAAAATTGTGTAAATTAGATCATATGATAAAAGACATTTATGATACTCGTTATGAATTTTCCATTCTTGCTCGCCGGAGGCTCATAAAAATAAAAAATAAAGAAAAACTCGAATGTGATATATATATAAATTTTGAAACAATATGAGATTATTGATCATTTCTAGCATGATAGCGGGATATGTGTGTTTTCGAGATACTATAGTCAATAAAAATTTCCCACTGTTATATTTAAGGTATAAATTAAATTATTCTTCCAATTTAATCTAAAAAACATTTTATTTAAAAAAAAACTATACTATTTCTCTACAATATTAGCACTTTTATCAAAATATTTTACTTTGTCAAACTGCCCATTACAAAGCGCACTTTTTAGTAAATTTTCAGCAACATAATTTCTTTGTTGGATTTCATTTACCGTACCCCTGGTACTAACTCCGTTTCAACATCATGTAAAATTTCCTCCAGTTGTTGACCTTTTAAGGGAACATCCTTTGAGTATTTATCAAATAAAAATCCTGGTGATACTCCCGGCCATACGTCTCGCTTATCTAGATCTTATGCACAGCGAATTATTGATGATGTCAATTGCTGTAAAAATCGTTCGAGGTTTTCTTCATCCATTCTGAAATAAGATAATTTGAAATGTTATACTTAACGAAATGTTTGTGAAGGTAAACTTTATTCAGGCAAAATATTACATTAACAAAACAGTTTCAGCTATATAAAACACGCGCTCAAAATAAATACCATGGTCTTGTTGTAATGATAAAACGCTAGTACATATTTACTCAGAAAAAGATAATAAAAACTTGAAAGTCATGCCGAGAATGATTAATTGAGAAGCAAGTTTTTTATGCAAAGAGACGGTTGACTGGACGTTGAGCAAAAGAAGGTATCGATGTGTAACTTTACTCAATACGGATACTGTAGTCGTATCGAATACATGTACATTTTTAAAATTCAGTGTATACTATATTCAGAATATATATGGCAGATTTCACGAGTGACATTACATGGACGGAATATGTCCCGTGCGGAATGTGCGGAGATGTAATACAAGCACAGTTAATTTCCATCGCTAGTGTTACAGCTTTTGAAGACAGAAAATGGTATGTAACATTAGGAACGAAAAAAACACTAGGTCAATCATTTCCTGACATACATGACTTTAAATCAATTCCAGCGATTTTAGAACTGCTAACCCATACGTCTTATCTCATCGTTATATCTCCAAGCCCCTACACAAGACAAATAATTGGACATGCATGTTGCTAATGCTATGAATGATAAAAATTACGGTAAATGGCCATTGTGACGTCATCAATGAAAATGTTTAAATATATATAAATTTCTAAAAAAAAAAAACATGTTAAGGTACTCTTAAAATTAATTCTGGATGGAATTATGAGAAAACCATTCTATTTTAGATTGGAGGTATTTTTCAACAACATCTGAAAAAAGGACATCTGAATTTAAAGGGCATTAGCTTGATTTTTTCTACGTTTTCTACTTGTACTTGGTATACAATAACAAAGAAGAACTATACACAGGCATAAAATATCTTATTTTCCCATATATTTTGTGAAAATAAGGTCAGATCAAGTGTGATATTAATATCCAAGTAGTAAAGTTGAGTTAATAAATTGCAATTGAAAAAGTGCCAAATCTGGGTTTCTCAACAATATTCACAAACTATATAAGAATTTAAGAATTTTTATGCCTGTGTATCTGTGTATTTTTGTTATTGAATATCAATCTAAGTAGTAAAAAGGTGGATTTTTTAAAAATGAAAATAATACAGCTAATGACCCTTTCAGGGAATTCATTCCGTCATATTTTGGGTTCAGTTGTTCCAAAAACAGTAAAACACGGTGAATTAATATAGAACATTTTATTTGAATATGTATCAGTTTGATGTGATATTACACAAAATATCATATTCATGCATAAAAAGTTAATGACTTGCTAATATTATTAATTCAATTAATTTTAGTATCTCCGTCCACCTAACACTAGCACTCATGAAATCTGCCATATAAATATAGATCATTTGCTCTATCTTTCAAAGTAATATAAAGATACGATTTCTACTTACTCTCTGATCACCAAATCTTTAACTTGTATTAACACTGTATGTAATTTCTGGTGGAAAGTGCGTGTGCAACTTTAAAATACTGTGAGAAAATATGTATCATCTGACGCAAGTGTCAGTTAATGTATTATTTACGCAAAAGAAATGAAGCGTTTATAAATCATAAGATAACTCGTAAATTACCAATGCAAAAATACCGCTTGGAGTAGTGAATGTTCTTAACGCTAATGATATTGCAATGTATCATAATTCGAACTGGGGATCGGAAATATGTCACATTCCATTTCAAAATAAGTAAACGTAAATATTTCATATGATAAGTACAGTTTATTGCACAGGTCAACCGATATGTAAACAAATTTTTGTGTGATATTTTTCATGCTTTCTAAAACATGATACATATTCCGATTTTGCATTATATTTCTCTACTGTTATTTGTCTCTTATGAGTATAATGATGCCAAACTATATTCTAAGAACAATAATTTCTTACGTCTAAGTCACATTAGATACGAAATTTGGAATTCAATTAACAAGGCAACTGGTTGTCCAATTCCATAAAAATGTGCTGATATCAATGGGAAACAAAAATCCTATAACTTTTCTACAAGGTGATTTGAGTGTGAATACCTATAACAAAACGAACTGATTTTTATTTGTCATGGACATAGATATATTACTCAATATACATCAATAGTATTCGAGCCAGCAATAAGCCCTGCCCCCTGGAGGTATTTTGAAAGTTATAATTTTCTGCAAGCTTATGAAAAATGCTACAAAATGAGCCATGTTAGCACTCTGGTCGTTGGCGCGTTCAGGAGTTTTGGGGTATAAAACAAAGGAAATTAACAAAAAATCGCTGAAAATTGGAAAAACACAATTAATCCATCATTTATGGTTTCTGTTTACAATGAAAGTACTGGTTGTATGGTAGTTATCTTAATTGTGATTTATAGTTACATAAATGAATTTATAAAATGTGACGTTTTCCCTTACCGGTCCCCCTATTTTGGTTTACCAATGAAATCGACGCTCAATATCACATGACCTTTGATTATAAGCCAACCTCAGCAGCAGTGTACCTCATTGTGTTTTTTAGTCATTTACCACGCCGATGTCAGTCAATCAATTTTTAAAATCACATTTACTTATCAATATTTCGTTCATAATATACCAGATGGACATCTTTAAGTTTCTGGTAATTCAAATTTGCATACGGATATTATGCCTAAACCTAATTTTTGTGAATTATTAAGCCGAGTTAAAGAACTGCCTACGTGGTCCATCTTCCATTCGTTGTTTGTTTGAAATGACAAAGACAAAGCACGATGCGAGCAAAGGTCTTGATTCTAGGACATTCATTCATATTAAGTTTCAAGAAATTTATTCGATATTCAACCCAACACTCATTCAGTTTGAATTTGGACTATCGCCAGTTTATGCTCCAGTATAGCGGTCGCCCAGGAGACAAATTTCAATCCGCATTTCGATGAAAACTCGACATTGTATACATTATTTTGAACCCGACATTGTCGTTTTAGAAATAGGTTCGAATGACCTTTGCTCTCATAACGTCTGTCCATCCCAAATGGTAGCATCTCAAATACTATCGTTTGCTTCAACCCTGGTTTCCATTTATCGAGTGAAAAAGGTTATAATTATAATGCAGATGTCACATAGGCTGCCACCTAAATGTAAAGTACAGTACTCAGTTGATCTGCCTTTGTCAGTGCCAGAATCGACACGACAAATGATTTACTATGCATCTACTATGCTTAAATCCTAATATTAATTTTTGGAAACATAAAGAACTGTTCCTCCGGGAGTGTTTATCCGATGCTTTGACTTAAAGAACTAAGCACTTCGTGCTGCACAGAATTTTTTCCATGAGCAATTGTTTTTATACCCCAATGATGTTCAAAAAATGAAAAACAATCCTTAAAGATTGACATTAGCAATAGACGCTCTGGCTATATATATTTGTCAAACATGTTGTTTACAGTTGTCACCACATATCCACGATCAATTTCCTGTGTGCTCCTGGAGGTTTTGTAATCTTTTTGAATAATTCATGTAGCTTATAAACACAAAAGTTGCAAATTTTAAATACTGATACTTTTCTTTTCATATTATGTATATAAACTTAAATATAAATGTTTATAAAAAGTTTTATTTCTGGTGACCCCTGCTTGAAGCCAAAGGTTGTTGAGGAATTAATTTATATTTTTTGGATTTTAAAAATTTTCTGCCAAGTTTTAGAAACGCAGCTCCCTAGAATGATATTAATAGACAGTTTATATGTATTATAAACATAATACCAAAGTTATAATGCCCACAACGATCGTTTCTGTCAATTGAGGTCTGGCTTTAACAGATTTTCTGAAGATAAAGTGGTATCACACAAGGCCAAATGATAAATGTAAACGTATAAAGCCAAAATCCGTGTAAGAGAACCACTGTAAAGAGATGGCTATCTTAGCTTTAGAAGAATTAAGAATTTTAAATGGTGCTATCACTGCGAAATTTTACTTTAGTATACGATTATCAGCTGGTACCGAAATATCAGGTACTAGGTTTATGTATACCCTCAGGGACACAAATATGATTAAGTCCTTTTTTTTTTTTTTTTAATGTCATTTTAAATGTCACATAGATTTGTTCATTTTTGTTTAGTGCCCAATGTGGTCTTCGTAAAATTTACATTTGACAAGTAAATGTGCTGTTAAGGCTTTTTGTATTTTAGGTGTGTTTCTTTCAAGATCGCTGACGCTTACCTAAATTAAAAGTTCGTGAAATACTATAAATGCGATGTACCAATATTGATATAACAGTTTAATGACCTAAATACAATTGAATTTTTTAAGTATTTGAATTATTACAAATGTGATATACCGGTATCGATAAACACTGTCAAGTCATTGAACTCTTGTTTATGGAAACTTACGCGCGCCTCAGTAATGCTTACATTTGTCTCAGATGACCGACCTGAATGCATCTGAAGTTTTTAAGTGTTTGATTTATTACAAATGTGATATAACGATATCGATAAACAATGTAATTTGAAGTTTTAAATTGTTTGAAATATTACAAAAGTCATTGAACTCTTGTTTATGGACACTTACGTTTCGCGCGCCTCAATAATGCGTACATTTGTCTCAGATGACCGACCTGAATGCATCTGAAGTTTTTAAGTGTTTGATTTATTACAAATGTGATATAACGATATCGATAAACAATGTAATTTGAAGTTTTAAATTGTTTGAAATATTACAAAAGTCATTGAACTCTTGTTTATGGACACTTACGTTTCGCGCGCCTCAATAATGCGTACATTTGTCTCAGATGACCGACCTGAATGCATCTGAAGTTTTTAAGTGTTTGATTTATTACAAATGTGATATAACGATATCGATAAACAATGTAATTTGAAGTTTTAAATTGTTTGAAATATTACAAAAGTCATTGAACTCTTGTTTATGGACACTTACGTTTCGCGCGCCTCAATAATGAGTACGTCAGTGTCAGATGAATGACCTGAATGCAACTGAAGTTTTTAAGTGTTTTAATTATTACAAATGTGATATACCGATATCGATAAACAATCAGTACTACGTTGGTACGGCAGTTCTAGATGCTTACTTTTCGAGCGCCTCAGTACTACGTGAGTACGGTAGTTCCAGGTGAAGACAGTGTACAGTGAACAAGTTTGTGTTAAATGGAAAATGATAGCTTTACGTAACACCCATAAAGGTGCCCGGATAGGGCAGTGGTTAGCGCACTCACTTACCACCAATGCGACTCGGGTTCGATCCTGGAATTGGACCGGGGAGTAGGGTCTATGCGAGATGTTATGGTTGTCATGGGTTTTCTCCGGGTACTCCGGTTTCCCCCACAGTAAGGACCCCGCACGCCAACATCCGGGTCAACAAAAGACGTTGATATAAGATAACATAACGTGTTTGTCAATCGTTGTAAAATAAATAAGTTTAAAAAGTTGTAAAATAGTTTAAATTTAATTATCAAACATAATGAT
Organism: Atrina japonica; assembly: GCA_030159075.1. Taxonomy (NCBI): domain Eukaryota; kingdom Metazoa; phylum Mollusca; class Bivalvia; order Pterioida; family Pinnidae; genus Atrina; species Atrina japonica. The sequence continues at coordinate 445,643 of BROG01000598.1, read as the reverse complement.
TTAATTGTTTTACTGTTTTGCCTTATTATTATTTCTACAAAGATGCAAATATGTGCAAATTTTCTGAATCGGTATACGATAGTGCAAAAATGATTATGCTTTAGGACTAAATATTAAAAATTTAATACCAAAGGACTAACAGTAATTCTTCAACATGACAAAGTAAGATATTTATTCATATAGAGATATATTTGTTGATGTCAGACTTTTCCGAGATAAATGTACGCACTACACATAAGAAGTTCAATTAACATATAACAATTGTCTTACTCAAGACTGGATATATCATGTTAGGATGCATTGTACCTTTCAGTTTCGCCTTTCAGCAGGATGTCGTGCCTGGCGGCCGTTCATGAAAACCGTTTTATAATATCAAAGTGCTGTACTGGATGGTACAATTCCCCAAATGTTAGGATGCATTATACCTTTCAGTTTTACCTGTCATCGGGTTTTCATGCAATTAAATTATACTCTGGCGACGGTCGATGAAACCAGTTTTTATTATATCAAATTGCTGTACTTGAAGGTACAATACCCCAAAGTCTAGCTGATAACCTCTATGATATAAAATTTATCTACATGGCCGTTATATCATAGAGGTTTTTGAAGAGGATATACACTAGAAGCCAATAATAAAAACTCAGTGATAAAATTTAAGTAATAGTCATGTGGGGTGATAGGCGATACTACACGCCAAAAATCATATTGATCATTTAAACGTACTTTTTCTTAGTTAAACCTAGTTTTTTCTCATTTACACACATTCATTGGAGAAAAGCTAGGTTTAACTGAGAAAAACTACGTTTAACTTGGCCAAAATCACAAAAATGAGTTAAACCTATTTTTTTCGAAAAAAAAAGTAGTTTAACTGAGAAAAACTAGATTTAACTGCGCCACAATCACAATAATGAAAATTTGGCGCCGTGTAACCGAGTTTTTCTCAAGTTAATTTCGGTTACGAGAAAATTAGGATTAACTGGATAAAAATTAAGTTTAACTCGTAACCCCATTAATTGCAGAAAAACTAGGTTTATCTGAACAAAAACTATGGTCAACTAAGAAAAACTATGTTTAACTCATTAATGTGATTTTGGCGTGTGTGTGATATTTGAATAGGGTTTTACGCCACACTTTTCCGTTCAGTTCTTTATGATTATATTTATTTATTTTTGTGGAGGTACATTGTACCCAAGTAGTAATAGGCAATAGTAGGTAATAGCGCTCCATTTGAATTAAACCGCCACTGATGACGTCATCAGAATGCTGGCTTCTGATTGGTCAATTGAAATGGCGCGCTATGGAGCCGCCTGTGACGTCATAACCGGAAATGCGTCATACCGGAAGTGAGGTCATACCGGAAATACATCATACCGGAAGTGATGCCCTGTTGTCATGGCAATAAGGAGAAAGAGCCAATCGTTGAGCTTGGAGGCGTGTCTATGACCGGAAGTCGAAGGCTGTGGAGACGGCCATTTTGGCTAACGAGCCAATGAGAGCCTTCGTTACAAGAGGTTTGGGGTCACGAGAGTTCACGAGAAGTCAACGTCTAGAGAGAGAAGTTTGGTTTTCGGTTGAGAGTGAATCAATTTTTAGAACCGAAACTTTGGGTTTTTCCAGGTTTGTAAAACCAGTAGTTGGTGGCGCCACCGTCGGTGAGAGTGTGCAAATGCGCATGCGCGAGAAGCGGTAGGCCGAACTCGACTCAATCTTGAACTAAGGCTTGTACTAAGATTTGTAGAGTATTGCAAAGGGAGATCACTCTGTATAGATTCTATAGGTGGAACAAAGGGAGATTACTCTGTATAGACTGTAGAGATGTGGCAAAGGGAGATCACTCTGTATAGACTGTATAGGTGAAACAAAGGGAGATTACTCTGTATGGACTATAGGGATGGAACAAAAGCTGAGATGTCTCTATATGGGTTGTATGCACTAAACCAGAAAGGGAGGGTGGGTAGTGAAACAGGAAGGTTAGGAAGGGTAGCCATCTTAGCTATGGAATCATGGGATATCTAGCTTTTCAGGGACTGACTAATCTCACGGTAGGAGAGAGACAGTGTAACGTTCTTAAAGTTTGTCAAAGTGATCAAGAGAGTGTGTGTGTGTGTGTGTATGTGTGTGTGTGTGTCGTTCTCAAAGTTTGCAACGTGTGCAACGTTCTAAGTTATGAAGTCTGAACGTGACACAAGTGACAGACACAAGTGACACAAGTGACAAAGTGACACAAGTGACAAAGTTGTGACGTATGAAGTTGTTCACTTACGTCGTTTCAACTAGTATCAAAGTTCAGACAGTGAAAATAGTATCTGTATTATTTTATATTATTTCTTGTACTACTGTATATAAAATAAAAAAATTAACACTCACCCAATTTTTCTGAAGATGTTGACTCTTCGATCTTCGGCTGCCAAATGAGCTCTCAGAGGTCTAACATAGCTTCTGTACAGATACTCTCCATTTTGGTTTTTGTTTTTCACTAAGCGATGTTCAACAAGTGTAACCCACTAAGAATCAATACACAGCTCGTGATCGTATAGATTTTATTGAACAGCAAGTGTAACATCAATAACAAATCCCTCTTTGTAACCAAAAAAGAACCTAAGAAATACGGGTGATTGACCTATTTAACCTTGCAGCTGTAACATTATCCAAAAATCAATTTCTATATTTTATTTTCGATGCTATGTGTTGACAAGTTGTTTATCCAAAACATGATTTCATTTTGTAATTTAATCCCCTGCCTGTATTTCTCACGCTAGACATCAGGACACCTGTTTTACTGTCGCTATTATTTCACCAGTGCCTTATTCTTTCTCTGAATCTTTTACTTAGAATCTCTATAGCTTGTACGTATCATAGAGTTGTGTTACACACACTATTACGCTTAGTATCCTTATTTTCTCTTACTTAGGATCTCTATAGCTCGTACGCCTCACATTGTTGTGTTACACACACTATTACGTTAGTATCCTTATTTTCTCTTACTTAGAATCTCTATAGCTCGTGTACGTCTTATAGAGTTGTGTTACACACACTATTACGCTTTGTATCTTAAACTATAGGTGTACACCTTATACCGAGATAAAATACATGAACATCTTTATAAAAAAGCGTTCGATATCGAATGGCAGTTTATTAAGTACACTATTCTGTGTATTGGTGTATTGAAAATATATCAAGAGTACGCGTTTTATCTTTACAAGATCTAAATCTTACCGTGACTGGCATTACAAAATGGCGATACCTACCATCCTGCAAGACGAGTACAGTCAGCTGACATCACACTAGTGCCATCAGCTGACTTGCCTAAGCTAATTTCAACTCTAAATCGTTTCAGGCTTATGATCTAATGAAGTTCGCACACTAAGTAGTGTATAGTCGCTACAATATTTTAAACTTGCCGCTACAGAATAACACAACATACATAAAACCTGCATACTTTTAGCTAAGGTTACTTTTCTAATAAGATGGATGGCCCTTAAAGGGACCGTTGATTGCTCTCTCTATCACCCACCCCCCTTTTTTGGTTTAGTGCATACAACCCATATAGAGACATCTCCGCTTTTTTTCCACCCCTATAGTCCATACAGAGTAATCTCCCTTTGTTTCACCTATACAGTCTATACAGAGTGATCTCCCTTTGCCCGATCTCTACATTCTATACAGAGTAATCTCCCTTTGTACATACTCTACAAATCTTAGTACAAGCCTTAGTTCAAGATTGAGTCGAGTTCGGCCTACCGCTTCTCACGCATGCGCACTTGCGCACTCTCACCGACGGTGGCGCCACCAACTACTGGTTTCACAAACCTGGAAAAACCCAAAGATTCGGTTCTAAAAATGGATTCACTCTCAACCGAAAACTGGAAAAACCCAACTTCTCTCTCTAGCCGTTGACTTTTGGTGAACTCTCGTGACCTCTCATGACCCCATACCTCTTGTAACGAAGGTTCTCATTCACTCGTTAGCCAAGATGGCCGCCTCCAAAGCCTCCAATTCCGGTCATAGACACGCCTCCAAGCTCAACGATTGGCTCTTTCTCCTTATTGTCATGACAACAGGACCTCACTTCCGGTATGACGCACTTCCGGTATGACCTCACTTCCGGTATGACGCACTTTCGGTTCCATAGCGCGCCATTTGAATTGACCAATCAGAAGCCAGCATTCTGATGACGTCATCAGTGGCGGTTAAATTCAAATGGCGCGCTATGGAGCTGCCTATTACTACTTACCCAGGAAAAGACAATCGACCTCCCGAAGGGGTCCTTCTTACTCAGTTTGGGATTGCAATAGATTATAGTTCAACATTAAAAAATAACATCGATAGTTTTTTGTTTTTTTTTGCGTTTAAATGCTGTTTTACGCCACACTGTACCACTGGCGCCCCACAAGTAAAATTAGAGGCATACCAATAGATATTGGAAACTTCAAGTCCATTAGAATATTGCAAATTGGATATAATAACGGATATTGGATATAATTCCGCCAAAATGGAGAATAATTGCGAATCACTAATGGCATGGGACAAGGTGTCCTGAAGGAGTCAGCGTCCCTTGTTAGCATGCCACAAACATCGAACATATTTTATTATATGAACAATCGGTGCCAGCAAAGATTCATGTTTTACAAATGCGGGGAAAGAAATACTTTTGGAGTCTGTCTGTTGCACAACTGCTATCAGAGTTCTGTCATCTGTCCTTGTTGTGTAGACATGTTATCTATGTTTTCGCTTTTTGTCTTAAAATTTAATAACTATTTTTGTATATTAAATAGTTTTTAATAATAGAATGAATTACATTGTATTTACAAATGAATAGTTACACGATGTATTAGCTATTAATGAACTATACCGTCATGGAATGAGTCCCTTTTATAACTAGATGAGATACACAAAATGTTATGTTATTGATATTGATCATTTGACATTTGAAATAAGTTAAAACATTAAAATCAATGTCATTCATTATCACAGTTAACTCAATATTGATTCACAGAGTTCATACAAAGTCTTTGTCTTCAATAACGCCTGAACATAAAATACGAGTTGCCTCATCAACGATGAGTTTAAATGCAAATTCCACATGTTCTGGTTTTGGTTGCGGATCCATTATGACAAACCGGATACATGATTTACCCCTGAGCACTGCAGTTTGAATGTAAAGTGTTCTAGTCGCATTTAGATTCTCCTCCAGCTTAAATGTTAGTTCGTTTTCACCCTATAGTATATAATAAAACTATATATATATATATATATAGAGAGAGAGAGAGAGAGAGAGAGAGAGACAGACAGACAGACAGAGAGAGAGAGAGAGAGAGAGGAGAGAGAACAGACAGTACAGACAAGAACAGTGATCGAAGATTAAAATATAAAGTCATATCGAAACAAAATATTTAAAAAACTCAAGAAAGTTGCGTCCATGATCGAACGTTATGGAAACGCAACTATGCCTCATAAAAAGCTATCTTAACGGAACATTTAACACAGTCAATATGTAAAAATAATTATATGTATCTATGATAATAGTTGAAATAGGTTGGCGATTGTGATTTAAGTAAGATACGTTTTGTTCATACCGTTACAGAAAAAGACGGTTCGTAGCATAGGTGCAAAATTACTAACGTCAGGATACGATAAACAGTATCATTATATGTTTTCGAAATTGTGGTACGACTTGTTGGCAAACAAAACTGCATCTTAGACAATACCTTCAACCTGAAACACACAAGACCGAGTGTGGCACAACGAACAACCTCAAAACGGTCATCATTTTTGACATACTTTTCCATGAGTGCCGCCATTTCCGAATGCTACATAAATAGAAAATATTAAGTAATTAAACTGAATCGAAAATCTGAATTCTATTAATTATATTTGAAATTTCGATTTGTGCTATAGTAACAGTATACATTTCCAATGTGTATTTCCATTTCTGAACTAAAGAGTAAATGAACTAGTAAAGGGAATATCAAGAAGTTACATTTTAAAATAATCTTTGGTGATCATCAATTATTTAGATATTCATTGGATACTATAATTATATTTTAAGATATCAAATTTACCTTTCGAATACCCCGCTGAAGTCCCTCTAAACCAAAAAACTTTAAAACAAACCATAATTTCAGACCACGGAAACGTCTAGACAATGGCACTCCCCAATTCTGGAAAATGAAATGGAAATATGACCTATAGGTAATAATGAACAATTTGATGACTCGTGAAACTTAGAAATACATGTACATTAATTGGGATTTCAAGTACTCAAAATGGATATACTTACCATGAAATTCATCGTTTTCAAGTCTGAAAAATAAACATAAAATACATAACTTTGATGATTATATTTTAACAACTTGATTTATGTACTGGGACACTATTACTTATTGTTTAGAGCATCGATCTTTAAATTACATACACGTCCTACTTAGACATTTTACTTACTATAGACACAGACGGGGAATTAACAACTAGGCTATACGACGAACGCAACAATTTCGGTTTTCCCATCGTAAATTTTCCACATTTACGTACTAATATCCAAAAATCACCTGTATACGTTTATATTTCACAGATGATCCGATATGCCAGGGTGTGTTCAACATTTGAACATTTAAGATATAGAGATAAACTACTTACTGACAAATTATTGACACAAGGATATCGAAAACAGCGTTTGATGTCAACCTTGCGCAGATTTTATATTCGGTATAATAGTTTTGTCTCCGACTACTCTGTTTCACTAAATAAATGTTGAGTTGCCTGTTACATAGCGGTTGTTGATACATCTGTATCAGTTGCGACGAGGATTTGTTCCTCACTTATTTCATTTGGATTTGACTGTGGACTCACGGCCGGTGTGACTGGTCAACAGGGGATGCTTACTCCTCCATTAACTGATGGATAAAATGTTATCACAGACAGAGAAGTTAAATATGAAAAAGAAAATGCGTACTCGTGCTCTCAAGAACGAATCAATCATTTTGTGATTATGTTTCAAAAACTTAAAAAAGGAAAGTCACTTCACATTTATATCGTCTTACCTGGTGTGGAGGTTTCAAAAAGTCCATTATCAACGCTGAATGTTTTTGTGTATCTGGCTTTGTCGCGTACCCTTTGAAAACATAACAACATGACTCATCATGTTTTAGTTTGAAAATTTATATGAGAGAGAGAGAGAGAGAGAGAGAGAGATAGAGAGTGAGAGTTGTACAGTGAAACAATTTAAAAGCAAATCTGATCCATCAGTACATCACATCACATGGAGATTTATAGGCCTTTAATACTGGTTTCAGCGTCACAAATTTACTTATAGATCATTTACAATCTTTGATATGAAGAGATTCACATACCACATTAAGGCGCAGTCTGTGTGGACTTGGAGCAGCTTGTTAGCATTACAGTTGAAAGACGATGCTGACTGAAAGACAGGATGTATTTAGTCATTTGTTCACAATGCGATAAAATAACCAAGTAAACAATGGTTCAGTGTCTGTCGTGGAGCAATAACATATATGAGCCAGTAGTTAAAAAAAAATGGTCCTTAGGACAACTTGTTGGGAAATAGGTAATTCTTATAATTTCAAAAACTTTAATAGATGTACATTTAAAAATGACAATATGAGAATAATGAGCACAGGTGAGAACTCTTTGTCTCTGCTGCCAAAATTTAAAATATTATGCCACAGAATTCCTTGTTTTTCACCTTTATGTCCTAAAGACCCTTTTCTCAGCCGCTGGCTCAATTATAATATAGCTATTTATAGCCATTATATACAGTGATGGAACCTTAACTGGTCAGATTAATGAGGTGGTCTTTTAAGTGAGAGTCTGGGCTTATTAGATAATTATCAAGAGTCTGAAAATTTGTGGTCTGAAATGCAAGGTGGTCTGTAGACGAGGTTCTACTGTACTTTTTCTTAAGAAATATTTTCTAATTCTGTGAATTGTGAAGAGAAAACCCTTAACACACTCTTTACAAAGAGCATAAAGTTCTCTACTGAAATGGATAAGGGTTATAAAGGAGCAATATGACCATACAGGGATAATATACTTAGTCTGAAAATGATTCTCTACATCTATGCATTATTTCTTATTCTGGCGTAAAATCTGGCTATGGAACCTTTTGTTTGTGAATCACTTAAGATAAAGCATATATGTATTAGACTCGTAATTAGTAGTTCTCCGATTTCAAAACATAAAGCAGTGACAAAAAGAAGCAAGGTAAGGAAATGATGTTTGAGTGCTTGTTGAATTCAAGAAAGTGCAATGTTCCTCGTTCTGTTCACTTTTGGCTACTTAAACAAACCGCACCTGTCATTACACGGATCGTCGAATTATAAGAATCGTCCAGATGATTTCACATCTTTAACCGAATCATGGACGGCGACAAACAAGTAACAGGAGTGCAATAGGAAGGTCCAATTTGTATGAAAATGTCTAATTGACTTAATATCCGCGATTGGTTTGCAAGTATGACTTACCTCTATGCCTGTAAGGTAGTGTTGGTATTCTGGACAAATGAAGGCCGACCCAGCATATGCTGCGTCCACATGTAACCACAAATGTTCACTGTCGCAAACTTGTCCTATCTCTTCCAAGTTGTCAAACGAGCAACATAATGTAGTCCCCAGAGTTGCACAAACCTAGAAAGAAGTAACGTGGCAAAGGGTATAATTCCACAAACTAATTCTTAATTCGAATAGTGTATTGTGATGCAGGTATAATGAATTGCATAAAATCTTACAACAATGTTTATGAATGTTTTAGTACAATTGTATGTTTAGCATGGTTAAAGCATCGCGCTTTGAACAATAAAGTTCCTTGCTTCTGGTCAGCGCAGGTTCGAGCCCCGCTGCTACCCAAGCTGAGAAGGTTTACAAGTTTACTTGAGGAAGACCGGCAGTCTCTGCCTACAGTTTGAATGGGTTCTCTTATCCATCATTAAAAAATTGGCTGTCACAAAATTTTTAAAATTCTCTTCGTTAAAGACCGTTCAAAATAAAACAAGTAAAGCAATATTTTGTTTTGAAAACGATAAAATTCGTGGAATATGATCAACTATAGAGGGGCATTTTTTAACTTAAAGCATGGCATTGTAAAACACCGTTGATACGACCTTAAGCTGAAATACATCAAACAATGCTGTTATTTATTTTACAACAAACAACCAATTGGTATTGATTTGAGTGAGGGATGATTACAGTAGAAAAACAAACCATGTTCCCGCTGAAAATTCAAGTACCCAAGCTTGAAACCATCAATAAATTAACGTTCGTTTTATTCTACGGGTGGTTTACTTCTCTAAAAATATTTAAATCATACAAAGACTGTATCAGGTTTACTGTCCTCGTCACATTATCCGTGAATCGGGAAAATCGCAATTAATTTCATATATCCTCACTTCTTTCCAAAAAATCGATATCAAGGTTACTGAAAACAGCATTTGTCTCCCCACAGTTTCAAAATTTAAAAAAAAGTACGGTAGCTATGTGCGTCGCACTATGAAGATCTGCATAAGTAGCTGAGTTGTTTTTCGTGAACATGATCATCCGCCTCTGAAAATCTCTTTGATATTTGATTTCACTGGGAAATAAAAACAATTGTTGCACTATTGATATAAATAATAATACTTATGTTGTGGCAAATGCACTTCAGTTTCCGTATACATGGCTCTAATATGAAATTGATAAACTTAACAAAATTGAATAATGATTGTGATTAACGATATCGGACATATATAACATATTTTTTATTTGTGTTTTTCGCCACACTCAAACAATTTTTTCAACTATATGTTGGCAGTCAGCTTTTATTTTTCTAATATCGATTTTAACATTTATAACAAGAATATATGTTCCCGTTGCTAAAGAGATGTTATTCTATCCGTATCTTTTCTCCGTTTACCGGACGATTTTTAAGAGCGTTTCCCCCTGGGGAAGTTTTCTGAACTTATATGTAAATTTAACGGAAAAGGTATGTCGGTTTTTCAGAAAGGAGGCTCTGTTGCCGTTCCTGGTAATATGGACGAGTACATATCTGAAAGCATGTATTGTTTACGGACTCGAGATATCCACATAGTAAAAACACTACCTTCACACACGAAAAAAACACGCACGCACATACATACATTATTATAATCTAAAAGTTCGATTTTAAAATAATAACTTAGAAACATAATGACCAGAGTGCAATGGGAGCTGATATAATTGTTCATGGAAACGCACATGAAATGAATAAATACTACTGAATTAATTATATAAACTATTGAATTATATAAAGTACTGTATAAGGTATCAGCGAGATATTGTTGAGAAAATAACTGGCTATCGTCCACCAACAGCGCTAACGTCTTGACAACATTGGAAAGCCATGACGATGGGGTACATCATCTTAAATCAGATTTACGAATTTCCATTTCGGCCGAAGCCTGCGTTCCCGGTTTCTGAACTCGGACAAAATTAGTAGCATTAAGTGTTTTTTTTTTTTCTTTTATTTACTTATAGTTTCTTTCTCTTTTCATGATCATTGTCTCCGCTAAATTGCCGGGTACATCCAGAACACATTCTATTTTAGTGCAAGAAATTAATTGCCCCGCGGGATAAATGCTGTTTCAATGGAACTATAATTAATATATTGAACAGAGAAAATGTATATTTGATTCGGTGTGTGTGTGTGTGTGTGTGTGTGTGTGTGTGTGTGTGTGTGTGTGTGTGTGTGTGTGTGTTTGTTTTATACATATATCTATATATCAGTAAATCGTTTGTACCTTTTCGTATCTAAATATTTTATACATGTATTCTATTTCGTAAAACTGAATGTCTGTTGCGTTCGTTTGTTTGTTTTTTAGTTGGGTTTTGTTTATATTTATCTAGATCGAACAGTAAAATGTTATTTATATAGGCCTACTCTGTCGTGTGTTCATATTTTAATTCTATTTCGTAAAAATGTTCTTGCTATATTTTATTACATTTTACATAGATATGTATCAGAAAATTTAGTGTGTTGTCGGGCCTTCATGTTTTCAGCCCCGGAGATTATAAAGTGGTGAAAAAAAATATTCCGTATGAACAGAATAAAATTATTCCGTGCGAATAGAATAAAATTATTCCGTGCGAACGGAATAATTTTCTTCTCAATAATTATTCCGTTGGCACGGAATAATGTAATTCCGTTTGCACGGAATAATTTTATTCTATTAAACCGCGTTTAATGTCAACGTTCCGCAAATTTTACGGTCGGTATAATAGTCTTCTTTGCGACTACTCTGTTTCACTAAGTGAAATGTTGAGTTGCCTTTTCGTTGGCGGTTGTTGAGACGTCTGTACCAATTGTGACGAGGATACACTCCTCACGTATTTCATTGGACTTGACTGTGGACTCATGGCGGGTGTGACCGGTCGACAGGGGATGCTTACTCCTCCATGGCACCTGATCCCACCTCTTGGTTTCCAGAGGTCCATGTTTGTCCATTTTTACCGGATTTGTATCTATGTCCTGGACTTCTATTGATTTATACTTTGGTATCTGAAATTTTTTATATTCAATAATTATTCTGTTTGCACGGATTTTTTTTTCACCACTTTTACACCTACCGGGATCCGTACTGTTCAATACATATTATTTTATTTTTTTAGTTTAGGGAAATAATATCTAGATCCTCTACCAATATTGTCGTTTATACATTTCCAAGTCGTGTACTCATTTTCAATTCACCAAACTTGGAAATGAATAAACGACAATATTATCATATTATCTCTGGTTCATCGTGGTCCTCGACATTATCAACGGACAGCGGCTATTTGGTAATTTATCCTAACAGATGGATACTTTACTCTCTTTTTCTCTTTAAGAACGATGCGGTCAATGTTTTGATACATTCAGATTCTTTACTTCATTGGGAACGCCTCTAATTTGAGCTTGGATCCGTTACGTGACGTCAGAGCGGGCGACTTTTAGCACGCCATGATTCAACAGTGGCAGGGGTACCAAATATTAATTTTCGTGATTATCGATGTATTAAAGGATTACAAAAGGTATGCATATCTTATCTTATTACGACAAAGTGTAATTGATATCTTGGTGTTGCTTTCTTTGAAACAAATGTTGAAATAAGAAAATAATATCGATTTTCCCGATTCATGATTGATGTGACGAGGACAGTAGGTGAAGTGCCACTTATTCTGACCTATGATATGACTTAAGGCACTCTGTGATTTTTGGCGTACCTAACCTGCTACTTGGTACTCCGGCTTTAAGCGTTAACCGAAAGATCATTGTTTTGAACTTGTCACGTGATTTTCGCTTTTCACGCACTCTAATAATATTGCCATTCTGTGAATATGACTTAAATCAATCGTCTCTGTAACCTAAAATGTTTTACCAATGAGCATTATATATTTTAGATACACTGAATTAATGTAAATATTACACTTACGTAAAATGGAATGAGATTATTCTGTCTGTCCATCTGTAATATATTTTGTAATATATTTGCTTGTTTCACTGGAAGTTTTCACCACAATAAATATGTTTTTGTTAGTGTAGAAGTTTATTTATACATTATCTGTGTTTAAATGCTTAGCATATTAGACATGGTAATTTGATAGATACAAAAATTATATCACTTCTTGAACTAATGATAAATAAGATACATGCAGATAGTTATATAAAAAAGATGAATAATGCAATATCGATAGATTTATTTAGAAAATAGAAAAATAAATTAACCTTTATTGCCATTAACAGATCGCTACCTCTCATTGCAAAATTTTCATCGGGCTCAATTTCCCGCATTGTTACCATAGCAAGTTTACAAGCTTTTTTGACTGCAAAATGTGCCTAAAAATGAAAACGAGATGTGTATTATCATGTTAATACAAGACATAAAGTCGTTTTTACAAAAATATGTCGTAATAACAAGATAGAACAAGTAGTATAAATTATGGAAAAAGAAAAGTAAACTCTAAGAATTTATAATACTAAAGGTATGTAAACTAAGCGAAAATAAATAGCAAGTCGATGACTTACGATACTGGAGGTATACGCAACAAGCCTCGAAGGATGTATGGGATATTCTGTGCCATTATCTTGCACCAAGTCGAGTATACGGTCTCTTGCAGCAAGCATCGAGTAGAAGATACATTCACTTGATGAAGACTTCAAAATAAATGTAAATATACATTTTTCCATATTATAATTTGATTGATAGGAATATAAGATTAATTTCTCTATCTATGATAGGGACCAATTCTCGCTACATTTGTGTAATCTACTGTACCTGCCCTTCACGAAGTTAAATGATCCTAAATATGACTCTATGTTTGTATAGATGGATGTTTGAGAAACTTGTGAAAGTTATTTTTAGAATCTTTGTACAAGAGAACGGAGGCGATTGGTGCATCAGCCCTTACGCGCCTTTTAGGCTAATGGGCCAGTTCTTATTAACTTGAGAAATAACTTGTTTTTGTGATATTTAACCCCGTGAGTTTGAAGTTTTGGTTACAATTACAAAATAAATGGTTTTATAAAAAAAACAAATAGTTGAATGGTTCAAAATTGGGAATTTTTCACGATTTTTACGATAACGTCACGAGTATGTCAGAAGAAGAACGAGAAAGCAAGTGGTTGTCTTATATATCAGCTTCACATGTTTTTCTTAGCAAAGGTCCGTTTTGAACGGATTGCATATTTACAATGAACTACATTTACATTATCCCTTCAGCTATTACGTTTGCCCATTCCGGTACCACGATTTCGTAAACCTCTCTAACTTCAATAGTTAATAGATCGAACTTTTCTGACTCTAGTGTTTAGCCCACCCAACGATTTCTTCTGGTTCAGCAGGGGTTTTGAATTTGCCATGTTTCTAGTTATATATATATATATATATATATATATATATATATATATATATATATATATATATATATATATATATATATAAAGCACAAATATCACTACAACATTATCATTTACTACGGACCTTGGACCAGATATGATACTATCTGCATACATCAATCATATATACAGCACGAGTCGAGGGTTTGAACCCCAGCCGGGGCATGGTGAAATTGTAGGTACCTTGTTACTTATGTATTTGTGCTTTATATATGATTGATGTACGCAGATAGTACCATTTCTGATCCATGGTCAATAGTAAATGATAATGTTGTAGTGATATTTGTGCTTTATATATACTTGTATTTCTCTACATGCATCATATTCTATCCATTGTGATTTACGTTAGGATTAAACACCTTTCACCTCTATCTCTGCGACCGAGTTCTCATGTTTGAAATTATAATCACCGCTATCGAAACATTCATTTTTTGTGAATGCGTAGATGGCCAAGTGGTTAGGACGTCGTGCATGAGAGCCAGGGGACCGTTTCACGAAAGGTCGTAAGTCTTAAATCCTAACTTTTAGTCCTAACTACCATCGCTGATTGGTCAGTCCCATGACAATTAGGACTAAGACTTAGGATTAAGGACTTACGAACTTTGGTAAAACGAGCCCCAGGCGATTGGTGCCGTAGGTCGAGGGTTCGAACCCCAGCCGAGGCATGGTGAAATTGTAGGTACCTTGTTATTTCTGTATTTGTGCTTTATTTATGATTGATGTACGCAGATAGTATCATTTCTGATCAAAGGTCAATAGTAAATGATAATATATATATTACACTTAACTCAACAACTTTATATACCCATGGGTGTCGAACCTAAACAAATAGATAATTATGAAATGAATTATATAAAAGACACTAAAATGACTAACGACACAAACAAAATTAAAGTCAAATTTACGGAACGACCTGTCCCTTCATCACGACGAAATAATTAAAAAATAAAACATACACATATACACATTCACACAGACACTTTTTATAACGATTTTGATACCTACATTTTATACCTAGCATGTAGCATCTTTATTCGTGTTCTAGTTGTGTGTGGGAATCGGTATGTTATACATATAATTTCAGTATCAATTATTTTGAAAATTTGAAATTTGAAAATAGTTTTGACAGTGTCGTTAGTCATTTCAGTGCTTTATATGTATATATATATATATATATATATATATATATATATATATATATATATATATATATATATATATATATATTCCATAACTTTTGTTGTTATATCACTCTCAAGCGGAGCCGCCCTGGCTCGGTCAGGCGCGCTTGTCTCTTGATCGTAAGATCGTGACTTCCAGTCCAGCCGGCGACAGGTTGGTTTCCTGTCCTTCGGATGAGACATTAAAAACCGAGGTCCCGTGTCACAGTAGGTGTCGGCACGTTAGAGAACCCTCCCTGCTCAATGGCCGTTCGTGCCAAGCATAGGCGAAAATGTGAAGCCCTTCACCGGCATATGGTGACGTCTCCATATGAGTGAAAGATTATTGTGTTGGACGTTAAACAACAAAAAACAAACAAACAAAACAAAACACTCTCAAGCGGTTGTACAAGCTGCGGTTAATTAAACATGTACAAAATACCAACAGGGCCGAATGAATCTCATTGGCGGAGCCCGCACTACTATTGTAATGAAATGTTTGTACCTGAAGTTGTATCAGACCAGTTGACTGCTGACAAAGTTGGCGATTAAAGTAATTGGAGGGAAAGGATCGTTTACTGAAGTCTGCAACAATGCCGGTTTTCCCACCTTTGACCTATTGATGTAATCTGGAGGTTGAAGCGAGGTACAGGTTCGACATGATCATGAGAGTCTGAGTCCGGTAGTGTCTAGACGTGATGTAGGCTAAAACCCCATACTACCAATGTTTCCAGTTATGGTAGAAACAGATTCAACAACTCGTGTAAGTTGATTATTATGTTTATCTAACTCTCGTCTGTAAACCTCGTGTCTTTACAATTTTTGAAAATTAACTAATTCGCTTAGATAAAAAAGATAATCAACTAACACTCGTTGTGGAATCTGTCTCCAGCTTTAGGAGAAGTGCAATGGATTCTGACTCGTACTAACGTTCTTTTACGTGAGACATTACCGTTTTCAAAGTTATGATATTCCGATGCGATAAAATATTAGATGAAAATACATTCACTATGAGGATCAAAAGAATATATACAAATATAGACATCTGAAATATCCAGAGGTAAGATCGGGAGTCAAGAAGCAGTAAGAGGTACAGTATTGTGCCATTAATGGTCGTTTAAATTCAATCAGTGTATTCTCAGTAAATAACGGTATATCTTACCTTAATATTTTGTAATATTGCTTTTTACAATCAAAACTTTTTAAATTCTTCTTGGAATCAATTTATATAGGCTCTGAATGTAGTCAGGCGATATATTTGTCCATACGTGTTTTTT
This sequence comes from Atrina japonica, assembly GCA_030159075.1. Taxonomy (NCBI): domain Eukaryota; kingdom Metazoa; phylum Mollusca; class Bivalvia; order Pterioida; family Pinnidae; genus Atrina; species Atrina japonica. The sequence goes on along the minus strand of BROG01000598.1, from coordinate 429,310 downwards.
TTTTACATGAAGATTTCGCCGGTGTTTTAAGTTGTCTTTAATTCTTAACCAAACATTTTCAATTATATTCAAATCTGACTTTGGGCTGGCCAAAAAATCGATTGGATGTTGTTCTGTCGTTTGTATTTTAGGACAACTCAGGCTCGGCGTATGGGTGCATTGTCGTCTTGGAAAATACAATATTGCATTTACGTTACTATCTACAACAGTAATAGTTCCGACACCATTAAATGTTACGCACCCCTAGATCATCAAACTAAACTTGGGGACCGGCGGTGGGGCTAGGCAACACGGCATCCATTCTTCGCTAACCTTAAGCCAAACAAATACTCTACTGTCGGTCCCTACATCCACTTTACATTCTTCATTAAATATGACTCGCTTCCAATAATTGCCTACAGTTTTATGTCGATTGCCCCTACACCAGGAAAGACGGATTTTAAGGATGACTTCACGAATTCGGATTCGCTTCCGAACAGCTCTCATAAAATATCCCTGTTGGTAGAGATTTTTTCTCTGAACAGTCCGTTTTGACACAGATGACTCTCAATGCTGATTAAATAAAGCAGTTATGTCGGACAATCCCCTTTTTCTGTTCCCTTTCACTGACCTCAAAAGTTGACGAGCATCTCGTTTACCGAGTTTTGACTTTTTCCCTTTCCGTGGCAAATTTTCAACACTTGTGTGTGTGGGTGTTGTGGGGGGGGGGGGGGGGGGGGGGGGGGGGGGGGGGGGGGGGGGGGGGGGGGGGGGGGGGGGGGGGGGGGGGGGGGGGGGGGGGGGGGGGTAGTGTTGTGTGGAGTCTCCGCTGCCGATATCTTTGTATAATGGATGAAATTGTGGTACGAGGTATTCCTAATCTCTGTGATATTTCACGATGCTTTAATCCAGATAGGTATAATGGAACTATTCCTTCTTTAGTGTCGTCACTCTTTTGTTTACGAATCGCAGCCATATTGTTTACAATACACATAGCAGACGATGATATTATGACGTATAAATGACACAAGTAATAGTCACGTGATCAACCTCATTTCTCGAGTCAGTGTGAGCGTAAACAAAGCCATCGTTTATTAACAGGACGCTTCAGAATCCAGATAAAAGTAAAAAGAACTACATGCACGTGATTTTGGACGATCATTAATGGCACGATACTGTACGTGGACCGTGCACATTCAAAATTTATATGGAGAGCTACAAGTTTATATGGAGAGCTACAAGTTTGACTTTAAAAATCAGCTTATTTTTACACAATAATTGTTTCTCTTCATAATGTTTCATTCAAAACTAGAACAAGATAATAGTGAAACGACAACTAAGAGATAAATATACGACGTTTCAGAAAATGATGAAGAATGGAGAAATGGAGAAAAATATCCTATGGAAACAGTCTAACCTGAATTACACCACCTCCATCTCGACTCTGGAAAAGGAAATCCTTTGGCAGTCCTATCATTTGACCTAAAAAAGAATGCTTCAATCACATACATTGAATTGCAATCGAGCATAATTTATACAGAAAGTAAGACGGAACCTACAGACTCATCCGACCCCAGCCGGTTGGGAAAAATTCTCAGAATTCTCATGAATATACTAGTGTAGTAAAATTGTAGAAAATCAGTTGAATAAAAGATCCTCTGTGAATTTTTAAAGTCGTATGATCAAAGGTTAAGGTAGACGCTCAATTTAAAAATAGCACAAAATTAAAAGCAAAAATATATATAATGTTATTAAATATGTTGTTGTTGTTGTTGTTGTTGTTGAAGATTTTAAAATAATTTGCTGAGGAAAATTCGTTTGCAATTGCTAGTTCAACGAGTCAAATATCAAACTGTGTGTTCGGGCATGTAGAATCTATTGAATGTTTGAACAGTTTAAAGTGAGAAGCTAAAAGACCCAGGTCATAGATAAGTTTGAAAAATTGAATACAAATTCGATAAATAGTGCATATAATTTTCCACAATATTGAAAAGACTTGATCTTATTTTACATCGAATCAACCCTGGTATATTCTTTATCTAAAACCTCTCATCTAGTTTTAATAATTTATTTTATACATAATTTATCAATATGAAAGCTTCTTGTCAGCGGTGGTTCTAGCCCTGCTGATTTTTGTGAGAAAATTTGCAAGTTTACTGATGGGAGATCGGTGTTCTTTTCCGGTGTACAATATATCCAAGTTCTCTCTTCCACAAAAAGGCCACCCCCTTAGAGCTGAAAATATTGTTCAGTGTGGCGGAAAACCCCTATTCATAATTCACATTTAAATCAATATTTCAAACTTTATAAACATTAGAATTAACTTTTATCATCACCACATGGCTATTACATTACTTTGAATTTTTATCAGTGAGATTTTTATTACTGGCAATTGTTAACTAGTGTATATCCTCTAAAATAATCTCTATGATATAACGGCCATGTAGATAAATTTTATATCAGCTAGACTTTGGGGGGGGTTGTACCATCCAGTACAGCACTTTGATATAATAAAAACTGTTTTGTCAATTAATAATGACAATTTTCATACATATGTCAATGCGATATATCCGAGCGAACTAGAAATTAAAGATACAACAGAATCAAGCACACACGCTTGATACTTAGACATTTTACTTAATATAGACACAGACGGGAAATTGGCAACTAAGCTATACGACAAACGCGACGATTTCGGCTTTCAAATCGTACATTTAAGTAGTAATATCCCTCAGTCACCCGCATATGGAGTTTATATTTCACAAATGATCCGATATGCCAGGACGTGTACAACATATGAAGATTTCATATACAGAGGTAAACTATTCACTGACAAATTATTGATACAGGGATATCGAAAATCGCGTTTAATGTCAACGTTCCGCAAATTTTACGGTCGGTATGATAGTCTTCTTTGCGATTACTCTGTTTCACTAAGTGAAATGTTGAGTTGCCTTTTCGTTGGCGGTTGTTGAGACGTCTGTACCAATTGTGACGAGGATTCACTCCTCACGTATTTCATTGGACTTGACTGTGAACTCACGGCGGGTGTGACCGGTCGACAGGGGATGCTTACTCCTCCATAGCACCTGATCCCACCTCTTGGTTTCCAGAGGTCCGTGTTTGTCCATTTTTACCGGATTTGTATCTATGTCCTGGACGTTCTATTGATTTATACTTTGGTATCTGAGATTGTTTGTGTTTTTTTGTGTTTTCATGGACGGCCGCCAGAGTATAATTTATTTGCACGACACCCAGCTGACAGGCGACACTGAAAGGTATAATACCTCCTAGCATGATATATCCAGTCATGATTAAGACAATAGTTATATGTTAATTAAACTGCTTATGTGTAGTCTGTACATTTATCTTGGAAAAACCTGATTTCAACAGATATATCTCTATATGAATAAATATTTACTTTGTCGTGTTGACGAATTACCATTGGTCCTAAAGCATCATAATTTTTGCACCGATAATCATATACCGACTTGGAATGGAATAAACTACTTCAAATTTTTCCACATATTTGCATTTTTGTAGAAATAATAAGGTAAAAAGTAAAACGATTAAATCATTATGTTTGATAATTAAGATTAAACTTTAAGTATTTTACAACGAGTGACAAACACGTTATGTCAACTTATATTAACGTTCTACGTTGGCCCCGATGTTGGTGTTCGTGGGTCCTTATTGTTGGAGAAAGCCGGAGTACCAGGAGAAACCCCATAACATCTCATACAAACCCTACTTCACAGTCCAATCCCAGGATCAAACCCAGGTCGCATTGGTGAGAAGCCAGTGTTAACTACTCCGCTACCCGGTGACCCTTATGGGTGTTAATTAAAGCTATCATTTTCTATATAGCACAAACTTGTACACTGTCTACACCTAGAACTACCGTACTCATGTAGTACTGAGGCGCTCGAAAAAGATGAGTTCAATGACATTACATTGTTTATTGATATCGGTATATCACATATGTAATAATTCAAGCACTTTAAAGCTTCAATTGCCTTCAGGCCATTACACTGTTATATCAATATTGGTGTATCGCATTTATAGTAATTGACAAGTTTTTAATTAAGGGGAGCATCAGCCATCTTGGGATAAACACGCCAAAAATGCAAAAAGCCTTAACAACACATTTATTGTCAAATGTAATATTTTTTTATTTTTTAAAACAACCAGTGTGGGCAATAATAAAAAAGGAACAAATTTATGTGAAATTATAAAAAAAATAATAACAATTTACATATGTATAAACTGTCTATCAATATCCTTCCAGGGAGCTGCGTTTCCTAAGCTTGACAGAAATTTTTTTAAATTGCTAAAATATAAACTAAATTCCTCAACAACCAGTCTATAGGTATTAGAAGAATGGCGTTGATCCAATGCGTAACCAGGACTTACATTTGTAAACGTTGTCGAGTGTAAAAAAATGAAGGTTGTTTTGAGTGATCAGAGTTGGATATTTTTGGATTTTCATTGAATACAACCACGTAATTGAAATTCAGAATTTTAATACGTGTAGCTGGATAACACATGGATATAAGTTTTCTTAAACAACTGTAATTCACAATAAGCTCTGCATTCCATCCCACAAAATGATAATAAAATCTTATTTATTAAGAAATTAAAATCATTTTTTAATTTCTCTAAGCTTGGTTTATTGCATTTTCTTCTTGTGGACCTGCAGGTCATGTAAACCTTGTTCAACAATGTCTATATTGCATATTAGGGGAGTTCTAAAAATTGCAGTTCATTTTCAAGATGGCGTCTATGCTCCCTCTTAACTTAAGACAATTATCACATCGTACTCTCTCTCTCTCTCTCTCTCTCTCTCTCTCTCTCTCTCTCTCTCTCAAACAGATATATATATATATATATATATATATATATATATATTAGTATTATATATATATATATATATACTATATATATATACTATATATATATATATTATGCATCCCTGAAGTGATCTTTATACATACCAACCCAATCCAGAGTGAGCGCTTCCACTTCTATTCCAGTTGGTGATAGATTCTGCAAAACAGTCGAGGGAATCATTGTACCATGTTACGTAACCATTTGTTATGCATAAGTAGGTCATTAGTAATTTTCAAATTTCGATGTATATTATACATGTCTCGTTAAGTACTATAAATCGTTTATATGGACATTTAACTATGTATGGACAAGGACGAATTTTTTTATATCTATTTTATTTTTGAAGCCATTTTTCAAAACAAAGTATACAAATATATAAGATAAAACATATTCGTTTCCCATACATAGTTCTAAACGTACATCTATACATTCATACATACCTGACTATGTATGTTCTTACACCATAAATTGTCTTAATTATGCGGTAAATCTATAGGTATTTATACACTATTACTAAACATTTACTATTATTTTTCTATTATTGTTATTATTGTTATTATTATTATTATAATTATTATTATTATTATTATTATTATTATTATTATTATTTGTATTATTATTTGTATTGTATGAGAGAGAGAAAGAGAGAGATAGACACAATTTTTACCTGTAAACATAAATATGGATACATGTACTGCGATATGTTTGTTGATGAGGAGACTATAAACAAAAACAGGTTTCAAGTAATGAACTAAAAACTATAATTTACGTAAATATTTAATTCAAATAAATTTGTCATCATATCTGACACAAATATTCTAATAACATTCAATTTTTCTTTCTGAAATATCCGTTCTGTCCGGTAGGTTTTTTCTATTACATGTTATGCAAATCACCTACCCCCAGGTTGGGTCTTCTATCTCTAACCTTGCAAATGGCGGATGAACCTCGGTTTTAAGCGACGCATGCGTAGACATGGTAGTGATGATATCGTAATAATGTCGTTTGGTATCGTAATACCGTCATTTCGTATCGTAATGTCGTCATTTCGTATAATAGTATAGTCATTTCGTATCGTAATATCGTCATTTCGATCGTAGTATCGTCAGTTTGTAACGTAATTTTGTATCGTCATATCGTCATATTGTATCGTAATATCGTCATTTCGTATCGTAGTATCGGCATTACGTATCGTAAAATCGTCATTTCGTATCGTAATATCGCCTCGTATTAAACGAAGCGATATTACGATGTCCCGAATATTATACTGTGAAATATATTTCTAAATAATAAAAATAATGCTATATTAATGTAAGTTTGTCTTAATGTTAATTTTTTCTTTAAATTCTTCAATACTATAGAAAGTACAGCTTTCAGTTTCATCATCTTTGATAAAATCATTTAAAGTAATAACTCCTTTTTGAACCACTCTTACAGGGGACCATCACCAATCAGAAATAGGCCGTATAGAACACCTCTTTTATACAAGATACATTTCCCTTACCATTGATTGATTTATATGTCAATTTTGAAACTTTTATTTATTACAAATAGGATTCATATCGACCAAATTTCTCAAAGATAGCAGAACCTTTATTTCTGTAACTGATATAATATTTGATTACCATGTGCTTATGCTCTACAACTGTAAATTGAGTATATTTTAAATGATCAGAGTTTTTTTCCAAACTGTAATAAAAACAGAAAAAATCTTTGCCCCACAAAAGGGAACGTAATAGATGGTTTGTTATATTTTCTTCTCAACAAGATTCAGAAGATCCCAAAACATGTTTTTTAATTATTTTTTTTTTACATTTAATAATGTACTCTACTCCACAATTTGCTAATTGATCAAGTAGCATTTACAGCAGCAACATAAAGCTTTTAAGTACACAAAAATTTAGAGAACGCTAAGGAAAAGACAAAAGAAATATCAGCTAATAAATTTTCATCTATTTTTGTTTTTAAAAGTTCTTGCCAGTTACCTGAGGTACAATATAGCCTCCGTATCCATGTTAGTTTAAGAGATTCAATAGATGACATTAGGCGTATCATATTAAGACTCCCCTCTTTATATTTTTTACGACAATTTCTCTTTTAAGTTTATCAATCAAGATTTTATTATCTGAACTTTTCCTGTTGTTGTTAACCTTCTTCTATTCCAAGATTTTATAACTGGTTTTATTTTTATAAATATTTATCATAATTTAATTTGGGAATAAAATTGTAAGCTTCTAACGGGATATGACTTTAACATCTTGTTAAGGTAAGACATTTAAAACCTACATGAAACTCAATTCCTAATAGAGTAAATGCTACCCGGAGCATATTTCCCAATTTTAAATTCAGTTCAGGGGCGAAAACTCCGCTGTACTTTTTGTTTCCCAAACAAATGACCTGTGATTTATTTAAATTCATTATCAAGCCAACAACTTTGCAAAACATTTTAATTCATTAATTGCTTCATGTTACGTTCATCAAGTAAATATGTTGACAAAGTTAATTTAGATATAAAATTCCCAAATCAAAAATTTCAAAATTAAAGTTGCGTCATCAGCATACTGAGACAAAAGAATAGGAGTATGATTTATTTGTATACCCTTAATTTTTTTATTATTTCTAATTCTAATCGCTAGGATATTATGTAAAATATTTATCCAGGTTTTTATGTCGGTTCCAAATTTAAAATAATCGAAAACTTTATTCATAAATGTCCATGATACAGAATCAAAAGCTTTTTCAAAATCTATCATTAATAACATATCTGTGATATCATTTCCATCAGAATAATGAATTATGTCATAAACTAATCTAATGTTTTCCCCTATTTAGCGCCCCTGAATAAATCCTGTCTGGTCACTGTCAATTAATTTATTTAAAGTTTTCTTTATTCTATTAGCTATAGACTCAGATGCAACTTTGTAAATATACTTAAGAAGAGTAATTGATCTCCAATTCTTTATAAAGTGTCTAGATTATACAAGTTATTATTTCCTGTTTTTGATTCACTGATAGTTGTTCTTTTAAAACAGACACAATTGATAAATCTGGTAATAAAAAAATACATAAATGTCTCCAAAAAACTTTAAAAAATTAAACAGTAACGCAATTCGACTCAGGAATTTTATTAGTCTTCATTTCCAAAAGTGTTTGGGATGCTTCAATAACTGTAATTAGACCCTCTAAATGTTCAGCTTTTTTGTTTAATCTAGGGACATTGATGTTTTCTAAAAATTGCTCCAGTTCAAAATCTTCACTATTCTTACATGAATACAAATTTTCATAAAATTGTTTAATTACTTCTAATGTAACTTCCTCATTATAAATTACTTCGCCATTATCCAAAACTATTTTTAGGAATCATTTTAGAGGTAAAATTTCTGTTTTCCAAATTTAAAAAGTATAATGTAAGTTTCCCCATTCCTCAATCCATTTAACTCTTGATCTAACAATACTGCCTATAAGTTTATTTAATCTCAAATTTTATAATTCTTTTTTTTTTTCCTCTTTTAGTTCTTCTATATTAACATCTTCTCTAGATTCTAAACTTTGAATATTACTAATAAGATTATTTTCTTGTATATTATGCATCTTTTTCTTATACGCTGAATATGAAATTGTTTACCCTCCTGATTTCTAGTAAGAGTATTTCTAAAAATAGTTTATCATCTATTTGAAACTGAATTTGTGCATCTGGAATGTCTTTAATATTATTTGAATTATAAACTGGAAGGGCATATTGTGATTTAACTTTAAGAATAAGTTTGTTTATCATTTCAAGGTAATCAGAATCATGAGTCCTCTCCTCTTTTTAAAGTCATTAAAGCTGATAGTAATACAGGGCATCGAATGATCAGATCGGTATCCAGATTCTATATATATATAACATTATCAGGTCTCACCAGTTAAGCTCCAATTCTAAACATAGTTTATTTCCCAGGAGTAATTAACACCGTTGAAGATGATTTTCCAAATCCCCATGACTCTTTCCGTTTTTCAAGATTTCAAGATTGCTTTGTGGACTTCCCGATTCCTAACTTTTACTTCTTTGTAAATTTGTATTATGCACTTCACTTACCCAGTTTACACAGTTAATAGCAAACGCTGATGCAAGGGTATCCCCAAGCAGTGATGCCATTGAATTTCCTTGAATATAATAGGCATGGAAATTGGGATGCTGGTGACATATAATCTGAAAACAAAACGTAATATTATTTCGCTTTTCTTTTAGATAGAATATTATAGCAATGACATGGTAATTGACGAAGTCGACGCATAGTCAACAATTTGTTTCCATTTTTGTTAAGTGCCTGAACTTTATCTAATTTACCCAAGCCTCTCTATCACCATCACCATCACCCTCAGTACTAAGTCATTTAGCACCTGAATCGAAATATCAGATTTTTTAAACAACGATTTATATAATAATATGATTATACATTTGCCGTGGAATTGTAAGATTAGTGTAAGGGTATTAAATCAGAAACAAGTTTAAATTAGATTTATAGAAATGTCGATTTGTAAGCAGAATGAAATGAATTAAAGAAATCTAATTGTTTTTCTTAAGTAATAAAAAGATTGTTTTAATGATTTACACTAGAAAACAAATGTTGTCTGGTTGAAAAAGAGTCGATTGTTCAGAGATGATCACGCTTTCCATGTGTCTTATGCTAACTCTATTTCGGCAGTAAGTTTTCACAAGAGTAATTGTCGGATATAAGAAAGTCTGCACGTGGTACAAAACGTACTCTTAATAATTCTGTGATAGAGAGAAGAATAGAAAGATGTGTGTCAGTAAAGTGCCATTTTATTTTTCCTATCTCAATGAAAAAAAGTCCTCCCAACATTTGAGAATGGATTCACCGTGCGTATTATACGTAACGGAAAATAGAATATTTTTTTTCATTTCCTCTAATTCCACAAAGTCTAGAAGTATTTGACTGATGTCCATATGAACACATTTCTCGGACAACAGTGATCCAATTCACTGATTTCCAATTGTAAATATTTGTTAACTCATTGATCCCTACACACACGTTTGGACTGGTCTAAACCATTGACTTATAGAGGACTCCATTATTTTTCAGGATTTCACGAGTTAACGTTTACTTGTCGTATGAAGTTCAATTTTAAAACACATTTTTCACATAAATTGCAACCGACACGCAGATCCTGCAGCATATTATATTGTTTATAACGATAAATATTACGTAACTGGTTCATTTTAAAGAACATCCTTTTACACCTGATATAAGAAAGAGATAAATTATATAATGACGATGATCCGAGATGTCTTTGATTTAGAAACGTTTTCATCGATGAAGAGCCTTATGTGTTCAGATATAATATTTGTAATTCTATAACCATTAAAAGTTATCGAATGCTAATTATTCTTTCTAATTTGCACTGGTATTTATTACTAATAAGTCGCAAGTATAATCTGTTTGATCTAATGATAAAATCTGCACTCCGCATGTATAATGTCGTCAGTGACCGTTAAGCATGGGAAAATCTAATCACAAATTTATACCTCAATTTTAAAAATACAGATGTTAAGTATTACGAAAGGGATTAAAGTATTAAATCCGGAGAAAGCAAATGCCTTATTTAAAAAAAAAATTCAAAAGAATTTACGAATGTTGCGTTTCATTTAGCATTTTTCATCCAAATCTGTCGACATAATACGTATGTTTTAGAAACACGGGATTAAACGCGTATTTTTTGTAATGCTCTATTGCAGAATGTATTCACAGTGTTATCGCATTAATTACAAAATATTATCACTTTGATGGAGAGACGCCAAACACACAAGTCTGTTGTAACAGAAGCCAATAATTTGATAAAGTACATGTACCTTTACAAATTAAACGAATTATCCCACGTGAAGATTTAGAAATATTTACTGGTACTAACTTGCTTTCGACGTCATACCCCTGCGATAATTATTTGAACGTCAACAAATTCTATGAAATTACAGGTGCAATCTTTGTATCTATTCCATTATTCAATGAATAACAAATATTGAACCTGTTTTCACTTTCAAATGCATGCAATCACATAGACTATACAAAATGCATCTTCTGGTGTAGAACTATTTCTTGTCTGAATGTTATTTTCTCTTCGTTTTGCTTACTTGATTTTCGAAATATAATCCAGTACCGCCCCATGTATACATGTACAAAATAAATATATACATAAAAGAACCAACGAAGGTGGTGATGGTGATATCCGCACATATAACCCTAACTAGCCCTAACTTTTAATGAACCTATATCCGGAATTTGATGACGGAGATTAGCCGATTACCCATGGCTATGGTGCCCAAACTGAATGGAAAAGGTATAGAAGTGATTTTTCATCGCATATTATCCTTTTTCTTTTTATCATCATTTTGTCAAAATCTCGTGTTTCATGGTAATGCTACAATATAATATAAATCTATCATTCTCTCTCCCTTACCCTCTCTCTGTGCTTGTATTTGAGTGAATGGATAGATACGAAGACGTATATCTCAAAGTGTATGAAATAGTGCTCTTTGTACATTAAACACAGACTATTACATATAACATTGTAATTGGTTTGAGTTTTCGTGGATCTTTGGTAGATCAACAATATTTTTTCCGGAATTTTTAATACATCGTATACTACTAAACAATAAATACATTGTAACCGGGTTCTCTCCCCCAAATTTGACAACTGGCCACCACAATATAACTGAAAAGTTATTACGACATCATACATTGTTATAACAAGATAATTAATATGTCGTTATAACAGCATAATAAGTCGTCATAACAACATATATGTCGTTATAACTACATATTTTTATTACTACACGTGGCACGTATCGGCTTCCGTATAAAACACTATTCAAAAATTAAAAAATAATAATAAATAATAATAATAAATAATTAAATCTAAACAATAAATAAAACATTTCAAAAGTTAAGACTGGTGATTTCATCCAAGAATTTAGGTTCCGTACCAGTATATAGTCTTATAACTTCTGATATTTCACCACTGATACAAACTCAGGTATCAATTTCATCTTATCTTAAATCATTTAATATTAGAAGCTAAATTTCTCTACAATTTTAACACAATTTTCTTAAAATATCTAATTTTGCCCTATTGCCCGTACAAGGCGCGTTATCAAGTAAATTATCAAGTTTCGATTGTTAAAAAATCATTTACCGTACCCCGGGTACTAACTCCGTTTCAACATCATGTAAAATTTCCTCCAATTTTTGACCTTTTAATGGAACCACTTTTGAATATTTATCAAATAAAAATCCTGGTGATACTCCCGGCCATACTTCACGCTGATCTAGATCTTTTGCACAGCGAATTATCGATGATGCCAACTGCTGTAAACATCGTTCAATGTTTTCTACATCCATACTGTAATCAAAATTACAATAATAATACTTTTACAGCCAATAAATCACACACTCAATATAAATGTCATTGTTCTGCGGTGAAGATCGAATATATTTATACCTGTAACTTAAAAAACTTGAAAATAAATCACTCTTAATAATTTGTATTACATAACGTGCTGTTTAAAGCAGTATTAGCGGCGGGCAGGGCGTGTTTTTTTTTTCCTTAAGTGATAATATACCCTTATTTAAAGATACAAAGAATTAGCTTGTTTAAAAGTTTTACGAATTTGAAAATAATAAATAATATTAGTGGGCATGTATAAAAAAAATCCAAATGATATTATGGGCAATATTCATACCGACCTCACATCGGAAAGTTCGGAGACATCCGTAGTCATTTGTTTTCATCCTAGTGGGATAAAACGTATTTAAAGTAAATCCAATCTATCCGAATTTAGTAATTTTATTTATCTATTTGAACAAAACATAAAATAAAACGCTAAAATAGTCCGATTACTTCGGTGTCTATTTATAGTACTGCTGGTCAACTCGTACCCAAGTCAAATTGGCACCGAGTGATTTCGGCTCTTCGGAAATAAGGAAATCGGCACTTAGTGTGGTTGAATCGGCACTTAATGTGGTTGAATCGGCACTTAATGTGGTTGAATCGACACTTGGAAATACCAGTTTTGGCATGTGTTGATATTAATTAGGAACTTTGAAAATGTTCATAACGGCACCAATGAAGATTCATCTCAATGGGTTCTAAAAAGTAGCTTGTATGAGCAAATCTAATAATTTAAGTAAAAATTCGAATTATTGATTTAACTTACATTCCATATATTTTTCAAACTTAAACTATTATTGCTAATTGGTATTAAAATATTATATTAGCCAAACAGGCGTTCGGATGTAATGAAAAGAACTACAAGTAATCTAAATTAAATGATTTTGTAATTTAAGAGATAATGACGAAAATGTGGTTTTGTGAGGCCCCATCCTCATTCATTCTACCTGGCGGTTCAAAGAAAAAAATCATAAGAACACACACACACACGCACACGCACGCACGCACGCACATTTTAGTAGATTACTAAAAATCTAAATTATAATTATTCATATACTTGTACTACACAATGCAGAATTTATATACATTGTACATGTTATCATAGTGTCGATAATAAAATTACTTGAAAGCAATTGCCAAAATCACTCGCACTTCCCGAAATTACTTGAGTACTAAATCACCGTATAATGCAGACCTATGGATTCTGTGTTATAGTACCGATGTCACTAGGTGTCAATATGCATAATCTCACTGAGGTGCCTAGAGAGCCGTCGTGGTTCCACGGTACAGTGCTCGATTCGCAACCTGAGGGTCGCGGGGTCGAGCCTCGGTAGAGGTGACTGGCTTTCCCTGTCCTTTGGTTGAGACAGTAAAAACCGAGGTCTCGTGTCATGTTGTAAATTTTGAATTTACTGGGTGGGTGTAGATACAAAATGTACAACATGACACCATTGTCACAGTAGATATCAGTTAAAGAACCCTTACTGCTCAATGGCCGTAAGTGTAATTTGAAGCCCATCATCGGCATTTGGTGACATCTCCATATTAGTGAAAGATTCTTTAGTGGGACGTTAAACAATAACAACTGAGGTGTCGATCGAAGTCACTACTGTCCGGAGTCCTGCATCTCACTAACTTAAATTTTAAACTTTGAATCATTTGGCTGAACAAAAGTCTAATATCTTACTTGAGTTGTTGAATAAACAATATTCTCTATATAATACAAATTCCATGGAGATGGTCGTTTGCAATGTTAAAAACGTCTCCAACCGGACCGGATTTTGTGTGCTTACTGTGACGTCATTAGTTAGCGGTTCCAAATATTCCCAGGGCTATCAAATGTACACGGAAAGTACTCTCGGTAAAAAAATAAAATAAAAATGACCGATATAGTTAATTATATATAAAAAGTAGAATTGCGAAAAAAAAGTTTAAGTATTATTAATAACATCAAAATTAAAGTTTTACTAAAAAGGGTAACACACATACGACCGTTCCTGTCAATAAGACTTCATCAGTTTGACAGATGAGCTCGAATTAGATGATAAATGTATATTTCAGATAGAAAGTAGTGGTATCATACAAGGCGAAATAATAAACCCAAATTTAATTCCAAATTTATCTAAGAGTACACACTCTTAAAAAGATCATTGACAATCTTAGCTTTTGGGAAATGTAGAATTTAAATAGAACAATCCTAGCGAAATATTATTTTAGTATAAAATAAATAATTATGATTCAAGGACATTTCAATTTGTATATAACTGCTGCATACACATCCTCCACATTTTTATCATGGAATGCCATCAAAAGTATACATAATGTAACTTTCAATCGCATTTTGTGTAACATTTCTCAATAATTATACTATACAGTCAGGTCGAACATATCTTCATGTTCATAATATTTATTATTTCCAATTCTCTGAGAGTGTTTATTTTACGATATCGCCGGAAACACGGAAATAACTGTCTTGTGATAACCGATAGCTTATTTTGTGATTGACTTTGCTAACTTTCAAATTACTAAAACGAAATTTACTTACTCTGTGGTCTGTGGTCTTCAAATAAGGAAATTGTGCAGAGACTTATGACGTTCCCAGTAAAACGTGCGAGTGTAGCTTTCAAATGCTGTGAGGAAATATGCATATGATGCAAATATTTAAATGCAATAATCTTTATGCAAAAGAAATGACGCATACAAAATTCGTAAATTGAATATGCCTGGAGCTGTAAAGGTAAACATAAACATTTCATCCTGTAAAGTTTACTTCACAGGTAAACAAGTATATAAACAACTTTCTTTGTGTTATTTATTTTGCCCCTCAATACCTTATATTTGTTCCGATTTTTCACTACATGTCTCTACTGCTTTATAACATGTACATGAACATTTATAATGAGGCTCAAATACATTATCAAACAACTAAATACATTTGGCATTTAAGCTTTAGCTTTTTTCCCCTGAAAATTATTTGTAAATCTTTTATTGACTCAAGTTCAGATAAGAGATAAATCAATCATACCGACTTGGTTTTTTCTGTAACAATATCAATATTTGTTTACACCGGAAACACATTGAATCGGATTTTGCAAAACGGAAATTTCTGTGATATGTATAAATAAGATTAAAACAATACTGAGAAGAAACATGAGTAAACGTGATAATTACTTACTTTAGTGTTAACTCATTATTACACAACATGTGTAGATTTAATTTGACACTGGTGTGTTGTGTCAAACTAGAGGTAAATCGCCAATCTGGAAATTTATGTACATTGCATCAGAAAATACAAACAACTAAACCTTAATACTCCACTTTAAAGTTCGTTCCGTTGAAATCAAACATTTTAAAGACGCGATTTAAAGACATCAAAATAAAAAAAAACAAAGTTTCAAGAGGAGCCGATATATTCCGGAATTTTTTTTCAGATCCAACGTCAGTAAAATGTATGAGATCGAGGCCGAAAATGAAGTCGAGTGAGTAATTTATGTATCTTATCTTGGCCTAACACGATGTTATTGAGACATGTGTTTACTTACTCTCCGAGCACCTTGAAATTAAATGCAATAACTAAAGAATAGTTTATAAAACAATTAAAATATGATTTTATATGTTTTGGTAATATATTCGATTCACCTTAATTGCATACATGATAATTGCATATTCCTGTTTATTGATCTCAAGACACAAAACCATTTTCTATCTCTTATATGTTAAATATTCCTTTTAATTACATAGGTTAAAACAAGAATTCTTGTTCATCTTCAAAATGAGGGGAAACGTACTGATTACAGTAAAAAGGTATATGTAAAAATAATTTTTAATAGAAATGAGAATTTACCAAACTATGCTTTATGATTTTCTTGTTTTTATGACATTATTTTACCGTAATGCTTAATGATAAGCCATCACTAGTGTACTAAGGATGCTTACGAAAGTATTATATATACAAATGAAAGGACTAAATGAACACGAGTTATCATTGTTCATTATAATACAATTGCATATT
The DNA here is from genome assembly GCA_030159075.1 of Atrina japonica. Lineage (NCBI taxonomy): Eukaryota > Metazoa > Mollusca > Bivalvia > Pterioida > Pinnidae > Atrina > Atrina japonica. The sequence continues at coordinate 412,980 of BROG01000598.1, read as the reverse complement.
CCTTCTATTCCTGTTATTTGCAAACTTTTCTCCGACATTTTGGTTATACAATTAACAGGAATCCACTGCACACACACACACACACACACACACACACACACACACACATATATATATATATATATATATATATATATATATATATATATATATATATATATATATATATAAAGCACTAAAATAACTAACGGGACGACCTGTCCCCTTATCAGGACAAAACAATTGAAATAACATAAAAAACATACACATACACAGTCTCTTTAATTATCAATATTTTATGAAAGTTGCAATAAACAATAAATAAACAATTTGAAACATTAACTAAATGATAAATTAGAGTGTCCCATATACTAAATCATACTATATCAAATGAAAAAAAGAATGGAATGCTAGTTGTACTGTAACAGGTGATGAATGGGAAAAACGAAAAAACGTTTTTCTCAAAAACCAGAGACAATTAGCTCACTTGGTTACAACATAAAATTACTCATATAATCTTACTAGTTAATACTGTTCTTAGCAAAATAGGATTGATAACATATTCACAATATAATATATGTAAATTTGAAAATCAAACTTGAGTTAGTATTTTTAGGGGAATTTTAAAAAATCAAATCGAAAATAAAGAGACGTCTCTAACATAACAACATAGATCAGGAAGCCAATAGGACAAAACATTATTTTGGGAATGTGCAGTGTCTCCACATCGAAAAAATTTGCAAATATGAAATATTTTCGTAGGCCGTCATGGCGTTATTCAATCAATACATCATGATTGAATTTAAATTATTTACTTTTACAGTGTAAGGGTGCTATATTCATGGAAAACTGGAATAAGACCAGTATTTAAACTTGTTGAAGCCAGAATTAGAAACATGATATAATACCAGAGTAGCATATTCTTATGAGCTATGACCACTGAACATATTACATTACACAATACTTGGGTTTGCTAACCGTGTGATTACTGGTGTTCCCCCCCCCCCCCCCCAGTTTTGCGAAAAAAAGCTACCGTGGTAAATACATTCTTTAAGTATTGTAGCTTCTAAATTTGCGAGTATTGCCGTGTGAAAATATCTACCCTATGTATTAAGCTCTACAAATATTATTTCCTAGATGTATACATATTCAAAGTTATTGACGGAAAACAATGATTTGTTTTTTGTATTGTTTTTTTTTTTTTTTTTTTTTTTTTTTTTTTTTTTTCGCTATTTGCACTTTCTATGTAGAAGGTAGTTGAACTTTTATCACTTGTATGAGACCGATTACTCATAATTCGTAAACGTATGAAGTAAATGGAATGTGAAAATCATTTAAATGTATGATATAGATTCGACATTCGATAATTAGTGTGAAGAAAAGGTTAACTTCTGAAATTATTGACAGAGTGATATCGAAAAACGCGTTTGATGTCAACATTCCGCAAAATTTATGTTCGGTATAATTGTCTTGTTTGTGATTAATCTATTTCAGTAAATGAAATGTTGAGTTGCCTGTTCGATAGCAGATGTTGATAAATCTGTACCAATTGTAACGAGGATAAGTGCAGCACTTTTGTGTTGATAGTAACCGGGATTGAATAGAGTTTTGTGTACGATTAAACTTACACTTGTAAATTTCTGTTGTATTATCAAAATATTAAAATTTTCAGATACACGTATATTTGATTTTTGAAAACTAACTACCTTAACATCATACCACTTTTAATGGGTCTCCAAATAAACGAATAGCTTATTTGTATGGACATGACCACTCAACATGAATTGAAATAGATACGGGGATAATACTTTAGATAAATATTGTAACCATTTTGCGAGTCTCGCCTTGTGAAATTACCATCTAACCTATATATTAAGTTCTACAAATGTTATGTACTAGATCTGTACGTAGATATTCGAAGTCATTGACGGAAAATGATGTTTTTGTTATTTGCACTTTTTATGAAGAGGGTAGTTGTCTACGAAAGCGTATTAGCGCCAGCTTCATTTTTTATTTCTCGTTTTGCCAACATTAAAATTAATTAATACGCATCTTTTAGTGGTTTTATCAGCACGCAGAAATGTATCTTTGCCTCCAACTGCTAATATGTCACATGGATTATACATCTCAAAAGAATGTTATCTCGGCAAACATAATGCATATGACATTAATGTTAGGGGGTATTCTTGCCGGACTCTTTTTATCATTATTTTACAAGGCATGAAAAGGTTATTTTTGGCTTGCATGTCACATCTCAAAAGAATATTATCTCGGCAAACATAATGAATATGAAATAAATGTTAGGGGGTATTCTCCCCGGAATTTTTTATCATCATTTTACAAGGCAAAATTGTGGCATCTTTATTCTTCAAAAATATTCCATTGACAAACTAAAAACAAAGGGAAATTCAGCAAATATAAACTGAATGCTCCATTATTTTTTATGTAATGCGTACACATATATATTGTTTTATTTTTTATAGGAATGCCTAAGATTTAAGTCATACAAAGTTAGAAAAAGCCAGAAATAAAGTTGGAAAAAGCCACCTTAATGTTGGATATTCCAAGAAAAATGTTGGCCTTTTCAACTGTTTTTCAGAGCGCAAATTCTTTTTTGATTATGCACTGTCTATAATGACTTAATGTACATATAAAATGATAGTTAAAGACTTATTCTGCTGCAATTTCATGTAAATCCTCCACATCATAATAAGCGGTATACGCGCGACCGGTGTAGGGAGATAAAGTCACTGATCTTACGGACGAGACATTATATCGAGGTCCCGATAAAGGCACGGGTTCACAGATAGTTCATTATATCGAGGTCCCGATAAAGTCACGGGTCAACAGATAATACATTTTATCGAGGTCTTGATTAAGTCACGGATTTACAGATAGTACATTATATCGAGGTCCCGATAAAGTCACGGGTCAACAGATAATACATTTTATCGAGGTCTTGATTAAGTCACGGGTTTACAGATAGTACATTATATCGAGGTCCCGATAAAGTCACGGATTAACAGATAATACATCATCTCGAGCCCCAAAAAAGTCACGGATCTTTCGGATGAGAAATTATATCGATGTCCTAATAAACTCAAGAGTCCTACGGGTGAGACAATATATCAAGGTCCTAGAAAAAAATCATGAATCATTCGAATGAGCCATTATACCGAGGTCCTGATAAAGACACCGACCTGACGGATAAGATATTATATCGAGCTCCGATAAAGTCACGGGTCTTTCGGATGAGAAATTATATCGTAATCTTGATAACGTAATCTGCTTTACGGATGAGATAGTATATCGCGGTCCTGATAAAGTCACCTGTCTTACGGATGAGACAGTATATCGCCATCTTGATAAAGTCACCTGTCTTACGGATGAGACATTGTATTAAGGTCCTGATAAAGTCACCTGTCTTACGGATGAGACAGTAAGTCGCAGTCCTAATAAAGTCACGGGTCTTTCGGATGAGCCATTATATCGAGATCCCAAAAAAGCCACCGTTGTTACGGTTGAGATACTATATTGAAGTCCCAAGAAAGTCACGTGTATTATGGATGAGACAGTATATCAAGGTATTGATGACATCACGTGTCTAACGAATTAAAGTATGCAGTATATCAAGGTCCTGCTAAAATCACGCGTCTCATGGATGAGGAGTTATATCGAAGTCCTGATAAAGTAGCGGTTTACTTGGACGAGGAATTATATCGAGGTAGATAAAGTCACGGCTCATCCGGTAGACACATTATATCAAGTTACCGATAAAGTATATCGGCGTTATTTTTCACGATTGGTAAGACACTAGAAAAAAAGTCCGACAACCATGATGGTAATTCAGAACGCAATACTGGAAAAGAAATGACGTGTCTCAAGGCAACACACTACATAAACACTTCAACCAATTTACAACTGCACTAACTCTAACAGCGGAAGTATAAATACAAGGACAATATCAGAACTCGCAATGTTACATAACCATAATTCATTATTGCTGGTTTACATGTCGCAATCTTTAGGTTAAGTGCCTCATATGTTGATCTTTGCTATGGGCTTACTCCTCAGAAAGTGAGGGTTCATTTAAGTGCTACCATCCTCATGTAAACGACCCGTGACCTTGACTGCGTATACCGATCGCTTAAGGAAGAAACGGTCACTGCCGTTTTAAACTTATCGATATGACGAGATGCAGGGGATAGAACTCCGAGCCTTTCGCTTGCCAGTTGAGCGCTTTAATACTAGACAATCGCAAGGGGTCAATGTTACGTATAAGAGAGACAAAATACCAAAGTGTTTACCATTAAAAGTGCAGAAAGCAAAATGAAAAAAGGTTAAATATTGAATAATTTTCTGATAAAAGACAAGTGGTTGAGTTGTGATGGTGGAGTAAGCATCCCCAATAACTTTTTATTAGAATAGTTATTAACAATTTATCAACTACTATCGAAAGGTTAAACAACATTTCAATTAAATTTCTAGTTTACGGAGAGGGCAAAATAATTTGAAATAACATTACAAACGTAACGTTATCATGATGTCATGATAAAGCGACAGAGAGCTCAATAGTTAAAACGCCACATGAGAATTACTGAATGTTGTAATATGTTACTTTTTTATATTAATTTTCATTACTTGTATCCGAGCAATTTACTTTTCATTTATTCTCGACATCACAATATAATGGCTTGTCTAGACTGTTTACAGGGATTGAACCCCCTTTGAATTTGGTGAATTCATATAAAAAGTGAGGAGGGAGACTGTTGAATGTCCTTTGAACGTGAAATTGAATCATTTATATGCCACCGAACAGAATTTTTCTGGATACTAGCATCTCCAAGATTTTAAAATTAAAATTATTTCAAGGACATCCCTCATTATCTACTCTTGCATTTGCTACATGACTATGCTATGTTAGCTGAAACTTAATTCATTTTTTAAGAATTATCAGTCTGTCAACTTAATGCGTTTGGGAAACCCTAACCCTGGTTTCTGGAAACCTCTTGAATTTGGTCTCTGTTCATTGTTGAATTTCGCTTAATTTTTTCAATCAATCGATGTTTGTAGTTTTGAAAGGGTAAATAAGGCCGAATTAATCTCCGGTAAGCTATTAAATGATCCATCAAGACTTGTCAAATTTAAATAAAAATCTGGATAACATACCCCGACCCCCAGTATTTATCTCTTGTAAAATTCAAAATGTATCAGGCGAGTATAATCTCGAATAGCATTCTGCTTACATCAGGCGATTTTTCCTTCTTTTTAGGAGTTTTAAAATCTATCATCGTAATAATTTTGAATGATAAAAAAGTTAGTATCTTGAATCTTCAAAATTACCTCTCAGATCTTCCAAGATTAAAATTTCCGCTGGGAAGCACATCATTTGTCTCTGGTACGACTTACATTTGCTGAAACACCATTTTTTGATAGGGATAATCAATGTGGTATCTGACCAGGTCTTCGAGTCTGAAAGCTGGATATATTTGCGTTGAGTTTCTAAATTCAGAATGATTCCGTAAAAAGTCGCCGAACCCACCTGATATCATTCCATCGAGTTTTATATATGAACTGGTCTAGATTAGTCTAACACAACACAAGTGCTTATTATCTATAAATGTCGGAGGTGAGTACTGATGACTCTAAAGATAATATTTTATGATTATGTAAAGAAAATTCAGAAGATCTAAATGTGTTATTCTCCTGCTTATTAACCACACAAATAATCAAACAGTAACAAAACATCAAAATCACAAACAACACACAAATCATACGTACAGTTTAAAATTCAAAGAATCATAGCTTAAAGAAATAGTGTTATTATGTTAAAACCGTAAGAGAAAAAATATCACACAATCATCGGTGTGGGCTTAGCACTGAAATGATTCAAATCTTCGAATTTACAGAGTCTTGTGAGAGTTGACATTTTTTTTTTCGTTTTTTAATCAGTATTTTCAGACAATCAGTTTCTTCTTCTCAAGTCCGAACTAAAGCACTTGCAAACTTTGACCTTAAATATCCTGGACTGAGAATTGCACACACACACACGCGCGCGCGCGCGCAAATAATCAATTGCCTTATCTATTCGGCCCTTTCGTAAATACTGTTAATATGAACTACAGTTCCATCTTAAGCCGCCGTGATATCTGCATTAGAGTGTTATACCTGTACTGGTCTAGATTAGTCAAACACAACGCACGTACATTGTGCACTAAGATTATGTCCACCTAATGTTTTATGATTATGTAACGAAGTGTACCTTTAAAAAATTCAGGGCTAACACATTACAAAACAATGTCACATAACTTAGATACCCGTGCATCCAGTGTCTCTCTTGTACTTCTCGTAAATACTCAGCTGTTTGTTTGCTTTGTACACCTGCTACATGTCTTACTAACTGTTTTTATACAGTCATTGGAGAGATGTCATACACATTTGCAAAAGTCTTAAACGTGTTGATCTAGTAAAATATTATCTTTGAGTAACGCAAGCTGTAACTTGAGAACACTTGTTTTGCTATCTAGACTACCAACGCAGAACAATGCGAACAATGCATAAAGTCTATCTCAGATTTGAATTCAACACGCAAAATAACTTTCATAGATATCGAATATAATTTAAAATATAAGGTTCTCTTTTTCTTTGTTTACTTGGTATTTTACATTACACTGGTATATGGAGATTACGAATTGTAGGTGAAGTAATACAAAGTTGTGATATGGGCCATCTCCCCAAGTTAAGATTTTTATATCCACTCCGTTACTCACACACTTTGACAGATTACATTTCATATTTAGCGGTCACTGGTTGCGACAACAAGCGCCGATCTAAAATTTTAGTTTAAATTGACCCGATACTGACCTCTGACATTATCTAATGAAAAGCTTGCATGTCGCCATAATTCTGTGTTTACGTACCTTACCTTCTATCATGTGGTCTATGTGTGTTCGATTGATAGACCAATTATGATTGGATCAGTGAAACGCTTCTGGAATCCAATGAAAATCGACGAAGTGAAGTCACAATATACCGGCAAAATTTATCAAGATGTGAGTAATGGGGTGGATCGGAAAACTTCGACTTGGGAAAATGGATATGGACTCACTCAAATACAGTTTACAATATAATTTTCCATGACTAGGTATATTTCAAGATAAAGTGTTTTCGTATTTATAACAGCCTTCAGGGAGATATTTCAGTTTTACGCAGCTCCTTATTTTGCAAATGCGGGAAAAAGCATTCATTGGGAGTCTATTCGTTCTCACAAGAGTAAAACCTGTCAGGCAAAATGACGTCACAATTTAATTGTGATGTCGAATATTTCGAACTTATTAGCACTTCCGCACAAATATGACCATAAAAGTCTCAAAAACATTTAATTTGAATAGAGTAACTGGTGAAGCGTCAGGTTGACGTGTTCAATCGATGGTCATATTGGCTAGAAAAAGAAATAGGATCTACAGTGTACAGCTTGTGAAACAATCCTGTCACTTTTCTGTGTTATGTACACGTGTTATCTATGAGTTCGAGCTGTGGTCTCTACGACATCTTACGTCTAATGCTATCGTCATAATAAAGTTAAACTAAAGTCCTTCAGATTTATACTTTGGTATCTGAGATGTTTTATATTCCAACAACAATACGCTCCAATTTGATAATAAACAATATGTACTAGATCCTAGGCACTGCTAGAAAACAAGCTTTATGAAAGGATGGAACAATATTTTGATTCCAAAGTAATTGAAACATTCAAAACATTATGGAAAAGATATTTGGATTATTGTTTCATTATCAGGAATTTTAGCTGGGGCAACATTGATAATCTGAATGACATATCGAAAACTTACATATAACTTTTGCTATAGTAAAAGATCATTATAAAATAGTATTTTTAGACGCCATGCTTATAAAAGAAGGCAACCAATTATTCACAGATATTTACCGAAATCCTATAGATACACAGCAATACCTCCAATACACCCAAAATGTTGCAGAAATTCAATTCCATACACATTAGCACGACGCTTATGTACTATTATCATTCCATCAGCCGTACGCAAAACACGCATAGATGATTAAAAACCAACCATTAGCATTCGTTACACCTTTAATAAATTCAATCCAGAAATATTTAACGAAGCCTATAAAGGTTTAGATGATTTAAGAGTAGATGAAAAACTAAATAGAATTTTGAATGAAACGAAATAAAAGTAAACGACAACCTAAAAACCTAAAACAATTACTACGTCGTGCCCACTTTACAAATAATGAACATTCTAACATCGAGGGTGTAACTAAATGCAAAACTGAAAGATGTAAAGTATGTGACATCATTTTTGAAGGTGAAACACTCTAATTTAAAAATTCATTATTTTATGTTAAAGGAATCTTAAATCGCAATCTTAGAACGTAATATATAAAATTATATGTGAAAATTGGAATGGAAGAATATATTGCATGTACTCAGTCACTAAACCTAAGAGTAGCTCTAAACAAATATTACGCTCAAAGAGCCAGATTTTATTGATAAATTCAAACTATTACTTAATAGAACTTAACCCACTCATTTCATACAATCGTATGCAAAGGAGTAACTATCTTATCAGATTAACTATTTTTGTTTATTCTTTGCATTAGATTTCTAACATTAGTGTTATCTTATCTATTTCATCAACTGCTTATGTATGTATTTACTATACCACTATGAAACTCATGATATATATTTAATACATTTTTGACCATTGCCTGATGAGCGTTTGTAACTCCAAACACGTGTCGCAATGTAAGTGAATAAAACTAGAAACTGTTTTGTTGTGTGTCATTATTTATTTTGATATTAAATTTCTTTACGTTGGACTTTTAATAACTTATATATATATATATATATATATATATTTATATATATATATATATATATATATATATATATATATATATATATATATATATATATATATATATCCAGACATCTATCATCCTTTGATAGAAATTAAAAATCCTGCAGGAACCTTGTGTGCGATAGACTAAATCGTGACCACGGGAACATACGACGACACAATCACGATTGTTAAATATAAACATTTTCCTATGACTTGCAAATAGCCGTGTGTTATTCCATTAATTTAAACTCCGTAATTAGAGATCTTGACACTGGGCACCCTACTAAATGTGGATGCGCGAAAGCAATAGTATAAGGGCGGTAACTCGCACATATCTGTGTTATGATATCCAATATTATCATATGTATAGAAACCAATTGACAGTATTTTTTCTTAACAACCGGGAGATAAAAATTAACCAAAAACATTTACGGAAATGCTTCCAATATATATCCCTCTTGAGTTTATATTCACTCTACCATATGTATCATCTTAATGCTTTCTTATTATTTACTTTGAAGTGTGACTGACAGGAACTATGGGATATCTACCACTCTATTCACACAAACGTCTTCTTCTTTCTCTAAAAATGACTATGCTTTTACTTTAATATTGGCCATAATTTCCAAAATTCAAGAAACCGAAAGCAAAAAAGAAACCCACTCTGTCAAAATTCAAAATAAAACCAAAAGAAAAAATACGTGCCCGAGGCTTTATAGGAGAATTGTAGTAGGACAGGATTTTATACATCAATGAAAAACTCATGCAGAAAAATGTTAAATATAATATCCATTAACTTCAATGTTGTGTCCAATATGCTTTTTACACTTATATATAATAAATTGTATCAAAATTTACGAACAATTTACTTCAGAGTAAATAGTCATACCAGGTTTACTGGGTTTATGTATACCCTCTTATCGCTGCAGTTAACAGATGCTAATTATTTTACATTTAGGATTACTTCGTGAATCGAGATGTTTTGTTTACTTACGTATTTCACTGCTATGTATAAGACTCAACGTCGTGGTGTGGAGGACATAATTGTGGAAAGATACAGAAAATGACTACAGAGAACAGAGCACAACTACAGAAAACAGAACAACTACAGAAATATAGCACAACTACAGAAAACAGCAAAACTACAGAAAACAGCACAACTACAGAATTATAGCACGACTACAGAAAACAGCAAAACTACAGAAAACAGCACAACTACAGAAATATAGCACAACTACAGAAAACAGCACAGCTACAGAAATATAGCACAATACAGAAAACAGCACAACTACATAATTATAGCACGACTACAGAAAACAGCAAAACTACAGAAAACAGCACAACTACAGAAATATAGCACAACTACAGAAAACAGCACAGCTACAGAAAACAGCACAACTACAGAAATATTGCACAACTACAGAAAACAGCACAGCTACAGAAAACAGCACAGCTACAGAAAACAGCACAACTACAGAATTATAGCACGACTACAGAAAACAGCAAAACTACAGAAAACAGCACAACTACAGAAAACAGAACAACTACAGAAAACAGCACAACTACAGAGAACATAGCACGACTACAAAAAAAAGCACAACTACAGAAAACAGCTAAATTACAGAGAACATAGCACGACTACAATAGCAAAGCTACAGAAACAGCAAAACTTCAGAAAACAGCACAATTACAAAGAACATGGCACAACTACAGAAAACATATCACGACTACAGAAAACAGCACAACTACAGAAAACAGCTCAATTCAAAAAACAAAGTACAACTACAGAGAACATCACAGCTACAGAAAACAGCACGACTACAGAAAACATAAACATAACTATAGAAAAATAAAACTACAGAAAACAGCACAACTACAGAAAACTTCGCATAATTACAGAAAAGAGCACAACTACACAAAACATAGCACAACTACAGAAAACGTAACACAACTATAGAAAACATAGCACAACTACAGAAAACATCACAACTTTAGAAAACATAGCACAACTGCAGAAAACATAGCACAACTACAGAAAACATCACAACTTTAGAAAACATAGCACAACTGCAGAAAACATAGCATGGTTACAGAAAACAGCACAACTACAGAAAACATAGCACAACTACAGAAAACAGAACAACAACAACAACAACAAATACAGAAAACAACTACAGAAAACATAGCACAACTACAGCAAATATAGAACAATTACAAAAAAATATATAAAACAACTACAGAAATCATAACACAACTACAGAAAATATAACACAACTACATAAGTTGTCCAGAAAATGTAACATAGGTATACAATTAGAAAATAAAATAATTATCATGTAAAAGTATAACGTAATGACGCGTGACGTTATAAACATTGAATAGTTGAAATAGCATTATCATTTATTTCTCAGTTTCAGTGGGTGTCTCATTAGTACCATTATCTGTTTAATACAATATACAACATGTTACAAATGTTGATATTAATTCTATAAACATCGTATACAATTTCTACACGCAATGCAATGTTTTTGTACAGGTTTGTCCAAAGTTAAATGCGTTTCTGATATACAAAGCATTCCCTGACAATAAACATGTATCAATTTTGTTGCTATACTTTGTAAATAATTCTTTCATTTGAACTAAATATGCAATATATCCTATACATAAAATTGGAGAACCTTAATTTCATTTAATCAATCACAGAATGGTATGTTTAGAACGGTTGATACGACGATTTTAAGGAAAATATATCATCGCAAACAATTCAAGACATGAGTTTTTCAGAAAGTATATCATATAAAAGCTGAGATTATATTTATTTTAAATTATAGACATTGATCTTTCACAGAATGTATGACAATAATTTAACTTCATCTATCAGAAACACAGAAACGTGTTATATGCTGTTTTAAATTTGATCTATACAGCACAAATGTAGCGATGGCTCCACTCAGGATAATCGTTTTGATGTGTTTCTTTACTGTCGTCTCAACTGCAATTTTGAGAAATGAAAGTGCAGAAACACAGAAACGTGTTATATGCTTGAAATGAATATTGGTTTAGTATGTTTATGTCAGTCTGTTTCTCGTATCCGTTTATATGGTGAAACTGATTTTAAATTTGATCTATACAACACAAAGGTAGCGATGTTTTCACTCAGGATAATCGTTTTGATATGTTTCTTTACTGTCGTTTCAACTGGAATTTTGAGAAATGAAAGAGCACGTAGACTTTTTTCGATCCAGAAATTGATTCCAGATAGTTTTATTTATCAACTACTTATTGATTCTAGAGGAAAAAACGATAAAAATACCACCGTGTCGATGTATCTGGCTTTTGATTTTCAACGTTTCTTTTAACTTTAAATTGTACTTGATTGCTTTCAATATATTAGGCTTTGCAAAAATAAATTTAAATATATATATACTCTTTCTAGAAATAGCACATCTGTAAAGATTTTTGCAGTATTTTGTATTTTTGTATGTTTCATCGTTTTCATTATACGTTTTACCCTACAGGTAAACCACACGCGCCACTAAATATACCATGGTATAGGACGTCGTGGACCGGAAATATTGTCGCAAGTAAGAATCGAAAAATTGAGGATGTAGGTACATGCCATATATGATTACATTATACAATTAAAGTACTTTATTGATTTTACTTTTAAATGCACATTGAAAGTATGTTACAGGACTATTAAAAGAGACAAAACTGAGACAGAGGAAATATACTGAGATAAAACAAAATTAAATTTGTTCTTATACATGGAAACGGGTCTAGTAAGTATTTTTAAGTATACGAAATTTTTAATTTATAAAACGATGTCACACACCAATTGTTGTAATTGGAAAAATAAATTAACTGTATTTTCGATAGCAAAATTTTCGGTTTATCAAAGGCTTGCCAAATTTCCGGAATGAGAAGGGAAGGATGACATGCCCTGGGAAGGCAAATATTCATGTCTGCATAAAACCAGGACAATAATTTTTTTATTATATCGACATACATAATCAAGAGAGACTAAGCTGCAAACTTAGCGTTGGATATACACCCCTAATGCAACACCTATATCCGTTCAGAAATATTAAAACGTGCACTAGGGGATTTTCCTAGCGCATCACATTTCACAGTCAACAATCCAAATGCCGACCGCCCTCACCGTTGCATAACTTCAGTACATGAATATAAACACAAACCGTCCAGCAACAAAGCCTAGGAGACAGAAATGGGCAGTTAGTCTGACTATATCCATGACTGTTACACTATAAGCTACTATTAAACACTTTTAAACACTTTTAATTCCAGCGACGGAGTGTCAAATTACATTTTATATAATTTATATAAACGCGCTGCCATTTTGATTAATCTGATCGATTTTAGTGTATCACAATATACCATTTAGACTAATATTTTTTTTATTAGACTGCAGTGTTATCACGGTAAGTTGTATCGTTGCGATATGTATATGTCACAATGTATCAGTATACATGATAGGCTTTTAATTACTGATTGTAGGTAATACAAAAACAATTCGACGGATCTGTTAAATTCTACTGTAACTGGACTGATTATAAAAATGGATTTTATTTTTGTCGACGGAGAGTACTGGATAGGTAGGTAAACTATCGCTTACACAATCTCGATGGTGAACTGTTTCTCAATATTTTGTTTAAATCATCGAATACTCGTCTGTAAAATGCATCATTCTACTCAATATAAAGATAAATGTACACATATCTTTCTATCTGTATCATCAGACTGCATACGGTAATCCAACCAGAGCTTAGAGTTGCAGTCTGATGATACGGATTGAAACATCTGTGTGGTTTAGTATTTATTACATTCCCTTTTTATCTACATGTACACAAATTAAAAATTCATTCCTTTTCCGTTCAACTCGAAAAATGTAGCTCTCTGGGAACACATCTCAGTCAGACCTAGATTAGATATTTTCAAAAAGGAAGTGAAGTTATTTGCTATGGAAGCGTTTAAGTATTACCTTAGAAATATGTTATCTCTTACGTAAGACTTGGTGTCTCTTACGTAAGACATATTGCCTCTTACATAAGACTTAGTATCTCGTTCGTAAGATTTATTATTTCCAATGTAAGACTTAGTATCTCGTACCTAAATTACGTAAACTCGTAAGACTTAACATTAAAGACGTGTAAGGATACAAAGGATATGACGATGTTGTAGAATTATATTGTTCAGTCGAGTTACTGACTCGTTCACGTGATATTTACAGTTCACTAGTATAAATAAATTCAGAATAATAGTGAAAAAATAGCAAGCACACTTAAAAAAATATTATGTGTCTGTAGAAAATTCTGTTGATAAATTAATACTATTTATAAAGAGTGGAACATAAATTGAAGTTCTTTACGGAGCGGAAAGGTCCATTATCAAAAAGAGAAATGTCCACCTCCCCTTTGTTTGATACACTCAGGAAATATATTTGTTAAATTAAATCATCAATATTAATTTATTTGAATTTTTGTCTCTCGCCGCAACGTGACTGTATGACCTTCCGTCCGTCCGTCCCCCTGTCTGTTAAGCTTTTTCTACATTTTTCAATGGATTTTCATGAAATGTATATCAAGGGTTTCGATTATCAACATCTTGGACAAGTTCGGAAATACGCTATGTTCAAAGATGTTAATGGGAGCTATACTTCTGGAAAATGGTCTAACGCTTATTTTTTTTTCAATTAATATCGTAGGTTAGCACTTTCAATATTATGACAAGTTAGAAAATCAGCGCCGTTTGATAATTTATGCGAGTTAAACTCCAGTGAATTGAATTTATTGTTATATTTTTTGTAAATTTCTTTTACATGTTAACACTCTCATGCCTACCTATTTCAACCGATGTCATTAAAATCCATATTTTAACTGTGTGTTTTTATTATACCTCAGTCGAATTTGAGTTTATCTGCCGAACCTTCATTTCTATTGGATTATTGATATCTGAAAAATTTGCTTATTTTGTCATGAAAGTGCTCTCACACTAGCGAATCTAAAATTTGTATACGCTAAGAAAATGTATCTGCTAGTCTTAGTTGTGTTCCATTTTGACCCTTTTTTAACAAAATATGTCCCTAAAAGATGACATTATGGAACAAGTGAATCTATTCATTTTAGTTTACTTTCGCTGACGTCATCTTTGTTTCCTGTTGTTGTTCGAAACCAGACATGAATGACGGCACTAGCATTCAGTTCAATCGAGAAAATTCTGTTGATAAATTAATACTATTTATAAAGAGTGGAACATAAATTGAAGTTCTTTACGGAGCGGAAAGGTCCATTATCAAAAAGAGAAATGACATTATGGAACAAGTGAATCTATTCATTTTAGTTTACTTTCGCTGACGTCATCTTTGTTTCCTGTTGTTGTTCGAAACCAGACATGAATGACGGCACTAGCATTCAGTTCAATCGAGATGATAAGTTTAATCAAACTAAGTATTACATAAGCGATGTTAAGTTGTCATGCAAGGAGTAATAGAGCTCACGTAAGAGAAACTAAGTCTTACATAAGCGATATTAAGTCTCATACAAGAGGTAATAAGGCTTATAAAACAAATAATAAGTCTTATGTATGCGATATTGAGTCTCATACAAAGGTAATCAGTCTTACATCAGAAATAATACGTCTTATGTGAGAAATAATAAGTCTTATATATTGGATATAATAAGTCTTGCGTAAGAGATAATAAGTATTATATATTAGAGATAATAATTCTTATGTAATAGTTAAAAAGTCTTGTGTAAGAGATAATAAGTCTTATATATTAGAGATAATAAGTCTTATAAAAAGATAATAAGTCTTGTGTGAGAGATAATAAGTCTTATATTAGAGAGATAATAAGTCTTGTGTAAGAGATAATAAATCCTGTGTAAGAGATAATAAGTCTTATTTAAGAGATAATAAGTCTTGTGTAAGAGATAATAAGTCTTGTGTAAGAGATAATAAATCTTGTGTAAGAGATAATAAGTCTTATATATTAGAGATAATAAGTCTTGTGTAAGAGATAATAAATCTTGTCTAAGTGATAATAAGTCTTGTCTAAGAAATAGTGAGTCTTGTGTAAGAGATACTAAGTCCTGTGTAAGAGATAATAAGTCTTAAATATTAGTTATAATAATTTTTGTGTAAACGATAATAAATCCCATGCAAGGGATAATAAGACTTACATAAGAGAACCTAAGTCATATGTTTGATATAATAAGTAGTACGTAAGAGATTCGTTTCTATGGTGATGCTTATACAGTCGCAGTTGGCAGCCTATATAGCATTGTATGTTTAACTTGGTTGTTTTGAGTGCTGATCTATATTTGAAAAATAAAAAGTTGTATTTGAGAAACAAATGGCACCGACTGATATTTCGTTCACTCACTTGTCAGCGACACTTGGAACGCTACAGAAAATGCAAGGCAAACAGTATGTTTACGCATTTAAATTTAATGAAATAAGATAAGAACAACATTTTTAGAAAGGCATTTACTCTGTACTAGAAGGTAATGGTAAAATTCTGAGATTTTCATTTAAAGGGGCATTATCTGTGTTTACTAAAACAATGATTTCGATTTTTCTACTTATTCTACTTTTACCTGATGTACAATAACAAATAAGAGCTGTACACAGATATAAAAATCTTATATCCATATATATTATATATGTGTGTTGTGAAAATATGGACAAGAGTCAGTGCGGTATCCATATACAAATAGTAAAGGGGCCATGACTGTGGTAACCAAAATATCGTTTCGATTTTTCCCCAGTTTTACTACTTGTACTTGATGTATAATAACAAATACGTACTATACACAGGCATGGAAATAATATATTCCTATCTATTTTGTGATAATAAGGTCAGGTCTAGTTTGGTATTCATATACAAATAGTATGGTTGAGTTAATCAATTGCAAGTGAAATAATGACAAACCTGGGATTCTCAAACAATTTTCACAAAATCTATAGTGATTTAAGAATGTATATGTCTGTTTATATTTCATTTTTGTTATCTTATACCAAAGGTGTAGTAAAAATGAAAAATACATTTTTAAAACAAAGTTGATGCCCCTTTAAGGTTGAGTTAATCAAATGCAATTTAAAAGGTGCCAAACCTGGATTTCTTAAGCAATTTTCACAAAATGTATACGAGATTGAAGACTTTTTATGCCTATGTGTATCTCTTTTTTTTGTTTTTGTATATCAATCTAAGTATTAAAAAACAAAAAGGATGAAAAGACATAATTCATGCCCCTTTAAAGACATAAAATGATTGCATGTAATTACAGCACAAGGTTGATGTATACAACTTTTGGAGTTACATTGATTTATATCACCGATTTTTACTCCATGGAATTTATATAGTTTATATAAGAAACTAGCCAAGTGTATTGCACGGTATACCAGCTCTTTTTAATCAATGCTACATAACTAAGGTTTCAAATTTTAAATCGTGAAATGAATATTTCTTAAGTAAAAAGAAGAATTTTGTGACAGAAAAGACAACATCCAACTTCATTAGATTATGTGAAAGACTACCTTTAATACTTGGAAATTATTGCTAATACTGAGATTACAAAACACTTATACGTGTTAAGCTAATCATATCTAGTAAAATACTTGTGACTCAGTTCATATGTAGTCGATGGCTGCAAAGGCGTACGTGTATAACTTTACCTGTTTCTGTAATTCTTTCTGGTTCCAAAAGGCAAAATAAAAACGTATGCATCATCAACAATGATTAATACACCATTTTGTGCATGATGACATATTACGTAGAAACGTGACGCTTAGAGTGAATGTAACACTGGCATTATTATTACTTACAAGTCTTATTAATTGTATTTATAACTTGCTTACAAATCCTATTAATTGTCTTGCAGCAGAGGACGTTGACTTCTTCCTAACACCAGGGACCCGTTTTACGAAAGGTCGTAAGTCCTAAATCCTATGTCTTAGTCCCAATTGTCATGGGAATGACCAATCAGCGATGCGTTGCCATGGTAGTTAGATTTAGGTCTTACGACCTTTCGTAAAACGGGCCCTTGGTTCTATCCCGTTTGGGATTCGCAATTGTTCTTCATGTTGAGACCATTTACTCATCTAATTCGTCATGTTCTAATTGACTTGAGTTTCGATTATCAATTGGTACTTCATTATGTTTACTTCATGGACTGTTTCTTTCGGAATACAAAAATAATGTAAACATCCTTGAATTTAGAATTATCTTAAATTTGCACTTTTGAAATTATGAAAAAGTAAATTTTACATGAAAGATGTGTCTAAATAATTATCTCAGATCTCATCTCAGAGAGATATCAGCAGATGGAAAGAGAAGTGACATACCATGGTCACTATACGAGCAAATTAAATGGTTTTTATTTTGCCGATGACCGTTCACTATGATATACTACGGGGCAGATGCATGACACGATCATAAGGCAGTAAGAGCAGTGCAAGGTCTCACTGGAAAAATAGCTGTTTAAAGTATATAAATGACCACTGTCAGATATAGTCAAGGATTATGTCTAGACTGATTACAGAGCAGGTAAAGATAGTGTAAATCCAGGTAGCTAACGCGTGATGGACTGTATTTTGTTTCGCACTTTTCTTCAAAGCTCAGTAGGTGTAGAGCTTTCATCATGCCAGCTGAAGGTCCTGGGTACTACTTTAGGTATCCTTTGAAAGGTAATGAGTTTTCCATCGCCAGGCATAAGAAATAAAAGTCATTGGTCTTTAGTCTTTGTCAGGTATAGCGTAATACACTCACTGCATTGATATTAGTTCATAGAAATAATCACATATGTGAGACATTTCGCTGATGACGATTCGATATAAGTGAATGCATCTTGCTGAAACATAGAACAACAGAATAAACTATTCCAAAAACGGTTCATTTTAAACGCTTAGATTTGTGTACGTTTGCAAAAATTCATCTTGAAGATTTGGTAAACTAGGGAGCCTTCAAGATTTGTACAACTTTACGAAAAAACGTCACCTTAGACTTTTGTGATAATTTGCAAAAGGTCATCTTAAAACTGTTTGTAACAATACAAAAGGTCACATTTAAGTTGTGTGTAAAGTTGTAAAAAGCCACCTTAAAATATTGTGTTAACTCGGAAAACATCAATTTAAAAAGGTTTGTGTGCAACGAAACAAACATGTGTTTGACCTTATCAATGAATCTAATTTGTATTCAATCGTGTTTGACCTTAATCGTTCTGTGCAATTATCTTTAAGATCAGAAAAGGTATAACGATTCATGTTTTTTCCAATAAAAGTTAAATATGTGATATCATTTTTGGTTTCGGTATCCTACATTTATTCTAAATTCGAGCGCTCAACTGATGAAATCTAATTGACAGGAACGATCATCTTGAGAGTTTGTTTTGGCCTCTATTTTTAATTTTTACAAAACTATAACTTTTGGTATCATTATTAATTCAATATCAATATAGACAATTATAAGAAAACAGATATATAAAGAGTCCGTTGTATGTCGTTATTTTTCGAAAAAGGGTAAAATCTACGTACTATGAAACATTTTTGTATTCAATTTGAAGTATCAAATGAAATGTTAGCGAGATACCAGTAGTTATCTTCGTTTCTGCTCTACATCTACTGTGTTCTTGAATACAAAGATAGCTTTCTGGTCTGTTTATATATTTATTTTGCTTGACCTACACTTATAAAACTAACAGACGTGAGACTGTTTTCATGTTCAACGTGTGAAAGCTATATTCATGATAAGGGGAAATGAAATATATAAATTATGTTACAAATTTCATCAAAGGTGATATTGTTTTCTTTTCTGAGTATTCCACACAATGTGTGTATTGAGATCTACAAACTAGGCAGATAGTTTACTAAATGTACAGACGCATTCGAAAATATGGCATATTGGGTGAATTTATTTTCTAATTAGCAGTAAGAAACCATTTTTTAATCATTTTAATCAACTACGCCTTCAGCGATCATGTCATATTTTAGACATACGCAGAAATATCAATGACGACTTTTTGGGGAGGAAGGACAAAAATATAATCGAAAATATGCTTTTTAAGCATATTTTCGGTAATATTTTTGTTTTTTCTCCAAATTGAGATTACGATTCAGTAAAACTTGTAGAATGCATAATCTTTATGTTTCTCCAATGATCCGATATGCAAGTTCTTATTCAGCATACGATCATTCGATATGACCTAATGATCAATTGTTTTCTCAGGGTTATTAGAAATCGCGGTTGAAAATCAACAGTTCTCAAGTATCACGATCAGTATAGTGACTTAATTTGTTTAATTTTACAGTCAGATCATGTTACCTCCTCCTGACACATAAAACACCTCTGGATCTCCAGTCTGTCTGTGTATGTCCAAAACGTTTCTGTTTATATGTTTTCTTCATTGACTGACTTATTGAAAACATTTTAAAATATATGTATATCCTAAGACAAACAGACAGACAGACAGACAGACAGACAGACGGACAGATAGATAGATAGATAGATAGATAGATAGATAGATAGATAGATAGATAGATAGATAGATAGATAGATAGATATAAAGATAGATAGATAGATTAATAAATATATAAATAGATAGGCAGACAGAAGATAGATATCAGTTATGAAACAAAATAATCATAGACATACAAATATTCTTGCAGATTCGGTATTTAAATTCTGACCAAGTCTGTGCTTCACATTTTCTTATATTTCTATCTGAAACTGATCGTTTTGCATTACTTTTCAATTTCATAGCAGCGATGGCTGTAATTGGATTAATCCGCTTAGTTTGCATTATTTTCTTTGTGACGATTTTCACAAAACTCGAGGGACGAGAAATACCGAAACAACAAGCTGCGATTCAGGCACGCAAAGACGGTAATTTTCAGTTGTTATATATTTATATCTCATGACATTGTATGTTTCAGAAAAGTGTCTGCTTAGTGAAGGTAACCTTATACAGAATTTTAGATTATTTTTTTCTTACTTTTATCATATATTGTATAAATCCTTTCACGGACAAATATAAAAAAAAACTCTTGTCTGAATTCTTGTCAAACTACATCACCAAATTATTCATTATGTTAACACTCGCAGTAAAATACATTATAATATGCTTCGTAACTATTTGTGACACACATGCGGTACAATAAAATATATCAAGCTTCGCAAGTTTTTGTGATATCCTAGCAGAAAATTACAATACAATAAACTTCGTACATAAATATGATACAAATGCGGTAAAATACAATATAATAAGCTTTGTAATTATTTGAGATACCCACACAATTAAATACAAAATAGTAATTTTCGTAATTATTTGAGATACCCATACAATTAAATACAAAATAGTAATTTTCGTAATTCTTTGTGATACCCACACAATTAAATACAAAATAGTAACTTTCGTAATTATTTGTGATACCCACACAATTAAATACAAAATAGTAACTTTCGTAATTATTTGTGATACCCACACAATTAAATACAAAATAGTAACTTTCGTAATTATTTGTGATACCCACACAATTAAATACAAAATAGTAACTTTCGTAATTATTTGTGATACCCACACAATTAAATACAAAATAGTAATTTTCGTAATTCTTTGTGATATTCAGGCAATAAAATACAGTTTAATCAACTTTGTAACTATTTGTGATGTCCACGCAGAAAAATATTATAATAAGTTTTGAAATTAATTGTGACATTTGTTTAATTAATAGGAATATTTCAATCCAAGGAAAAGTTTTAATTTTGTAAGAATAGTCTTTACGTCAATATATTTTTGTTCAACTTATTGTCCTTCGTGTTGAGATTATACCTAATTTGGAGTACTTGTCATAATGGACTTTGAATTTCAATTATCTATTTGTTATTCTCCATTTATACTTATTAACTCTTTCAACTTTACTGACCATAATAGACTGGTCTTAAACAGTAGAAAAGAGAATACCACCCAGATATTCAAGGGTGAAAGGGTTGAGTGATAACCAAAGCATACCGTCAATATTTTTACCTTAATACTTGTTAGTTTATGACCGAGCCCAAACTTCAAAGATAAGTACATGTATAATGCCAGATTATTTACAAGACCATGTACATTATTTATCACAGAACAAAATCAATGTTTGTTGTAAAGTAATATGAGGTTAATAAAATTTATTTTCAGATTCTTTTCCTTACCAATTCGTTGAATATAAAAGCGCCCAAAATGATAATCGATCACACAAGCCAATATTTTAAAGATATTGTAGCGGAGCTCCTCCCGCGCTGTCTATGGACAAAGTTGTAATGATTTAACAGCTTTCTCACATTGACAATGTATCCGGTGTAAGATGAAATCTAAAAAAAATTGGGCGAGTATGCTAACATACGTCGGATACGTTGTGAGTAAATTTTATATAAGTTAACAACCTGCTGCTGGCTTAAGTTGAAATACGGCAACACTTTTGTTTGTCTTTATATTTCCTTGTTATAGCGAGCGTATAAATTATGTACAATCGAGACATAAAATGTGTTGCATTATAATTATAATTTTGATATATCCATATTCGAAATAGAAAATGAGTCTTAACCTAAGTATTCGGAAACTGCACGGAATCTTGATTAAGTTTGTTATATCCGGGATTATTATAGAGATATTTATTTTATATAAAAATTTCGACTGCTTCAGATGAAGTGCTACAGGAATTACTTGTTGACATAGATTTATATTCTTAGCATTACCAAAATCACCATATTAAGTATTGTAAAATGTACATCAAAACTTTCTTGATGTAATTGATTTTACAGGTATTGAATGATTTGTTGTAACTTACAGGCCTTGAATGATCCATTTTTTCGGAACTCTTCATCTATTTTAAATTCAGGTTCTTCTGATTAAATATTATTGACATAAAAGATCGTCTTAGGTATTTGATTTTAGGTTTATTCTAAACTATAACTTTGGTATAATCTTTATAATATCTTCATTTATTTCACAGGTAAACCAAACATACCGCTAAGGGTATCTTGGGATAAAATATCATGGACTGCAGATATTCGCGGAAATAACATGGGGGAAATTGTCTTTGCACTTTTTCCTGCTGCGGGTAAGTTGATAAAAACGAAATTTTAGTATAATTTTGAAATATATTTCATTTTTAATATTTACAAATAGATAGAAATAATCATCTTTATCATCATTTTTATCAGAAATCTTTATATCAATTTAAGCATTGTTAATTGTTTGAAAAAATGCCCAAGAACGTCTGTGTGAAGTTTCAAGGTCATCGGATTAAAGGTAAAGGTCACAGCTCAAATTGGAAATTTCACATTCAAAATATAGCTTACAAAACTATAGAATTTCCATATACTTGTACGCATTTCTAGAGAATATGCTGAAGAACAATTTTTGTCATGAAAAATCCGTTTTTGTTATGAAATTCACAATTTTGCATTACGCTTTGTATTTTACCAGAAACTGTACAATATTTAGATCAAGTTTTGATAACATTACCTGATACTGATAACATACAATACTATTTGATAAAGACTTTTCTTCAGTGTATTGATATACAGCAAAATTGACGTGCAAGACACGACCGAGTCCCCCTAGACAGCCACGACGTATTTGTTGTTGTTGTTGTTGTTGCTGCTGTTGTTGTTGTTATTGTTGTTTTTCATTCAAATTTCACAGAAATCGATGCACATGAACCATAGGCTCGATAAAGTCGGAGACACGCCCAAAACATATTTTTGTATATTTTGTCATAGCTGTATGTTACATACATAGATGATATTTGACAATTGTTTTTAAATAACATGTTCATTACACCTCAGGAGGCAGGATAATACATATTTAGTCTCCTGCCTCCCGAGATGTAATAAACATGTTATTTAAAAACAATTGTCAAATATTTTATTTATTACATTTTCCAAGTTACGTTTCGTCAGGCCCTAGATTTAGGCTACCTGATGTTCTGAACAAGTCTACTGTACGTCTTGTGAAATGTTAACAAACCAGATTTTGATTGAAATACATCACTTCCCCGCGACTATGCATTTGAAGTTTCTGAAAAAGTGTCATTTATCCTGTAGGTTAATTTTAAGTATCATTCATGTACTTTCTATAATACTGAGGCCTGGTGAGTTGGTAGGTTTCGACAGAATTTGAAGTTGGCTTTCCTTTTCCCATTGAGAGCTCACACTTAGAGCGACATAATAAACGGGGAAGATTCCGATCCGCTATTAAGATCTAGGAGCAATATCTGAATTTCTTCGCTACAATTGGCCATAAAAATCATCAAGAGTCTAAATAAGATTCCTTGAATTAATATTACCTTCAACATGCACAGTAACACTGGTCCCTTTATGAGAAATATGCCTCACATATCATGTCAAAGGTAGACATGGACAGCAAACTCGCTTCGAAGTTCTCCCAATTCAATGTTCATTTTCTGTACTATATATCCAGTGTCACTGATTTTTTTACAAAAACTTTTGAACTGTTGACGTAGATAGTGGATACATTAAATATTTCCACCACTTAAACACACTCCATCTAAACACAATATCGTCTGCTTTTTAGTTGAGACAGAGCAAGTTTGTGCAGAGCCATTTTGTTTAGCTTCGATACGGCGTTATAAATAGCTCATGAAAATCCCACATTGATACGTCATATCTACAGTACGTGTTCAAAGGTTTTTACCACGGCATCACCATTTATTGGCATTTGCTAGCAAATGTGATCAGTTTATAATAAAACACTGAACTGGTAATAATTATAACATTATAGATGGGATTAATTCATCGGATTTTCGTTAGTGGCCTGGCACTTTATTTTGATTGGCTTAATGAAAAATATTGACATTTTTAATTAAGCCAATCAAAATACAGTAAAATCAATGAAAATAACAGTTACATTTTCACTCAGAAACAAACGATGGAATTGCTGCGAATGAAATTGAAATATGTTACGAGAATCACACGATCACATCAACTGGCATACGATATGGTCTTACACATATTGCTTGTTAACTCAAAGCTAATTGACTATCAGTATACAAAGTTTTGGAATTAAGGAAAGGCCGTGGGTGCAATTGTCAGCGTTACAGGCACCTAATTAAACAGAAAATATCAATTTTTCATCGACTTTTATACATTTCCGAATATTTTCAAGAATGACTGGTTTAAATCAAACAAAATTTGACAGGAACTCATCTCATATAAAGACAAATAATGTTTGCAAATGGAAAGGGGATAGTGTTAATAGGGCTCCAAAGGGGAGTCTAAAATCAGTTACCCTTTAAAAATAAAGTATCATCAACATTTATCTATTTTTTATTGTTAAATGTTGACTTTTAGACATTTTTTAGTTCTTAAATGTTGAGCAGAATTACCAGGTGAGCGCCTTGAGGCCCCTTGGTTCAATTACCTCTGTCTTACCCCATATATTTATTGTATAAAATACAAGATTTTGTTTTCTCATTATTTCATCAGAACGAACGCTGGTACCTTATCCAAAGGATTGCAAGGATATAAAGAGTGAAAATTCAAACGCTCCGAACGGGGTTTACACTATATACCCCGGGTACCAAAGATCACCAGTCGATGTGTATTGTGAAATGACATTATATGGCGGCGGTTGGACAGTAAGTTCATGTACAATTTTACCTACATTATTTCCAACAAAGTCATATACCTCATATACTGATAGATATCTAGATAGATAGATAGATATATAGATAGATAGATAGATATATAGATAGATAGATAGATAGATAGATAGATAGATAGATAAATAGATGAATAAACATTACATACAATTTATTTGTTGATGGTACTCAGGTGGGCCGATTACGGACCCTTTGGACCTCCTGTTATAAAATATATACACAGACGGGAAATTAAAAACTAAGCTACACGACAAACGCGACGATTTCGGCTTTCCCATCGTACATTTTTCACATTTACGTAGTAATATCCCACAATTTCAAAACCGTACTATACAAGAATATTAATGACTTTTTTTCACGAAATTTTAATAGTATCAGTTCCATTGAGAGAATGGACAAAATGAAAGTTAGAGATAGACAAAAATCCTATGAAGAATAATAATAGTGAAATGATTATAGAATATGTTATTTCTGTTGATATTGACGGTACCAGGATTCATAAGTCATTCTACATCAAGTTATTGAACTGACATTTCAAAGATAAAGGAGCATTTTTATTTCCTTATTTACTACTTCGATTTATATACAATTAACAAAAAGGCATAAAATTAGTAAATTCCTATATACTTTGTGAAAATTACTTGAGAAACACAATTTCACAATTATTCACTTGCAATAGATTAAATATAACCTTACTGTTTGTGTATGCATGCCACTCTGTTCTTGGGCATAATTTCTTGAAATATATAGGAATACAAGATTGTTTATATCTGAATATACGTCTTATTGTATTGTATGTATGCCCTTGTAAGCTTGTAGTATAAAATAAATTCAAAATGGGAGGGGTACACTTTTAAAAATGCAAGAAAAAACATTTACACCGCCCCAAAAGTTGTTTTCTAAACTGGTATGAAAATGTAAATGACAAATGAAAAAAGCGAAATTAGTTCCAAACCAGTTTGGTGCAATAAATGAAAGGTTTACCAAACCATAAACCAGAACCAGAAAGTTTATATAACTATCAAACAGAATCAGTATACATACAATTTTGTCCACAATAAATGTAAGTTTATCTAACCATAAACTAGAACCAGTTTATAGACAATAAATTCATCCAAATAAATTCTGCCTATGCTTACCCAGAGGTGAAATGAATGCTTGAAGGTAAAACAACATTTTGTTTTCAAACTGTATTATGTTCAGCAACAGTAGAGTGAGTATACTTCAGAAGCTCTATTCAGCCTATACAAAATTCGAGAGGATTTGCCTAATTGAGGCAGAATTTTTATTGTCAATATAAATGCAGTCAATGTGATGAAACATAAATTATTTTATCATCATCATCATCATCATCATCATCATCTTTATAATATTATTATTATTATTATTATTATTATTATTATTATTATTATTATTATTATTATTATTATAGCATTCAAGTTAATTGACGTTTTAAGGTTAGTTTCATTATCATCGTATTACAGGTGATTCAGAGGAGATTCGATGGATCAGTGGATTTTAAGCTTAACTGGACCGATTATAAAAATGGTTTCGGATCACCCTACGGAGAATATTGGATAGTTAATATTCGGACTATAGTCTGGAATAAAAGTCTAATATGGAAGTCATTTGCATTTATTCAAATTTAATTTCAGTAAAAAGAAAGATAGTGAGTGATATTAATAAAATATAGAAAAAGGTCGGTTGCAAGAG
Organism: Atrina japonica; assembly: GCA_030159075.1. Classification (NCBI taxonomy): domain Eukaryota; kingdom Metazoa; phylum Mollusca; class Bivalvia; order Pterioida; family Pinnidae; genus Atrina; species Atrina japonica. The sequence continues at coordinate 385,726 of BROG01000598.1, read as the reverse complement.
GCAATGTTATTTTTAAAACATTTACAAAGATAAACTATACCTTACCAGTTTCCAGAACATCTTATTACTTTTAGTGTTATTATTTACAATACCAGTTCTTGAATATAAACTACAAGTTTTTTTCGGGGAAGGGGGTAGCGTTTACGTAAAGAGGCGTTCAGTCGGGGTAATAATTGCTTTTTGACATACATTCATCATAAAACAATAGAAAGGATATCAAACATTTTCCAATACAAGGGATGCTTTGCTACTTCTTCATTATATCAAGAGTTACCGTTGTATACTTCTCTGATTTTTCGACGTCTTCGACAGATATAAGGTTGATACAAGACTATTGTTTTAGATATAAGTCAAAATCAAAACATAATTGATATTTTTGGAATTATTATGTAGTGTAACGCTTTGGATGATTTATCAAACGTTCAATGATGACATGAAATTTATTGATCAAAAGGATTATATTTGCTGGTATAAGGATTCCTGGTACTGGATCTTCTTTCCCGGGAACTCTTTATATAATAAAAAGGTAGTAAAATATTCTTTTGCCAAGCGACAAATACGGTTCTTTCAGATCAGACTTAAAACTATACGACGCTTCATATATACTTGATGACTATACACTTTAGTAAAATTGGTGAATGCATGTAAACAACAATAAAATAACAGGAAGATAGATGGATGGATGGATGAATGGATGGATGGATGGATGGAAGGATGGAAGAACGGATTTAAATGTACATTTCCAATACAGGTAACGACAACATTCATTACCTAACAACTAATGATGAAAGCGAACTTATAGTAGACCTTCAAGATTTCAATGGTGTCTGGAAACAAGCGAGGTTTTCCGACTTTGAAGTAGAAAGTGAAGAAAACGGATATAACCTATCCAGCATTGGTAGTTATAGTGGAGATGCAGGTAAGACTATACTGAAAATAATTTTGGATTCCAAAAATCATAAATCTTAAATACACAGGATATATAGAATAAATCAAAGTTCTGAAATTGTTTTATGATGTTGTGTGAATATTGTAGGAGTGTTGTAGGAGGTGACTAATGCCGAATGTTAAAGTGTTAATTATGTGATGTGTCATCAATGTATATTTGCCATGTTCTGGTCTATCTATTTCTCTTCCTCAAAAACTGTGATAAAAATTTTCATATGAATTTGGTTGGCAAACAGCTGTCAATATTAATATATGTATCAATGAAACATTGATTTCCAAATGACCAGGTCAGTGGTTAAATAATTAGATTAAGTCCCTATAGGTCGGGGAAACAAATATATTACATATTCATAAAGCAAAACAATATATGAATGAAAAAGAAATAAACGAAGATTCATAAAGAAATATTTTTAACATTTTTTCCTTTACACCAACGAAATGTTTTAGTCAACGTCAGAAATCAAATTTCAGTCATTATTGTAAATCTAATTTGAACATAGCACAAGAACGATGATTTCTGTTCGATATCGACAATAACAAATACATGTGTAAGTGAGTTACTTTCATGAATATATTAGGAATACCTACCTCCTGTAACTGTGTATTTAATATTTATCATTTTCATTCCCTATACAATTCGTCATTGCTTTACTAAGTAACCATCTTATATTGCAAAGATCTATTTAGAAATGAAAACATTAAATTCTCCAATGGAGTCTAGTTATAGAACACAAGAATAAAAGTAATATAAGATAAGATCAAATTTCAATCCAAATTTACAGTCTAAAGATGGTAAATATCGCATAAGATGTCAGTGTATTGAATTGGACTTCCATGGTCCAATGAGAGATGGTTGGTAGAATTCATAGTCTTCAAGAAAATTAAAAAAAAAAGAACGAAACATTTCCGTTGTTAGATGAGTTGGATGCTAAGTCTTGTACACTAGAAAATAACTCATGGCGTTAACTTTTCGCTATATTATTTATTTAACGAAAAACGAATATGTTTTGATTAAAATATATTCATTATACAGATTGCCTTTTAGGACCTGGTTAATTCAAGCTACTCCCGATCTGATAATTTAAAATCCACGATCGTGCCAGGAAAGGAAAATACAATGTATCTGTTAATAACAGCAATAGAATAGAATTCTTTGTACAGTAATTGCGGTGGCTTACGTGTCAGCGATAGCGTCATGATATCACATTGCTTATTTTCCAATCCTATAGTTACTAAAAGTAATGCCGACTGTAATTTTATAAAATGACATCTATTTGCATCCTTCCTGACATTGTATCTTTTTATTTGATTTCATTTTATCCTTCACAGGTGATTCCCTCAAAAGTCACGTGAATATGAAATTTAGTACACCTGACAGAGACAATGACAAAGCCACCAAAAATTGTGCTGATATGTATTCGGCATGGTGGCACAAAAGTTGTTATATTTCGAATTTAAATGGGAAATATCTTTACTCTGAACAGGCGACAACAAAATCAATGAATTGGATGCATTTTTCAGGAGCTCACAAATCACTGAAAGAATCGGTTATGATGATTCGTAAAAAACAATGAATATATCGGTGGCTTATATATTCATCATAAAGTTTTAATTGTGACCAGTTTCTGATTCAACTGGGATAAAATCATAATTAATTATATCTGATTTTTGGAAATATACTTATACTCTCGGCAGATACGACTGTTCAGTAATCTTCCATTGCTGTACCTACCGTTGTCTCTGAATTTCCAGAATTTTCTAACGGTTTGTTGTATGTGCATCTTGTGATACGAATTTCTCTGCTGTAATTTCATATCTTGGCTTTTCTTTACAATAACTTGTACAGTTAATCCAAATTATCTCAATAAAGAATGGAGAAAAATTGCAGATTACACCTGAGTTGTCTACCTTGTATGTAACTTTTACATTATAAAGCGCATAAAAAGTGTAACGTGGTCAATAACTGTAGGTACAAAATTATGGCGAGCATCATAGCCAATTAGCTTCTGTGTTCAAGAATATATCACTTTCGAATGGACATTTGATAAGTAAAAGCTAGATTATTACACTTACGTCATTGAAACGTTTATATTTTCCATAATCAGTCTTCTGTATGTACTTCGAAAAATAGCTGATTTTAGTCCTCCTAATAAATATTATTACAAGTTAATTCACTTATGATGATGAAATGCCGGTATAATTCTATATGAAATATTTAGAAGTTGCTACATATTTAAGAATATAATATATAAATGTTCGGACCAAATGGTAATCATGGGCCTTATATTAGTCAACAGTTTGTTTCTATAAACAGAAACATAGACAGATTAAGTCACTTCCAGATGGCAAAAGTGATGTCAAGTTTGTTCAAGTCATGGATGATACAAACGTTAGAAAATCTGTTCAGATCAGTAAAACTGAAAGGCAGTAGATTAGTGGGTCAAATACTTTTGGTCTGGAGGCAACATTTTTGGACTGTAAACCATTCAAAAAGGATTTAGATGGGTTAAGTTCAAATGATTGCCATCCACTTACAGTGAAGGATAGTTGTAAATTAAAGAATTATGATGCTGAAAAATGTCCATATGATTATTATGTTGTAGTGTGTAAGCTTCATGGGAAAATACGATTGAGAGGGAAATCTGTTAGGTATAATCAGCCAAATTTAGCTCGGGATTTTTATTTCATGATTAGGTTAACTTTCAAAATTACCAATACTATAAAACTTTATGAAATATGTTTTCTTAAAATCACAATTATCCCATATCAGAAGATTTGTAAAGTTATACCCCAGAAATAGACATCTTTCAGATTCAGAAATCTCTAAACTTAAACAATGTTTTAAATAAATGTCGAAACTTAAGATATCAGGGACTGGCTAAAATTGTAGGAAAGCAGGTTACTAGAGACATTGTAAAAGGTCAGGTAATTTGAGGTTAATAATGAGGGTAACCAGATACACTATCGACATTTCAACTCCCCTGACCATTCAATTTTGTCTGGGAGAGTGCGTATAATTGGAAATATAAACAACTGGATCAACAATCCCACCTTGAGTACCCCCTTCCGTAGACAAAGTGGAGAATACTGGATTCGACAGCTTGGTACTGCATACCCCCATGGATGTAATGATAACATCCGAGGTGTGAGAAATTTGTCGAGTCCATGGTGTGGTAATGTTAATGGTGATGGAACTTTTTATTTCCAACGTAAGACGTAAACGAAGTCATCGACATCGTTCATACAACAGACACAATATACATGATGTCACTTTTTCATCTCGTTTACCTTACGTCTATAAAAAATTGGGTCGTTATCACATTCAGCGCAAACTTTATCTCATCCCTTTTAGACTACCTAATGAAGTAAGAATAAACCCCAAAACGGATTCTTCAACCCTAGAATACACACTGAATGCCGTCATAATGGACATTGCTTATCAGACTGTTCAAACCTTCACGCGTTACTAGCGATAACTGTTCTGAACAGACACGTCTTTTCCTTAAAACTTAAATTTACAAATAAAGTTATAGACGCTTTGAACATAAGCAATGTTCTAATTTACAAAAAAGTTCAGCCCTGTGTTCCGCCATATTTTAAATTCAAGACCACGCTTTGCATTTCATATAGCTATACAACCAGCATCGCGTCCAAGTTATTCAAATACAAACTGGTTTTGCTGTGTCTAGACACAAACCGTCTTCTACATAACACCTTCACGTAATCAGCTGTATCACCTCTTTTCAAATATAATCCTATCGGGCATGTCATCACCGGCGGCGTTTCTATTGTTGAAAATGAAAAGCTAAAAAATCTTATTTTAAGAGGTCTTAAATACCACGAAGCCCGTCCCTTTAATTGGCAACAGAATTTCAGTTTAGTTATGAATTCCGTCGAAGATTATGCCAGACGATGGGCCAAACATGAAGACGTGGAACCATACACTTTGTCTGAATGGCTAAAAGCTGTACGATGGTTGATAAAATCTCGTATTCGAAAACCTAAAGGAACTATGAAAACACGTTATCACTCTGTATTTGGTGATCCAGAAGTAGTAATTGAATTGGATAGATTACATGACCAATTTGCACTGGTCCCAGCAGACAAAGCCTCAATAATATAGTTTTTTATTTGTAAGGTACATTATTATGATTATTAATCCTACATAAACACGTAGCTCACTTTCAAAGGACGAGATCCTTCAAAACCACGTGTCCTTATTACGCTCTTTTGATGTACCTACAACCGATTTTGTGCTACCATATTTATATTGAATACGTATACTACATAAAACCTACATAAACTGAAGTACATAGTAGGATCCAGCAAATGGTCTACCAAACCTTTATCTTTACACCTTACCAAGATATTGACAGCCGTTAAGGATAAACTTCGTCATTACTATAGTTGTTTATTCCAGAAGCAGAGATGTGGTTATTTAAAAATTTTAACAACTTTGAGAAAATTTTAAGGCACAGAACTTTTCAAAGATTCACAGTATCAATATAATAAATATGAACCAAAGTTATAATGCTCAAGACGATCGTTTCTGTCAATTAGACTTCAGCTCCAATTTAAAATGTATATGTATTTTCTAAAGAGAAAGTGGTATCATACAAGGTCAAATAATAAATCTAAAAGTATAGCCGAAATCCATCTAAGAGTAACCACTGTCAAAAGATGACTTAGCTTTAGAAAACTTAAGAATTTACATGGTGTTATTAGAACCAAATATTACTTTAGTATAAAATTATCAGCTGGTATCGAAATACCAGGTACTAGATTTATGTATACCCTCGTGGACTCAAACGAAAAAAAACTATTTTTAATTGTCCCAAAATCACAAAAATGAGTTAAACCTAGTTTTTCTCGAGAAAACCCTAGTTTAGCTGAGAAATATTATATTTAACTGCGCCACAATTACATTAATGAGTATTAATATGATTTTGGCGCAGTTATTCCTAGTTTTTCTATATAGTTTTATGGTTTACGAGAAAAACTAGGATTTGCTGGAGAAAATATAGGTTGAACTCGTAACCCACTATAACTGAACGAAAGTTAAGTTTAACTGGGAAAAACCAAGTTTATCCAGAAAAACTAGGATTAACTCATTATTGTAATTTCGGTGTGTTTAATAAGTTAAACCTAGATTTTCTCAGTAACCCACATCAACTGGAAAAAAAACCTGGGTTCAGAAACACCAGGTTTAACTGCGTCACAATCACAGTAATGAGTATTTCGCGCAGTTAATGCTAGTTTTTCTCAGTTAGACTAGGTTTTTTTTTCTTCTGTTAATTTAGGTTACCAGAAAAATTAGGATTAAATGGAGAAAAACTATGTTTAACTGGATAAAAACTTAGTTTTATCTGAGTCTAACTCATTTATGTGATTCTGGCGTGTCAAAGATACATGCACATGTATTTCTGGGGCTGTTCCTTTCCATATGAAACAAAATAAATATGGTTTAGGAATGGGTATTTGAATGGTATTCCAGTTATGATATGAAAACCAAAACTTATTTGTAGGGATGGGGCAGTACATCAAAGGAACACCCTGAGGTCAGAATGGTTGTATGAGTAAGGATGTGAATGTTAAAGGTAAAACAAAATATATTTCAGGGGGTGGGGTAAGACCCCAGGCAAGTAATCCCATGAAAACCATTGAATGTGTCTAAAAGTTAAAAGTACGTATTTCCCGTGATGGGACAAGACCCCCAAGGACCCCCATATTATATACAAATTAATTTGTCTTCATATAATAAACAAGAATATATATGACCTAGGGTGGAGATGAGAATGGTTTTCAAGTAATTAATTCGTAAAGCTCTCTGTCGTCTCAATTATCTCAAGCTCAACAAGCTACATCTGGTGGAGGTAATTCGGAAATGCTGCGTTATTTCTAGGCAGGACGTCGTCGATGTACCTGTAAAAGATTGAAAAAACTGTAAAATTGAACAGAGATTCTGCCTCTGTTCTTTAGAGAACAGAGACTGTATAGATTCTGCTTCATATGAATACAAAAAAATGTCACCCAGGAGACGCAAACAACGGGAATGCCAAATATTTGCTGGAATAAACATTACAAAAACCTTTAAAATTCTAACGGATATAATTATTTAGAAATATTGCCAAGATGCCCAGACAAAACTGAATTTGAACAATAGAAAATTATAGACGAATTAATTCCGGTGAAAGAACTAAGTGAATATACAAATCTGTTCCTTTTCACCGACTTGTCTAGTACAGGTACAAGTAAAGCAAAGTTAAACAGCATCAGGGGTAAAAGGCCCTTGACCGCACCTAAACACTCAGCGAGGGTGCCAATTTTATTTTCATTGATGTACTTTGCAACCTTCCCTTTAATTTCAAGGATATTTCGTTTGTAAGTCATTTGAGTTTGAAGACGGAAAATTCATTCAAACAAACAATGAATATCGCCGTGTTGCGAAATATTCAATGCTACCTTAAATGAATGAGTTCTTAATATTTCATAAGCGAATTAGCTTACTCGTGCCCTTCGTTTGACTGATTCATGCTCATCACCTGTTTGATTGTAAAAACAAATTATCGAGATGTGCATGTACTTACCAACTAGGTAGTTACCATGATGCCGTTTTGTTTTTTAAATAACATACAACTGTGGAACTATCTGAGGAAATGTATTGAATTAAGATTTATTTTGGTGTCAGAGGTCGCTATCAAATAGGTTAGGATAGCTTGATATACTATAATTAAAATAATTAAGTTAAAGAGTAATTCTAAAGGCAAAGATTCCATGAGTACGAATCAGTAAAACGATGGGTACGACTCAGCCAATTAATTTTTGTTCGAATCAGCCAAACAAAATGACTTAGAGGTGTCTGTGTCATGAGTGTTTTTGCATTAGTTTTGATCAATTATGTCATTAATATATCAATGATGTCAAAGTTATACTTTTACAAGATAGGCCAAAGCAAATGCTCAAGACGATCATTTCTGTAAATAAGTTTTCATCAATTCAGCTAGAATTTAATATAAATGTATATATCCGAAAGAAAAAAATATAATACAGCGGTCATTTGCTTTTAAAGATTTGTGCACGTTTTGTGTAAACTTGCAACATGTCACCTTCAAGATGCTTGGAACGTTGCAAAATATCATACTGGACATGTATGTGAGATTTTCAGTGAATCTGTATGTATTCAGTCAGGTAATTATCCTATATAGTTTCTCCTTTAAGAAATGGCTATTCAGTATTTGTTTTAATACAATTTAGGTATATCATTCAATTATCATAATAGCTTATTCCATTGGTATAAGCATGACCGCAAAATGCTGACCGAGTGCGACAGAACTACTTATTCTTTATTGTTGTTTTTTTTTTTTTGGGGGGGGGGATGGGGGTGGTTGGGATTTGTTGTTGTTGCTGTTTTTTGTTTGTTTGTGGCGGGGGTTGTTTTTGTTTTTTTAGGGGGGCTGTTGTTTTTTGGTTATTTTTTTTGGGGGGGGGGTGCCTGTGTGTTGTACGCCACATTCAAAGGATTTTTGGGTATATGGAAGAGAGAAACGATGTATCCAGCATATTATTAAAACTTCACAAGTAAATTAGTAACTTAATAGCTGTTCTATTGTATGTGAAATTAATTATGAAACTGATTAGTGTGAAACGCAAAATTAGTTCATCTCCTGACAACGAGATTATTTAGACGTTCTACATTTTACAACTCACACATATAAAGAACCACAGAAACACAGAATGTCGATATACAATGATATTGTTAATTAAATGGAGAAGCGTCTCGTTACCACTTTGTACGGCAACTATAGCTTGATTCATAAAAAAAATTTCTAAGATGGTGTACACGGGGGTCCATGTACACGATAACTACTGTGGGATTAGAATGACGAGAGATGTAACTTTCGTATCTGTTTTCAACAGTTATATTTATTCAATATAATCAGTGCAGATTTTTACTTATTTACAAATTGGAGCTCAACTGGTGAAGTCTAATTGACAGAAACGATATCGTCTTGAGCATTATAACTTTGGTATTATGTTTATGATATTTATAACCACTAGGTCGTTGCCACTGCTGGTGGACCGTTTGAGTCCCCGAGGGTATACATAAACCTAGTACCTGGTATTTCGGTACCAGCTGTTCATCTTATAATAAAGTAATATTTGACACTGATAACACCATTTAAATTCGAAAATTTCTAAAGCTAAGATAGTCATTTTTTTTACAGTGGTTACTTTTAGACGGATTTCGACTATATATTTAGAGATATTATTTTGGCCTTGTGTGATACCACTTTCTCTTTAGAAAATACACATAACTTTCAAACTGGAGCTCAACTGATGAAGTCTAAGTGACAGAAACGATAACGTCTTGAGCATTATAACTTTGGTATTATGTTTATGATATTTAAAACTTTTAACAAAAAGTAACATAACTATTAAAATGTCTTACCATGACACAGATATTTGCATAAGAGACAAGCCCTAGAGAGTGTTTCCTGGTGCCCCAAATATCTATACAGAGGGGGCCTAGTGATTTGAACTTCCCACTTTTGGCCAAGAAATATTTCATTTTCAGTCATCACCGGTTCGAGCCCAACTGAAAACTGAGGTAGTTATGTGAGTAATTTTGCTGAGTTTACATATGGAATGTCGGTGGTCTTGTCCCGTGTATACCGGGTATTATAATTAGGTTTTTTCTCGCATCATTACAAACTTCAGTCACAATAATACGAGAAAAAATGGTAAGTGTTGCAAAAAAAAAAAAATCATTTAGTAAAATCAAACGGAAGTATTAAATCAATTTTGTTTAACATATCAAAACTAATTCTGGAATTAAAATTGTGAAACATAATATTTCCCCAATTATGATAGAGTAGATGCTTTAATATACGTACACTATGGTTAAAACGTTGAAGAGGTTTTATGACACATGAAGTGTTTCCGGTATAGAGTTATAAACATCCAATTAATGTACAGATTCCTCCGAAATTATGGAATATTGTGTGATTTCATTTTTTGTGTTGCAGAAAGAAAGTATTTTAATATCCAATACCGTTAGTGTTCGTGTGTGATTTTAAACACACACAGTAACGCCAAAGATTGTATTTAAATAGCATTAATTCTTCAGTAAAACTTGCAAAAAGGCGATGACTTTCGTTTAAATGCCGATGGTATTAACTCGTGAAATATAAGTAATTACGAACATTTATATTAATGTGGTCAAACACAGGAGTAATGTGAATAATACATTGACACTGTACACATATGACTTTCTAACGTACATTGGTATTTCAAACGGATATTTTTCAATTGAAATTAACATGTATTGACGATGTTTTGTATTTTAATGATATTGTTCATACGTATGTAATTGTGATTTATCCTGGCCATTTTAAAGATGCTGCAAATCAGTCATACGTGCGTGTTTGATATTTTCCTTCAAAAGTTGTACGGTAAATTTAGAACAAAACTGCACAAAATGTAATTTCATACGCTTTTCTATAATCAACATTGTACATTTAAGTTGTATAACCCTTTGTCATCTGAAAATATTGTATATGTTTTCCGAATGATACGATATTCTAGACCATGTTACAAACACTACCATTTGATAGATAAATACACTTAAGTTGTTGTCGCAGATACGAGGAATCTCGGTTATGGTCGTCATAATAATCTTGTTCGAAGCTACTATCTTTCGCTAACATTTCTATGTTTACTTGTTAGAAAGAAGTTGCTAAATCGCCTATATCAGTTATGATGTTGATTCTGAAGTTACTTTTTTGATTTTTTAGCTCACCGTCGAGGATGTAATCTCCTCCCGAAAAGATGGACGCACCTCTTAAGAGAGATAGATAGATGGATTTTTAATAATGTTTTACGCCACACTCAACAATTTTTCAGTTATATGGTTTCGACCAGTTTTATTGGTGGAGGGGAGTACCCAGTTACAATGTATCGGCCTTTCGCAAGTAAACTGGCAAACTTTCTCACAAAAATCAGCTTAGGTTAGATAGATAGATAGATAGATAGATAGATAGATAGATAGATAGATAGATAGATAGACAGACAGATAGATAGATAGATAGATAGATAGATAGATAGATAGATAGATAGATTGGTATGTATGTATGTTGGTATATAGGTAGATAGGAAAGTAGAGATAGATAGATAGATAAATGAATAAATAAATAGGCAGACAGAAGATAGATTTCAGTCATGAAACAAAATAATCATAGACATACAAATATTCTTGCAGATTCGGTATTTAAATTCTGACCAAGTCTGTGCTTCACATTTTCTTATATTTCTATCTGAAACTGATTGTTATGCATTACTTTTCAATTTCATAGTAGCGATGGCTGTAATTGGATTAATCCACTTGGTTTGCATTATTCTCTTTGTGACAAGTTTCACCAAACTCGAGGGACGAGAAATACCGAAACAACAAGCTGCGATTCAGGCACGCAAAGACGGTAATTTTCAATTGTCATATATTTATATCTCTTGACATTGTATGTTTCAGCAAAGTGTCTGCTTGGTGAAGGTAACCTTTCACAGAATTTCAGATGTTTTTTCTTACTTTTATCATATAATACATTGTATAAACCTTTCGCAGACAAATATAAAAAAGACTCTTGTCTGAATTCTTGTCAAACTACATCACCAAATAAGACGTGATGATTTTATTCCTTATGTTAACCCTCGCAGTAAAATACAATATAAAATGCTTCGTAATTATCTGTGGTATCCTAGCTCAAAAAAATATAATAAGCTTCGTACTTATTTGTGATACTCATGCGGTAAAATACAATATAATAAGCTTTGTAACTATTTGTAATTATATGTGATACCCACACAATAAAATAAAATATTTTCGCTTCGTAATTATTTGTGATATCCACGAAGTAAGATACAATACAATAAGCTTCGTAATTATTTGTGATACCCACGCAGTAAGATACAATATATAAGCTTTGTAATTATTTGTAATACCCACGCAGTAAGATACAATACAATACGCTTTGTAATTATTTGTGATATCTACGCAGAAAAATATTACAATAAGCTTTGTAATTATTTGTGACATTTTTTCAATTAATAGAAATATATCATTTAAAGGAAAAGTTTTAATTTTGTAAGAATTCTTTACATCAATATATTTTTGTTCAACTTATTCTCCTACGTGCGGAGACTATACCTAATTTGTTGTATTTGTCGTAATGGACTTTGAATTTCGATTATCCATTTGTTATTCTCCATTTATACTTATTAACCCTTTCAACCCTACTGACCATAATAGACTGGTCTTAAACAGTAGAAAAGACAATACCACTCAGATATTCAAGGATGAAAGGGTTTGTTATATCCGGGTTTGTTATAGGGATATTTATCTTATATAAAAATGTCGTCTGCTTCAGGTGAAGCGCTACAGAAATTACTCGTTGACATAGATTTATATTCTTAGCATTACCAAAATAAAGTTAGAAGTTATTTAAAACTAAAAAAAACTATTTTTATAAATGATTTCAGATAATAATATCTTAAATGTGCTCTGTCACGCCATATTAAATATTGTAAAATGTACATCAAAACATTCTTGATGTAATTGATTTTACAGGTATTGAATGATTTGTTGTAACTTACAGGCCTTGTATGATCCATTTTTTCGGAACTCTTCATCTATTTTAAATTCAGGTTCTTCTGATTAAATATTATTGACATAAAAGATCGTCTTGGGTATTTGATTTTAGGTTTATTCTAAACTATAACTTTGGTATAATCTTTATAATATCTTCCTTTATTTCACAGGTAAACCAAACATACCGCTGAGGGTATCATGGGATAAAATGTCATGGACTGCAGATATTCGGGGAAATAACATGGGGGAAATTGTCTTTGCACTTTTTCCTTCAGCGGGTAAGTTGATTAAAACAAAATATTAGTATAATTTTGAAATATATTTCATTTTTAATATTTACTCATAGATAGAAATAATCATCTTTATCATCATTTTTATCATAAATCTTTATATTCATTTAAGCATTGTTAATTGTTTGAAAATATGCCCAAGAACTTCTGTGTGAAGTTTCAAGGTCATCGGATTAAAGGTAAAGGTCACAGCTCAAATTGGTCACATTCAAAATATAGCTTACAAAACTATAGAATTTCCATATACTTGTTTTGATAAAATTACCTGATACTGATAACAATATTTGATAAAGACTTTTCTTCAGTGTATTGATATACAGCAAAATTGACGTGCAAAACACGATCGAGATCCCCTAGATAACCACGACGTATTTGTTGTTGCTGTTGTTGTTGTTGTTAGTGTTTTTCATTCAAATTTCACCGTAATCAATGCACATGAACCATAGGCTCGATGACGTCGGAGACACACCCCAAAACATATCTTTGTATATTTTGTCATAGCTGTATGATTCGCCGATGTGTTGCAGTACAGTTTAATACAAATGTCTCTCAAACACTACAACACCACCGATGATAAACACACCATTATTCACCTCGAATCTCTTTGTATTTATGGTGTATTAGTAAAATAAATTTCTTTGATAGTGGCATTTCACAAGCTTTTGCTCGAAATAAAGATCACACCAAAAATTTCGTTTACGTCCGTCACTTAAACTGTGCCAGTTAGAATTGCTGCGAATGAAATTAAAATATGTTACGAGAAACACACAGTCACATCAACTGGCATACGATATGGTCTTACACGTATTGCTTGTTAACTCAAAGCTGATTGACTATCAGTATACAAAGTACATTAGAAATTTGTTAGGAATTATGGAAAGGCCGTGGGCACAAGAGTCAACGTTACAGGCACCTAACTAAACAGAAAATATCAATTTTTCATCGACTTTTATACATTTCCGAATATTTTCAAGAATGAAAGGTTTAAATCAAACACAATTTGACAGGAACTTATAATAAAGTCGCACAATGTATGCAAATGGAAAGGGGATAGGGTTAATAGAGCTCCAAAAAGGAGTCTAAATTAGTTAGCCTTAAAAATCGAAATAAACAGAAAAATAGAGTATCATCAACATTTATATATTTTTCAATTCTTCATTCTTGACTTTTAGACATTTTCAGTTCTTAAATGTTGAGCAGAATTACCAGGTGAGCACCTTGATGTCCCTTGGTTCTTTTGTTTCTTTCTTACCCCATAAATTTATTGTATGAAATACAAGATTTTGTTTTCTCATTTTTTCATCAGAACGAACGCTGATACCTTATCCAAAGGATTGCAAGGATATAAAAACTGAAAATTCAAATTCTCAGAATATTATCAAGAATGACTGCATTTGAATTGAAATTGGCAGGAACTCATCTCATATAAAGACAAACAATGTTTGCAAATTGAAAGGGGATAGTGTTAATAGGGCCCCAAAGGGGAGTCTAAAATCAGTTACCCTTTAAAAATAAAGTATCATCAACATTTATCTATTTTTTATTCTTCAATGTTGACTTTTAGACATTTTTTAGTTCTTAAATGTTGAGCAGAATTACCAGGTGAGCGCCTTGAGGCCCCTTGGTTCTATTACCTCTGTCTTACCTTATATATTTATTGTATAAAATACAAGATTTTGTTTTCTCATTATTTCTTCAGAACGAACGCTGATACCTTATCCAAAGGATTGCAAAGATATAAAGAGTGAAAATTCAAACGCTCCGAACGGGGTTTACACTATATACCCCGGGTATCAAAGATCACCAGTCGATGTGTATTGTGAAATGACATTATATGGCGGCGGTTGGACAGTAAGTTCATGTACAATTTTACCTACATTATTTCCAACAAAGTCATATACCTCATATACTGCTGGATAGATAGATAGATAGATAGATAGATAGATAGATAGATAGATAGATAAACATTACATACAAATTATTTGTTGATGGTGCTCAGGTGGGCCGATTACGGACCCTTTGGACCTCCTGTTATAGACTATATACACAGACTGGAAAAGAAAAACTAAGCTTTACGACAAACGCGACGATTTCGGCTTTCCCATCGTACATTTTTTAACATTTGCGTAGTAATATCCCACAATCACCCGCATAATGAGTTAATATTTCACAAATCATTCGATGTGCCTGGGCATGTTCAACATATGGACATTTTATATACAGAGGTAAACTACTCGTTGACAAATTCCAAGGCATGTTCAACATATGGAAATTTCATACACAGTGGTAAACTACCCACTGACAAATTATTAACAAAGGTACATCGAAAACCGTGTTTGATGTCAACGTTCCGCAAATTTTATGATCGGTATAATAATCTTGTTTGCGATTACTCTGTTTCACTAGGTGAAATTTTGAGTTACCTGTTCGATGGCGATTGTTTAGACGTCTGTACCAATTATGATGAGGATTCATTCCTCACGTATTTCATTTTAATTTTAACTGTGGACTCACGGCGGATGTGATAGCTGGGATGTATACTCCTCCATGGAACCTGACACCACCTCTTGACTTCAAGACAGCGTTTACCTGCCACACTGTTCTTGGACATATTTTCTTGAAATATATAGGAATATAAGATCGTTTATATCTGTATATACGTCTTATTGTATTGTATGTATGCCCCTTTAAGCATGTAGTATACAATAAATTCAAAATGGGAGGGTACACCTTCACCAACGAAGGAAAACTTTTTTAAACCACCCCAAAGGTTGTTTTCAAAACTGGTATGAAACTGTAAATGACAAATGAAAAAAGCGTAATTTTAAGTTTATCTAACCATAAACTATAACCAGTTTATAGACAATAAATTCACCCAAATAAATTCTGCCTATGCTTACCCAGAGGTGAAATGAATGCTTGAAGAAAAACAACATTTTGTTTTCAAACTGCATTATGTTCAGCAACAGTAGAGTGAGTATACTTCAGAAGCTCTATTCAGCCTATACAAAATTCGAGAGGATTTGCCTAATTGAGGCAGAATTTTTATTGTCAATATAAATGCAGTCAATGTGATGAAACATAAATTATTTTATCATCATCATCATCATCATCATCATCATCATCATTAATATTAATATTATTATTATTATTATTAATATTATTATTATTATTATTATTATTATTAATTTTATTATTATTATAATTATTATTGTTATTATTATTAATATTATTTTTATTATTGTTATTATAATTATTAATAATTTTGTTGTTATTATTATAATTATTATTATTATTATCATTATTATTATTATTATTATTATTATTATTATTATTATTATAGCATTCAAGTTAATTGATGTTTTAAGCTTAGTTTCATTATCATCGTATTACAGGTGATTCAGAAGAGATTTGATGGATCGGTGGATTTTAAGCTTAACTGGACCGATTATAAAAATGGTTTCGGATCACCCTACGGAGAATATTGGATAGGTAATTTTCGGACTGTAGTCTGGAACAAAAGTCTTCTAATATGGAAGTCATTTGCATTTATTCAAATTTAATTTCAGTAAAACGAAAGATAGTAAGTAATATTGATAAAATATAGAAAAGGTCGGTTGCAAGAGGCGATGTTATTTTTCAAATATTTGCAATGATAAACTATACCTTACCGGTTTCCAGAACATCTTATTACTTTTAGTGTTATTTATTTACATTACCAGTTCTTGAATATAAACTACAAGTTTTTTTTTTCGGGGGGGGGGGGGGCGACTGATGAAGAGGCGTTTCAGTCGGGATAATATTTGATTTTTAACATACATTCATCATAAAACAATAGAAAGGATATCAAACATTTTCCAATACAAGGGATGCTTTGCTACTTCTTCATTATATCAAGGGTTACTGTACTATTGTTTTAGATATAAGTCAAAATCAAAACATAATTGAAATTTTTGGAATTATTATGTAGTGTAACGCTATGGATGATTTATCAAACGTTCAATGATGACATGAAATTTATTGATCAAAAGGATTATATTTGCTGGTATTGGGATTCCTGGTACCGGATCTTCTTTCCCGAGAACTCTCTATATAAAAAGGTAGTAAAATATTCTTTTGCTAAGCGATAAATACGGTTCTTTCAGATTAGGCTTAAAGCTATATGACGCTTCACATATATTTGATGACTATACACTTTATTAAAATTGATGAATGCATGTAAACAAAAATAAAATAACAGGAAGATAGATGAATGGATGGATGGATGAATGGATGGAAGGATGGTTTTAAATGCATATTTTCAATACAGGTAATGACAACATTCATTACTTAACAACTAATGATGAAAGTGAACTCATAGTAGACCTTCAAGATTTCAATGGTGTCTGGAAACAAGCAAGGTATTCCGACTTTGCAGTAGAAAGTGAAGAAAACGGATATAACCTGACCAGCATTGGTACTTATAGTGGAGATGCAGGTAAGATTATGTTGAAAATAATTTTGGGTTCTAAAAATCATAAATCTTAAATACCCAGGATATATGTAGAATAAATCAAAGTTCTGAAAGTGTTGTATTATGAGTGTTGTAGGAGGTGACTAGTGCCGAATGTTAAAGCTTTAATTATGTGATGTGTTATCAATGTATATTTGCCATGTTCTGGTCTATCTATTTCCCTTACTCACAGAACTGTGATAAAAAATTTTACATGAATTTGGTTGGCAAACAGCTGTCAATATTAATATATGTATCAATGGCAGACTGATTTCCAAATGACCAGAGCAGTGGCTAAATAATTAGATTAATTCCCTATAGGTCGGGGCAACAAATATATTACGTATTCCGTTGTAAGCAAAACAGTTTATGAATGAAAAAATGTACAAAGATTCATAAATAATATATTTTAAATTTGTTTTCCTTTACACCAGCGAAATTTATTAGTCAATGTCAGAAACCAAATTTCAGTCATTATTGTAAATCTAATTTGCATATTTGGACATAGCACAAGAACGATGATATCTCTTCGATATCGACAATAACAAATACATGTGTACGTGAGTTACTTTCATGAATATATTAGGAATACCTACCTCCTATAGTTGTGTATGTACTGTAATCATTTTCATTTCCTATACTATTCGTCATTGCTTTACTAAGTAACCATCTTATATTGAAAAGATCTATTCCGCAAATTTTATGGTCGGTATAATAGTCTTGTTTGTGATTACTCTGTTTCACTAAGTGAAATGTTGAATTGCCTTTTTGTTGGCGGTTGCTGAGACGTCTGTACCAATTGTGACGAGGATTCACTCCTCACGTATTTCATTGGACTTGACTGTGGACTCACGGCGGTATGTCCGGTCGACTGTGGATGCTTACGCCTCCATGGCACCTGATCCCACCTCTTGGTTTTTAGAGGTCCGTGTTTGTCCATTTTTACCGGATTTGTATCTATGTCCTGGACATTCTATTGATTTATACTTTGGTATCTGAGATTTTTTATATTAGAACGTTAAGAAAACGTTAATTTTTCCAATGGAGTCTAGTTATAGAACTCAAGAATAAAAGTAAGATAAGATAAGATCAAATTTCAATCCAAATTTACAGTCTAACTAGGGTAATTTTCGTATAAGATGCCAGTGTATTGAAGTGGACCTCTATGGTCCAATGAAAGATGGTTGGTAGAATTCACAGTAGTCAAGAAAAGTGAAAAAACGAAAAATTTCCCTCGTTAGGTGATAAGTTATTTTGAGTTGGGTGCTAAGTCCTGAACACTGGAACATAACTCGTGGTATTAACTTTTCGCTGTATCCACGGTGTTTATTTCTTCGTAAAATTAAGAAAACGTTTTGATTAAAATATATTCATAATATTGATCGCCTTTGTGGGACCTGATTATTTCAAGCTACTTCCGATCTGAGAATTAAAAATCCACGATCATGCCAGGAAAGAGAAATACGTGTAAATAACATTTGAATATAAATCTCTTTACAGTAAACGAGGTGGCTTACTGGTCAGAGACAGGGTCGCGATATCACACTGTATATTTTATAAACTGACATCCATTTGTAACTTTCCTAACATTGTATCTTTTTATTTGATTTCATTTTATACTTCACAGGTGATTCCCTCAAAATTCACGTGAACATGAAATTTAGTACACCTGACAGAGACAATGACAAACACACCAAACATTGTGCTAATATATATTCGGCATGGTGGCACAAAAATTGTTATCATTCGAATTTAAATGGTAAATATCTTCATTCTGAACAGAAGACACCAAAATCAATGAGTTGGTACCATTTCTCAGGAGCTTACACATCATTGAAAGAATCGGTTATGATGATTCGTAAAAAACAATGAATATATTAGTGGCTCTTTTCATCATAAAGTTTTAATTCTGTCCAGTGTCTGTATCAGCTGAGAAAAAAATAATCATGTCTGATTTTTAGAAATATGAATTTGTCTACGGACTCTCAGCGGATGAGACTATACTCCTCCTCTTTTTCTGAATTTGCAGAATTTTCTAATAAAACGTTATGTGAGGATCTTGACATACGAATTTCTCTACTGTAACCAGTTTCATACCTTTGCTTTATTTTATGATAACCTGTACAGTTTATCCAATTTATCTCAATAAAGAATGGAGAAAATTTGCAGTTTACGCCGGAGTTGTCTATCTTGTATGTAACTCTTATATAATAAAGCGCATAAATAGTGTAACGTTATCAATAACGGTGGGTACAAAATGATACAGAAAATCATAGCAAATACGGAGTTTCCTAGATCCAGAGCGGTTTAGAAAATATAGCGCAGTAATCATGTGACTTTCAGAAAATTTAGGGCACTTTGGTCGTGGTAAATACGTATTAACCATGAAGGGCAGAGAAAATTAATCTAAAAGCAAGTGTGACATGTGGTGTCATGTTGTAAATCGGATTCCAGACAGAAAAATAAGCCAGATAAATATCCGTAGATGGACGACAAGTGATTTAAATGAATTTCCCAATAAAAATATGAACCTAAAAGTACAACTGAAACGTATTTAGGTCCATGATACGCCACCACTGACACTGATGTAAACTTTGAATCAGATTAGGATTATACACCTAGCCAACAACTTTAAGATATAGGAAATGTTTATGAGTTAAAATATTATTTGTAGGATCATTTGTACTTATCTGAACTTTATCATTTATCAACTGATACGAGGACTACTGTTGGTGCTCGCCATTTTGTCCAAAATATGTCTTAAATGATGAAAGTCACATGACAGAAAGATCTCAGAAATGACGTATTAGCTGTTGTGTTCAAGAATATATCACTTTCGAATGGACATTTGATAAGTAAAAGCCAACTTATTGCACTTTCATAACGAAAAGTTTATATTTTTGAAACTTTTATTCAACCCCCTGTATGTACTTGAAGTTTTCGGATAAATACATTAGTTTTAGTCCTCCAAATAAATATTATTACAAGATAATTCAATTATGATGATGAAATGCCGTTATAATTCTATATAAAATATTTCGAAGATGATATATATATATATAAGAATATGATATATAAATGTTTGGACCAAATGGTAATCATGGGTCGTATATTAGTCAACAGTTTATTTCTACAAAAAAGAAACATAGGAGTTTTCATATCACTACTACATTTTGTCATGAAAGGAGTAGTAAACAGCAGAACTGAAATACATACCTTTTTACATAGGTAAGTAGGTAGGTAGGTAGGTAGGTGGGTAGGTAGGTGGGTGGATTGGTAGAAGGGGAGATGTATGTGTGTCTGCAAATTCACAAACCAATATATAACACAAATAAAACTACATAATGACAATATTGTTTTCATACTTCAAAGGATCAACAACGTTCAACGACCGAGAGTCCTTATGCAAATCCAGCAAGCGAATTTCAATCTAATTTCTAATGTGCGTGTACTTCAAGTTAATGTCATTAAGGAGTATGCTTTTGAAAATAAATTCCGTGCCAGGCAAGGCAAAATTTGGTAGAATTTACAGACTAAAGACTTACCATACCTCTAAATGACTTGTATAATATCTTACAAAAAAGTACCTGGTTCAAGTGCGATCTTACACCTGGAATTCAGTTTTAATTTTCTGTGTGTTTATATGTCAATATTGGACATTTTACAGGTACATATTCCTTATGTCCGTTTGACTACACAATTCGAGATTTGAAAATTGTCAAATAAATAATGTATATAGAATAGGACTAAGGTGATGAATTGTTACTTTGAATTACATAAAATTCGATATCTATCTATCTATATAATATATATATATATATCTATCTATCTATCTATCTATCTATCTATCTATCTATCTATCTATATATATATATATATATATATATATATATATATATATATATATATATATATATATATATATATATATATATATATATATATACATACATATATCAGAGATCAGGTTCTTAATTAATAAACTAATGACTATTTAAAGAACCCTCACTGCTCAGTGGTCGTAAGTGCCGAGCATAGGCCAAAATTTGAGGCCCTTCACCGGCATTTGGTGACGTCTCCATATGAGTGAAATATTCTTGAGTGGGACGTTAAACAATAATAAACAAACAACAAACAAACAAACAACTAGTTTAACATCAGTCATCTAGCATTAAGATGATCATGTGTGTATAAATTGGAAATTTATTTCACGCATTACCTTTGACATCAATTACACACACAGTATGTGTGTATAACATTGCTTGTATAACATTTTACGGGAAACGTGGTTTTCTAGTTATAAAATTGTAAGGTTGGCATAAGCATACATAACTGACTTATCTTGTACAGTTACATATAATTATCACGTAAAGTTAAACAACGTCAGGAGTGAATGCTCAGCGAGAGGGTCAATTTTTATTTCACTGATAACGTGTTTTGTATCATGCTTATATAAAGTTACAACCCCGTACCTAAAAAAATGGCTGACTCGTACTCATGTTTTAGTTTATTTTTACCGATCGATTGTCTTACTCGTGCCCATCTCCTGTTTGAGTCATACATCTAAGACAAATATTTAATACGATATCGTCGATATCGTTTCGATATAGGCATATGTTTGTATTAAGCTCATCATTGAACTTTTTAATTGTCGATATCGTTACGATATCGACACAAGTTTGTATGACATGTATATGAGTCATTATATGACCTCTCTTGGCTGTATTGGATTTTTAAGACACTTTATGTGTATCTAATGTATATTTTAAAACAGCTTAAGTGTATTTTATGTATAAATACAATATAACATTTGCTACATCTGCATTAAATACATGAACCTCATTTAATATCACTGTATGGATCACTCATCATTTAATCTGAAGCATAATAATGAAGATTATGTGGATATTGAGTCGATATTGACAGCTATATAAACCATCACTGATTACGTCGATATCAATACGATATCGACGATATCATCGATATCTACAAAATACACATCAGCTCCATAAATGCACATTATCATAAATTATTATTATTTCAAAGATGGTGACGATATCGATAGCTATATAAATTTACCATATAAAACAAGGATAATGTCGATATCGACAGCTATAAAAGTTGTCTTTAGGATAAAAACAAAGATTATGTCGATATCGATACATCGATATCATCGATATCTACAGCTATATATGTTGTATGACTCCTTTACTATACAGTTACATTTAATCTCATGTTGTTGATAACGATGATAACGTAATAACATTGTGTTTTGGATGTAACTATATGTGCATAAAATTATTTATCAAGATATACATACATATACTTATCTACAAGGTGGTTACCATGATGCTGTTTAGTGTCTAAAATGATATACACCTGTCTTTGAAAATGAATTGACTTAATAATTACTTCGACGACAAGGGTGGCTTATCAAGTTGGTTAGTACATATCGATATAATATATAAAGTTTAAGGGTAATGTTATAATCAAATATTCCATGGTTACGAATCAGTCACGCTTAGGCCAACGACGGTGCGAGTTGAGATGGGCAGAAGTTGTAATGGGTACGAGTTGATCATCATTCCATCAAGAAAAAAAATGATCGCCCTACTGGTATCAAATACCAAACACAAAGGACAGAAAAGAAGAGATATAAAAACAATTAGGAAATTGCACTATATATATAGGATCAGAAATACAGCGTCGAAATGTTTTAAGGAAGGAAATGAAGCTGATAACGAACTAATAATTAGCCATCCTACTTTGAGTTTCCCCTCAAGAGACTTGAATCTGTGTTCTGTTCTACCGTGGAATGTAACTGGTCGGAAAATACTAATACTAGCGTTTTTATTATTTTTTTAAATTGAAATTGGCTAAAGTATATCAGAGATATGTGTTATATATGTCTCTGAGTATATACATGAAATACAATACTTTTATTTTCAACAATGAAAAATTGCAATATTCGGGGAAATACATCCAACATATTGGCTTGCATTCATGTGTACACACTTTCCGTATCGATGTAACAGCTGTGAACGGTACACTGGCGATCAACTATAGTATTACAAGATAGGCCAAAACAAATGCTCAAGACGATCGATTCTGTCAATGAGACTTCATCAGTTGAATTTAATATAAATGTATATATCCTAAGGAAATAGTATCATACATGGCCAAATAATAAATTGTATTCTTGTTAGTGAAATGTGCCTTCTAAGATTTGTGCAACATTACAAAATGTCACCTTAAATACGTGTGCAACTTTGCAAAACATCACATTGGACATGTGTGTGACCTTATCAGTGAATCTGTTTGTATTCAATCGGGTGATTGCCTTATATCATTTCTCCCCTGAGATGAGAAAAGAAACAACTATTCAGTCTTCATCTAATAAAATTTAGATATGTCATTCAATTATCATAACAGTTTATTCCATTGGTATAACCATGGTTGCAAAATATCAACTGATGTGACGGAACTACTTTTTTGTCTGTTTGTTACAATTGTATTTTACGCCACATTTAATACATTTTCAGTTATATGGAAGAGAGAAATTATGTCCTGGATGACACTATTAACACTCAGGCAAGGAAAATAAATTCATCTCTTGACTACGAGATAATTTAGACCTACAATTTACAACTCACGCGTATAAAGAACCACAGAAAAATAGAATATCCTTCTTATAGTAAATTAAATTGGGAAGCGTCTAGTTAACCACTTTGTACGGCACCTATAGCGGTGTTCATGAAAATACTTCTAGGAATGTGTGCATGGGGTCAATGTACAAGATAGCCTACTGTTAGATTACAGTGATGAGAGATGTAACTTTCGTATCTGTTTTCACAAGTTTTACTAATTCAATATAAGTAATGTAGTTTTTACTTACTTTAACAAGTAACATAACTTTTAAAATGCCATACAATGCACAGATGTTGGCATAAGAGACAGATGTTAGAGAGTGTTTTTCTAGTGCCACAATTATCTATACAGAGAGGGCCGAGTGATTTGAACTTCGCATTTTGACCAAGAGATCTCTCATTTTCAGTCAGCGCCGGTTTGAGCCCGACTGGAAACAAAGCTTGTGATGTGACAAATTTTGGAACGTTCACTTGCGGAAATGTCGGTGGTCCTGTCCCGGGTACATTGTAAACTGGTTCTATCCTCCATCATTACATATTGTCAGCCAACATAATAAGAGAACAAATATAAAGTGTTGCGAAAAAGCATCATTTAGTCAAATCAAACGGATGTAAGATATAAATTATATTTAACACATCAAGACTAATTGACGGATTAAAAATTGTGTAACATGATATTCCCCTGATTATAATAGAGTATGACATTATAAAGTATACACATTGTAATTAAAAGGTTAACAAAAGTTAACAGTTTTATCTCGGTAATTTAAGCATGTGATGTAAAATATTTCCTGTTTTGAGCTGTAAACCTCTAATTAATGTACAGATTCGTCCGAAATTATGGAATAATGTGTGATTTCATTTCCTGGGTTGCATCAAGAAACTATTTTTAATCTCCGATGCCGTCAGCGCTCGTGTGTGTTTTTAGACATGCACAGAAACAACAAAGACTCTATTTAAACAGCATTAATTCTTTTCAAATATACACTTTTTTCAATTCAGTTGAGATTATTTCAGCAGTGAAACTTGTAAAAGGTGTCAGCAAGGGTAGATGGCTTTCGCTATAAAAGCCATTTTCACTCGTGAAATATAAGTGATTATGAACATTTCTATTGATGTGATCAAACAAAGGAGTAATTTTAATATTACATTAACACTGCTCACAAATGACTTTGCAATGTACATTAGTATTTAAAACCGACATTTTTCAATTGAAATTTACATGTTTCGACAATATTTTGTATTTTATTAATATCTTAGCCATTGGATTTCAAAGATACTGCAAATCAGTCACCTGACATTTTCCTTCAAAAGGTGTACACCAAAAAAACAGCATAAAAAGTAATGATATACGCTTTTCTTTAAACAATATTTTACATTTTATGTTGTATAACCCTTTGTCATCTGAAAATATTGTATATGTATTCCGAACAATACTGTATACTAGGTAATATTACAAACACGGCCATCTGATAAATAGTTATACTTATTGTCACAGATACGAGGAATCGCAGTTCTTAACTTTTACGGTCATCATAATAATCTTGTTACAAGTTACTATCTTCCGCTAACAGAAATGTTAACTTGTTAGAAGTCGCTGAATCGCCTGTATCACTTGTGATCTTGACTATGAATTTACTTTTGATTTTTTAGCTCACGGCCGAGGACATTAACTCCATCATGAAACCTGAACACACTTTTTAAGATAGATAGATAGATAGATAGATAGGTAGGTAGGTAGGTAGATAGATAGATAGATAGATAGATAGATAGATAGATAGATAGATAGATAGATAGATAGATAGATAGATAGATAGATAGATAGATAGATAGATGGATGGATGGATGGATGGATAGATAGATAGATAGATAGATAGATAGATAGATAGATAGATAGATAGATAGATGTATGGATGGATAGATATGGATCGATATCGGTTATGGAACAAAATAATCATGGACATACAAATATTCTTGCAGATTCGGTATTTAAATTTTGACCAAGTCTGTGCTTCACATTTTCCTCTATGTCTATCTGAAACTGATCGTTATGCATTACTTTAAAATTTCATAGTAGCGATGGCTGTAATTGGATTAATCCACTTGGTTTGCATTATTTTCTTTGTGACGATTTTCACAAAAGTCGAGGGACGAGAAATACCGAAACAACAAGCTGCGATTCAGGCACCCAAAGACGGTAATTTTCAAATGTTATATTTTATTTATATTTCATGTATTGCATGACAAGTTTTAGCAAAATGTCTATTCAGTGACGGAAACCTTTCACAGAATTTCGGAAAATTTGTTTTTTATTTTTATTATATAATACATTGTATTAATCCTTTCACGGACAAATATCAAAAACTTGTCTGAATTCTTGTCAACCTACAGTGGCTGATTTAAAGGGGGCAAGCCTCTCCACCTTTTCGCCAAAAGATTTCAAAGCATAATAAGGTTAAAACACTCAGCACAACTCTGTACAAAGAAATATTTTCTTAATGTATCATAAGCGTAGGAACCAGGAGGCACTATTTTCACATACAAATTTTATTTTATATTAACATCACGTCTGGAATCGAGAAAAAGGCTTTCCAGAGCTTTTAAATTAGGCTTTCCAAAATTTCCGAAAACAATTATACACAACATTACATATCAGTAAAGATATTTTCGTTTGACGGTTTTCTCAGCATGTAGGGTGGATTGGTTAGAGCATCGCTCGTTAAATCATGAAGTCTCTCACTTCCTGTCCGTGCTGGAACTTAGGCTTATTTTTGTGAAAAAGTTTCCCAATTTACTCACGGAAGACTGGTGGTCTCTCCCGGGGCACATTGTAACCGGGTTCTCTCGCTCGAACGGGCTTCCAAATGAGAAAAAAATATTGTTTTTATTAAATGCGCCAAATACGACTCCTAATGAAATATTGACTGACAATTAATCCAAAATGGTGTGGAGTTACCAGGGAGAGCGTGTCACTAAAGTTTATAAAATAGTTCTGAAACCCTTATTTTTTCTATGAAAATTCGGAAAATTTAAAACAAATTTCCAATTTTTTGTGTATCTCTCTCCGCTCAGCAAATAAATTTTAGATTTACACCTACTCCAACTTTGAATCCTCAGGCTACTTTTGATGATATATGCATTACATCACATATAGGTATAATTTTATATCACTGAATTACAAACAAATTTCCCAAAACTTTTCGCGCATCGATCCGTTCGGCGAATAAATTTCAAATTTACACTACTCCAACTTTGAATCCTCAGTCTGCTTTTGATGATGTATGCACTGCATCACAAATAGGTATAATTTTATGTCACCTGACTAAAAACACCCACCCGCCTTTAACAAGGCATTCGAAAAGGACCTCAGAAAAAGCGACAGTAGTAAAGACGTCACAAAAATATTCACTTTGAAACTCTATCGAAATGCTCCGCAAATAATCATGTATTTATAATTATTATTATTATTATTATTATTATTATTGCTTTTTCTTCTTTTCATGACGCCCCCCCCCCTTTCCAAACTCCTGCATCCGCCACTGACCTACATCACCAAATAAGACGGACATGATGAAAAAGAGCTAAGACGATTTTATTCCTTATGTTTACCCACGCAGTAAAATACAGTATAATAAACTTTTAAATTGTTTCTGATGCCCTCGCAGTAAAATACAATATAACAAGCTTTGTAATTATTTGTGATATCCTAACAGAAAATACAATACAATAAACTTTGTAATTATTTCTGATACTCATGAGGTAAAATACAATATAACAAGCTTTGTAATTATATTTGATACCCACACAATAAAAACCAACAACAACTTGTATATAACGACCTCCTTAAACAGAAAAGCGGTCTTTATAGGGAGGTAGTCTTTATAGGGAGGTTGATTTGTACACAAATGGTACTATTGGGGAGAGCAAAAAACGGTCTTTGTGACCAGGTGGTCTTTATACACAGGTGGTCACTAAAGGTTTTACTGTAATAAGCTTTGTAATTATTTGTGATATCCACGCAGTAAAATACAATATAATAAGCTTTGTAATTATTGGTGACATTTTTTCAATTAATAGAAATATTTCATTACAAGAAAAAGTTTTAATTTTGTAAGAATGGTCTTTACGTCAATATATTTTTGTTCAACTTATTGTCCTTCGTGCTGAGATAATATCTCATTTGTTGTATTTGTCGTAATGGACTTTGTATTTCGATTATCAATTTGTTATTCTCCATTTATACTTATTAACCCTTTCAACTTTACTGACCATAATAGACTGGTCTTAAACAGTAGAAAAGAGAATACCACTCAGATATTCAAGGGTGAAAGGGTTAAGTGATAACCAAAGCATACCGTCAATAGTTTTACCTTAATACTTGTCAGTTTATGACCGAGCGCAAACTTCAAAGATAAGTACATGTATAATGCCAAAGTATTTACAAGACCATGTACATTATTTATCACAGAACAAAATTAATGTTTGTTGAAAAGTAATATGAGGTTAATTTTCATAATTTTTTTTCAATACCAATTCCTTGAAAATAAAAGAGTCTAAAACGGAAATCGATCTTGATATCACGCTAGCCAATATTTTATAGATACTGTAGCGGACCTCTACCCGCGCTGCCTAAGGATAGAGTTGTAATGATTTAAAAAGCGATACTTAAAAACTTTAACACATTGACAATTTAGCCGGCGTATGATGAATTTCAACAATTTAGGAGAGTACGCTGGCATACGTCGGATAAGTTGTAAATAAGTTTTGTATAAATTAACATCCTGCTGTTATACGATGGCTTAAGTTGAAGTACGGCAAGTACGTCGAAAAAATTCTTCCGGATGAGAGAGTAAAAACCGAGATCCCTTGTCACGGTAGGTGTCGGCACGTTAAAGAACCCTCACTGCTCAATGGCCATAAGTGCCGAGCATAAGCCAAAATTTGAAGCTCTTCACCGGCATTTGGTGACATCTCCATATGAGTGAAATATGTAATTGAATTGTATTTGTAACGAATTCGTTGTATCGGTATTCAGTTAAACGTTTTCCCACTTGGTTACTCTAATACACACATTAAGTTTAAAGTGTTCATGCAGATCTGACCAAATAATTTCATGTACATTGTATATAATGCTATGATATCCTAAAGATTTATACTTTGGTATCTGAGATTTTTTTATAGTTTAATAACATCAATGGAAAATATACACTAGCAAACAAGAAACAGGTGAGTATTTATACCACGGTGTACTTATGTGCAAAATTATCATAATATTCGGAAACACTTATTGGTTAACATTTGTACAAGTCTTTTTAACTCTTTGTAATAGCGAGCATATACAGTGTTGTGCCAAAAGTGAGTCAACTATAGCCATTTTCCCACAGCTTTCTATGTTAAATCAATGTTTTTCAAATATCTGGAACAAAGCAATGCTAGTGTCAATTCTTGTCAAAATTCACATATTTATATAAAAAAAGTACATTCATCATCTGATATTATCATTAAACTCCTTTAAGACTTTATTTCTGAAAAGCAACATTTTTTCATTGCAGTAGGTATTTTGTTGCCACCACTTACTATGAACAAGGAAGGAGATTAAGCTGTAAATTTTCATGAATAGAAACTGACACATTCCAATCCAATATTTAAAGATAGTCCATAGATTTCAACACAAATGTGCAAAAGTTTATAAGATTTTATTGAGTACATAAGTCAAGTTCATTATTTCTAAAAAGTTGATTTAGCATAGAAAGCTATGGGGAAATGATTTTAGTTGACTCACTTTTGGCATAGGGCTGTATGTACAATCATGACGGGCCTCCTTGGAAGAGTTGTTAGAACGTTGCGCTTTGAACTATGAAGTATCTCACTTCTGCCCAACGCAGATTTGAGTCCTGCTGGAACCGAAGTTGTTTTTTTTTCTTTTGTTTTGTTTTGTTTTCGATCTGGGTTTTTTTTTTTTTTTTCTTTTTTTTTTTTTTTTTTTTTTTTTTCTTTTTTTTTTTTTTTTTTTGTCTGATAATGTTCCCAGTTTACTTGCGAAAGGCTGGTTGTCGACTTCCGGGTACATTGTATTCGGGTTCTCTCTCCCACCATTTAGGACTGTCTGCCAACATAAAACTGAACATTATTGAGTGTGGCGTGAAATACAATTCAAAATTCAAATTCAAATACAATGAAGACATAAATTGTACATAATTATAATCATAATTTCGGTGTATTCATATTCGTTATAGACATAAATCTTAACCTAATAAGTATTCATGAAAATGCACGGGATCTTAATTAAGTTTGTTAGATTCGGGTTTGTTATAGGGATATTTGAGTTATATGAAAATGTCGAGTGCTTCAGATGAAGCGCTACAGAAATTACTTGTTGAACTAGATTTATATCCTTAGCATTACCAAATTAGGATAGCAAGTTATTCAACACTAAATACCTATTTTTACAAATAATTTCTGATCATATATCATATACTAAATGTGCTCTGTCACGCCATATTAAGTATTGTAAAATGTACATCAAAAATTTGTTGATGTAATTGATTTTACAGGTATTGAATGATTTGTTGTAACTTACAAGCCTTGTATGATCCATTTTTTCGGAACTCTGCATCTATTTTAAATTCGAGTTCTTCTGATTAAATATTTTTGACAAAAACGATCGTCTTGGGTATTTAATTTGGGTTTATTCTGAACTATAACTTAGGTATAATATTTATAATATCTTTATTTATTCCACAGGTAAACCAAACATACCGCTAAAGGTATCATGGGATAAAATGTCATGGACTGCAGATATTCGCGGAAATATCATGGGCGAGTTGGTCTTTGCACTTTTTCCTGCAGCAGGTAAATATTAGTTAGACAACAATTTTGAAATAGATTTCACTTTTATTGTAATCTGATCTGAGTGTCCCCAGAAACTAAGAGCTTTAAAATAGGGAACCAATTTCATAAGCTATAAATGAGGAAATTGAGGTAAAACTCAACTACTGATAATTTTAGCATGTTTATTTCACGGAAAACATAAATATTTTCAAATCTAAATATTTAAAAGATTTTTAAAGATTTTATTAAAGCACATATATTAAAGATTTGTACTAAATAGAGTTCAGAATACTTATTTGAGGTGTCAAGGTTATTGGATCAAATGTCATGATTACAACTTAATTTCAATTTTGAAAATTGCAGTTCAAAGTAACTCACAATCTCTAGGATTGTCATTGTATGTTCGTTTTACTGATTGGTTGGAAATACGCTGAATTTTGTTTTGGAAAATATGCCGAAAAATTTCTGTGTGAAGTTTCAAGGTCATCGGATTAAAGATAAAGGTTTCACATTCACATATAAAATATAGCTTACAAAACTATAGAATTTCCATATATGTTAGTGTTGAAAATTCTACAGAATGTACCAAAGAACTATTTTTTTAATGAAAAATACTTTATCAGAAACTCTGTACAAGATTTAAATCAACTTTTAATAAGATGACCGCGAACGGATAACATATAATACAATATTTGATAGAGACTTTTCTTCAGTGTATTGATTTACAGCAAAGCTTTGTCTATAGGTCGTGTCTAACTTAAAAACTTAAAAAGACTTACGTGCAAGACACGACCGAAATCCCCTAGATAACCACGACGTATTTGTTGTTTTTTTCTTTCCATTCAAATTTCACCGAACTCTGTGCATATGAACAATAGGCTTGATGAAGTCGGAGACACGTCCATAACATATCTTGGTTTTATCTTAACTGTATGTTTCGCCCAATGTGTTCCAGTACTGTCCAATACAAACGTCTCTCAAACACTGCAACCCAAACTGATGACAAACACCCATTATTCGCCTCGAATCTTTTTTAAATTATAGGGTATTTGTACAAATTTCACTCTAATAGTGGAATATCACAAGCAGTTGCTCGAAATAAAGTTAACACCAAAAATTTCGTTTACGACTCTCACTTAAACTTCACCAATTATCTTGTCTTTACAAAAAACAAGATCGAATATCTGCGAATGAAATTAAACTATGTTCATAAACGAGAACCACATGATCATATCACATGGCACACAGTATGGTCTTATTATGGCACGTCAAAATCACGTTAATAAGTTTAACCTAGTTTTTCTCCAGTTAATGTGGGTTACGAGTCAATGCTAATTTTTATCCAGTTAATCCTAATTTTTCTCTTAACCGAAATTAACTGGAGAAAACTAGGTTTAACTCAGAAAAACTAGGTTTAACTCAGAAAAACTAGGTTTAACTGAGCCAAATACTCATTAATGTGATTGTGGCGCAGTTAAACCTAGTTTTTCTCAGTTAATCTATTCTTTCTCGAGGAAAACTAGGTTTAACTCAGAAAAACAAGGTTTAACTGGGCAAAATACTCATTAATGTGATTGTGGCACAGTTAATCCTATTTTTTCTCCGTTAATCTATTTTTTTCGAGAAAAGCTAGGTTTAACTCATTTTTGTAATTTTGGCGCAGTTAAACTGATAAATCTAGATTTAACTTGAGAAAAACTAGGTTTAACTCAGAAAATCTAGGTTTAACTGATGAAACACGCCGAAATTAAAATAATGAGTAAATCTAGATTTTTCTCAGTTATACTACTTCTCCAGAAAAATAGGTGTAACTCATTTTTGTGATTTTGGCGCAGTTTAACCTAGTTTTTCTTTAAATCTAGTTTTTCTCCAGATAATGTGGGTTACTGAAAAAACTAGGTTTAACTGGAGAAAAACTGGGTTTAACTGTGAAAAACTAGGTTTAACTCATTAATGTGATTCTGGCGTGCAATATCTTATACGTATGGCTTGTTAACTCAAAACAGATTGGCTTTTTGTATACAAAGCTACAATAGAAATTTTCTAGGGATTATTGAAAATCCATGAGGTCAAAGGTCAAGGTTACAGGCACCTACTTAGGCCGGAAAGTATCGGCACGTGACCACGGACAGATTGCGAGAAAAACAACTTCCGGGCAGTAACTAAGTAAAAAGTAACATGATGTTGTGAAAAAAAAAATTAGAATAATGAAAATAAATATTTATACGGATCTGTATCATTCGGATATTAATAAATCGAACCTCCTTCTTCAAAATCATACCTAAATCACATCTGTGCAAGTTACTCACTCCCGGAGACGAGTTTGCAGTTCGTCCATGGAAATTCTGAGAGTATCGGTTACCTCCCGTGGCAGTGTCGGTCGCCATGGTTACAGTTGCCTCCTCCAAAGCATTAAACGTATCAAGGTATCACGTAATTAATAGAAGATGCGCGACGACGAAGTGTTTAATAAACGTACTATTTCACTAAGGATTGCTTTAATAACGAGTAATTGCAGTTCAAAGTACCAAAACTTGGATTATTCTGCCAAAACTGAAATCAATTTTATGCTTGGGCTTTTTCCACTTCGCATTGTAGAATCCGTCTGCGACTTCCGAATTTCTCGGGACTTTCCCTTTCTTCTGTGATGCAGTAAGGAGAATTTCAAGTAAATGGTATTGAAAAACTGTTGAATTAAACACAATTTCTGACATCCATTGATTATAAATTTGGGGATATTAATTAAAGTGGTTAAATAATATATCTTAAACTTTATATATCGCTGATCATAAAAATAAATTGTTCGGCCGTAGGCAAAACAGAGGAGCATTGATTATCTGATGCCCGGAAATCATAAACCGGAAATGAATATAAACGAGACTCTCCAGCCCTATTAAAAAGCAAATATCAGTTTTTAGTTTTCGTCAATTTGAAGACATTTTCGACAATTTTTAAAGAATTAATCGTTCAAATCAAATAAAATTTGACAGGAACTTATCCCTTTTAAAGCCAAATAATATTTGAAAAATGAAAAGGGGGTAGGATCAATAGGGGTTCCAAAGAGGGTCTAAAATTGGTTAACATTAAACATTGAAAACGTTAAATTAAACATTGAAATAATATTGACCAGATTTACAGGTGAGCTCTTAAGACCCCTTGGTCTTTTTGCTTCTGTCTTACCCAATAGACTTATTGTATGAAATATAAGATTTTCGTTTCTCATTACTTCATCAGAAAGAACGCTGATACCTTATCCAAAGGACTGCAAGGATATCAAGAGTGAAAATTCAAATTCTCAGAATGGAGTTTATACTATATACCCCGGGTACCAGAGATCACCAGTCGATGTGTATTGTGAAATGACATTATATGGCGGCGGTTGGACTGTAAGTTCATGTAGAATTTTATATATTTTATCTATAACAAAGTTGTATTCGTGATATACTATTAGATAGATAGATAGATAGATAGATAGAAAGATAGATAGATAGATAGATAGATAGATAGACAGACAGACAGACAGACAGACAGACAGACAGACTGACTGACTGACAGACAGACATATACATTATTTGTTGATGGTGCTCAGGTGGGCGATTAAGCCCACTTGAACCCCATGTTTTAAACTATAAACAGTAAATGACAATTTCAAGAATTTCAAAACCGCTCTATAAAAGAATAATGATATTTTTATCGTATCAGTTCCATTGAGAGAATGGACGAAATGAAAGTTCTCTTCGATATATACCAAAATCTTGTGAAAATTAACAATAACGAAATATTTGTAAATTAAGTGACTTCTCTCGATATGTTCAGTATCAGGATTTATAATGCACACTGAAGTTAATCTGCTACAAGTTATTTAACTGACATTTCAAAGTTAAAGGGGCATTTTTCTTCTGCTACAAGTTATTTAACTGACATTTCAAAGTTAAAGGGGCATTTTTCTTCTGCTACAAGTTATTTAACTGACATTTCAAAGTTAAAGGGGCATTTTTCTTCTGCTACAAGTTATTTAACTGACATTTCAAAGTTAAAGGGGCATTTTTCTTTCCTTATTTACTACTTAGATTGCTATACAAATAACACAAAAACGGAAGAAAATTCTTAAATTCCTATATACTTTGTGAAAATTGCTTGAGAAATCCAACTTCACAATTATTCACTTCACCGAATTTGACAAGAAAGGTTTCCATGGAACGTTTGCGACGGGTGTGGCATGCCAGCTGAAGACGCTGACTCATTCCGGACACCTGGTCTTATCCCGTTTGGGATTCGCAATTGTTATTCATGTTGAGACCATTTGCTCATCTAATATGTCGTGTTATAATGGACTTGAATTTTGATTATCGATTGGTACTTCTTCAATTTTTCTTGCAATCAGTTCAACCTAACTATTTGTATTTACCTGCCAATTGGACCTGACATTAGTTTCATGAAATCTATAGGGATGGAAGATTTTTTTATGTTTGTATATAGCTCTTGTTGTATTGTGTGTATTGTACATTAAGTACAAGTAGTAAACGTAGAAAAATGATAACAGGTTTGGTTAACACAGCAAATCCACTTTAAGCTAGTAGAATAAAACAAATTGAAAACTGAAAGAGGTGCATCTTTAAAAACGAAAATAAAATATTTCGGAAAAGGATACTGGTAAGGAAATTCCTGTTTCAGTGAATAAAGTTAGAATACCGAAAATCTTAGTTAACCAAGAGACCATACGGCAATGAAAATGAACGTGGGCATTGAAAAAATATAAGAACAGTACACTGGTAATCTCCAATTATCTCCAAAGTTGTTTTTATCAATTCCTGACAAATTGCAGTGCAAATTTGTACTACTATGATTAATACGTAATGAAATTGTATAATGTGTAAATCAGCAACCTTTTTACGATATTTCTTGTTAACTATTTTAAGCGGTCATTGGCTTTAATCGCAGTATTACTATTGGAAAATTTATTGACATAAAAACTTATTTCATTTTTGGTTTCTAGTTTGAACATGATTTGCACCTAGTTGCGTTAGATTTGAAATTATGCAGTAAATGACAAGTTTGTATTTTAAAATAACTGACTACTGCTTAAACCGGGCTTATTGTACATTTTGTTGATTATACCGTATCAGGAATTTATTTAGTATTTACTGAAGCATTTACTGAAGCAAAACTCAAATTTAACTTATAAACGAAGTGTGTCTTAGCAAGTTATTCACCTATCTAATTACGGTTGTGTTTTAACGCGATATTTGCATGCTTTGGACTGCATGTAAACCACCTTAAGAAGTACTTTGATCGGTTTCCCGAACTGGTTTAGAACTGTTTGTTAGTTAGTTGCAAACCTGTTAGGTACAAAAAATGAAAGATTAACTAAACTGTAAACCAGAATCAGTTTATAGACAATAAATTTATCCTAATAATTCCTGCATAACCATGCTCACCCCGAAGTGAAATAAATGGTTGAGGAAGATTTAAACTGGATGTTTTTATTTCAAACTTTATTGTGTTCTACAACTATAGGGTGAGTAGTTTTGAGTAGCTCTATTTAGTATAATACAAAATTTGAGGATTTACGTGATTGCAGCTGAATTTTTATTATCTATATGAATACAATTTGGGTGACAAAGTATACAATGTTTCATTATTATCATTCTATCGTCATCATTTTATTATTATTATTATTATTATTATAATTATTATTATTATTAGTATTATAGCATTGAAGTTGATCAACGTATTAAGGTTAGTTTCATTATCATCGTATTACAGGTGATTCAGAGGAGATTCGATGGATCGGTGGATTTTAAGCTCAACTGGACCGATTATAAAAATGGTTTCGGATCACCCTACGGAGAATATTGGATAGGTAATTTTCGGACTATAGTCTGGAACAAAAGTCTTCTAATATGGAGGTCGTACAAAGATAACTCAGGCTTTACCAGCTTCCAGAATATCCTTAATATTCAAGTATCTGTTATTTTGTACATTACCGGTTCTTGTATATAAAATGTGAAATTCTTTTATGGGGCAACGCTAACGTGATAACATTTGTTTTTGATATACACATGTACATTCATTATGATAACAATAAACGTGACATCAAACACTTTTCCAATAGAAGAAATGTATTACTTTCCATTTTAACAACGGTTAATAATATAAAAATCAAAGATACCAAACTATTAATATTCAGGATGTCCAGAAAATTAAAATGTAAATCTTTATCTGGTGAATAGTGGACAAACACTGACCTCTAGGAATCAAAGGTAGGATCAGGTACTATGGAAGAGTCAGCGTCCACTGTTCAACGGTCACATCCACCGTAAGTGTCGCTAACATAATTGACGTCAGTCGTAGCAGAGGTCAAAATTTGTGATACTTCACTTCTACTTTATGACATCTGCAATTTATTAAAAATTCGTGTCTGGATCTGAAACAACAATGAAACATGAGATAGATAGATAGATAGATAGATTGATTTATAGATAGACAGACAGATAGATAGATGGTCGGGCGGAGAGACAGGCAGACAGATCGATTGATAGATAGATAGATAAGTAGATAGATATTTTTTTCAATTTTCAATACAGGTAACGACAACATTCATTTCCTAACAACTAATGATGAAAGCGAACTAATAGTAGACCTTCAAGATTTCAATGGAGTCTGGAAACAAGCGAGGTATTCCGACTTTGAAGTAGAAAGTGAAGAAAATGGATATAACCTGACAAGCATCGGTAATTATAGTGGAAATGCAGGTAAGCGTCAACGTCGGTAACTTAATTTCCGACTTTGGTGTAAATTCGCCTATATTCATATATGGACATAAGCGAGAACGATGATTCCATTTTGACATCGATAATAATAAGCACATGTATACCTGAATGACGTTAAAGAATATAGTGAGAAGGTCATCATCGTGTGTTTATTGAAATTATTTTTCGTTTCATGAAACCATTCATAATATATGTACATCATTGTTTAACTTTGCATCTGTCTTATTTTACCAAGATCTATTCACAAAAGAAAACGTTATATTCTCCTATGAACTCTAGTTATGGAATGCAAGAAAAGGTAAACAACTCAATCTGAATTTGCAATCTAACTGAGATAAATCCTGTATCAAATATCGATGTGTGGAAATTGACTTCCGTGGTCCATTGAGAGACGGATTGCTGGATTCATTATAATCAAGAAAATTGAAAAAAAAACCTGAAAATTGTAGTTACAAGGTTATGACTTATTTTAATTTGGATGTTAACTCTTGTATATGAGATAATACCCCATGGTGTTCATTTTTTGATATATTCATGGTGTTTATTTTTTCCGTAAATTTAAGAAGTAGCGAATACGTTTTGATTAAAATATTTATCGATACCGATAAGACTGATTTATACGACCTGATTATTTAAAGCTTATCCCGATACTTGAATTATAAATCCACGATCATGCCAGGAAGTAAGAATAACAACATTTGAATATAAATATTTTTTACTATACACGAGGTATCTTGCGTGTCAGAGGTAAGGTCATTATATCACACCTTATATTTCCAAATCGTACAAGTTAATAGACTGAATGAAAATGAATGCCTACTGTTATTGTACGAAATAAAATTTATTTGCATCTTTTTTATAACATTTTGTCATTATATGATTTAATTTTCCCTTTTAAACTTCACAGGTGATTCCCTAAAAGTACACGAGAATATGAAATTTAGTACACCTGACAAAGATAATGACAAAAAATCAACTAACTGTGCTGAGTATTTTTCGGCATGGTGGCACAAAGATTGTTATCATTCGAATTTAAATGATAAATATCTTCATTCTGAACAGGTGACATCAAAATCAATGAATTGGTACCATTTCTCAGGAGCTAGCAAATCACTCAAAGAATCGGTTATGATGATTCGTAAAAAACAATGAATATATCGGTGGCTTATATATTCATCATAAAGTTTTAACTGTGACCAGTTTCTGATTCAACTGGGGAAAAAACCATAATTAATTATGTCAAAATTCGGAAGATTGAATTTGTCTACGGACTCTCGGCGGATGATACTGATCGGCAATGCTCCCTTGCAGTACCTACCTCTGTGCCTTTCCCGAATTTTCTAACGACTTGTTGTTTGTGCATCTTCACAAACGAATATCGCTGCTGTAATCATTTTCATACCTTTGCTTTATCTGTACAGTTTATGTTAACTCCAATTTATCTCAATAAAGAATGATGAAAATACGCAATTTACATCGGAGTTATCTACCTTGTATGTAACATAATAAAGCTCATACAAGGTGTAATGTTGTCAGTTAAAGTGGATAATAAGTCATTCGAAACATCTCAGTAAAGAATGTGTTATACAGAACACCATAGCAAAACAATATCAGATATTGTGTTCCAGAACTTATACAGAGACAACACATCTGCTTCCTACCTAGATTTACTTCTGTCGATTGGAGAGGACGCTCAACTTCACTGTCTTTATGACAAATGCGACGATTTCAATTTCCATATCATGATCTTCCCATTTCTAAGTAGTAATATTCCATCTTCTCTTGCCTATGGCGTTTTCTTTTCACATCTTATACGTTATGCAAGGGCATGCTATTCTTATGAATGTTTTATTTTGAAAGCGAAACGACTGGTCAATAGACTACTTACACAAGGTTAAGTTGTTGAACGCTTGAAATCGTCGATTAATAAGTTTCATGATCGATACGGGGATCTTGCTAAAAATTATGAAGTCCCTGTCTCAGTAATATTAGATAGAATTCTGGAGCACGACCGCAGACAGTGACTCCCTTTCGCCAATCGTGCTTTTCACCGAACTTGACCTTTTCATCGAATTTGACCCGTTCATCGAACTAGAAAGATTTCTATGGAACAATTGCGACGGGTGTGGCATGCCAGCAGAGGACGCTGACTCCTTCCGGACAATTGGTCCTATCTCGTTTGAGATTCGCAATTGTTCTTCATGTTGAGAGAATTTGCACCTCTAATTCTTCGTGTTCTAATGAACTTGAGTTTCACTTATTCATTTTTACAGTACATCATAGCAAATCAATATCAGATATCAGACCGGAATGTATTATACATCATAGCAAAACAATATCATTGTGTTCCAGAATGTATTAAACAGAATATCATAGCAAAACAATATCAGATATTGTGTTCCAGAATGTATCATACAGAAGACCTAATATAACAATATCAGATATTGTGTTCCAGAATGTATCATACAGAAGATCTTACAAAACAATATCAGATATTGTATTCCAGAGGGTATCACTTTCAAATGGAAATTATAGATGTAAAAGTCACATTACTGCACTTTCTACACTTGGGTTTGTGTTTTGGAAAACTCATATGTGTACTTGTAATATTGAACACATTTAGTCCTCCAATAAATATTACTAAAAGCTAACTCACGTATGATGACGAATTATTGCTATAATTTTATATAGCATATTTATTTTGAAGGCAAAATGTATTTATAAATGTTGAAAATGTATGTTTTGGCAAAATGATGATCATGTTCATCGTTAGTGAGCGCGCATTCACACTCTAAAACATGAAGTATAGTGCCAGCATGTTTTAATCCTATCGCAACCTTTACTGATTGTCTGAGAGAGTTTGCCAGTTTACTAGCAAGAGGCTGATGGTACATCGTAATCTGGTTTTCTCCTTCGGTTTTAACAATTGGTTGACATCGTATAACTGAAAAATTGTTGGCAGAAATTAGCATATTCATGAGTTTTTATCTTCTGTACCCTCTTACAGAGAATCAGGGAAATGGTGCTTTTTCAAAATGACACATGCAATCATAAAAATGAGCATTTTATTGATAATATTTTTATAATTTACGAAAACGTTTACAAAATTACATGTATATTTGATGGATAAGAATAATAGAAAATAAATAAGTAAGCCAGATCAATTTGGCATAATAGTAAAAACTTTGCCTAAAGCTTTTGAAACTGGTTGCTAAATGTTTTAAATCGAAATAAATGTGCAATAAATATACATGTATAGACAGGCAGACAGACAGGCAGACATACATACAGACAGACAGATAGGTAGATAGATAGATAGATAGATAGATAGATAGATACATAGATAGATAGATAGATAGATAGATAGATAAATAGATAGAAAGAAAGAAAGAAAAAAAGAATAAAACGTCAAAATTATAAACACGCAGAAAATACGCTGCCTCATCTGTGCTGAATGTGAAGAATCTAGGAGTGTTTTGTAACTTCGCCCGCACATTTTTCCTCTTCTCAGTACATCACTGGTCAAACCATAATACCATTAATACAAAATGTAATGAAAATAACATGTTGCTATAAAGGTGATTCTTTTGAAAACAAAATTTTTTGCGGAAAACGGCAACATAATAACCCTCATCGTATGTCATATCATATAAAACTAGAAATTAGAGTTCGTCATCTCTAGTTCCTTTTGCACCAAATCTCGACATCTTCCTCATCTTCGACTCCAGTTCTAAGTCTGCAACTATTTTCCTCGCTCTGTCTGTGGCTAAATTCGTGAAAATACTGAAGATAAAGATTATATATATATATATATATATATATATATATATATATATATATATATATATATATATATATATATATATATAAGAGGGTGATCATGTTACAAAATAACTTAATATTAAAAATGGATAACTAAAAAACTAGAATTAAACTACCAATGTTGGTTGGCCTTGATGACCTTACATTTAAAGGCCATGACCGAAGTCGTACGCTCAGCAAGGTTGTAAAGTTTGTTTTAAATGATACTGTGCTTTGCAAAATGCTTATATAAAGTTATTATCTTCCAATTAATTACGCTTCTGCGTGATTCTCTGTTTTAGTAATCTAAGACTGAAGATTAAAAATGATTTTTACTCGTAACGAAAATGAATATCGTATCCATCACAACTCGTACCTAAGTGAATGAGTTGACTAGTACCCATGTTTAGCTGACTGGTGCCCATCAATTAACTCATTCATGCCCATTGCCTGTTTGATTGTAGAATTATTTATGAAGGTATACATGTATTTACCAATAAAGTAATTACCAGACAATATGCCGTTTGGTATTCAAATGCCATACAACTATCTGTGGAAATGAATTGGCTTCAGAAGTGCATCGCTGACAGAGGTATAATCCAATTCACAAAACATGACAGGCGAATTATTCTATTGGCGATTTGATTTTGGTTTCGAAAACAATGAAATTTAGAACCCCAGATGTGTATAGATGTTTATAGAGATGGGCGCCCTCTTAGTCTTAAAACCACAGTCTGGAATCGCTATGCACTTACCTACCCGTAGTTTCATGTACCCGAAATAACTCGTAAGTAATGAATATTTATTAAGGAGTAAGTGTGTCGGAGAACTGCCTGAATCATTCAAAAATATATCAATCAATTAATTCACTTACTTGGAAGATCCGTCTCGTTCGCCTTCTGGAACAGCAGATTCATCTTTCTTTTTGTTTAACTCTGAAAGTTAATGAATACAATTCACTTGTATTAAAAGCACCATCCTCAAAATGAAAAAAAAAATTTCTTTTGATATATAAAAAGTCATAAATCGTGAGTATGTAAATGATACCTTCATTTTTCTCTTTTCTCTTTGAGGGTACTTTTTCAGCCATCCGCTTCAATCTAAATCAAGAAATCAATTCGTAAGTGATAATTGATTATTATCATAAGATTTTATTATATGCATTTATTTGTCGATGAAATCATGAATGTCATTATTTCAAAAGAAGTAACGGGTAAGATATAGATAGATATTCTGTCTAAAAACACTTTTATTCCGACGACTTAGTAAAATACATACAATGACAGATTTTGCATGTATATTGTGATTCCGCGGGGTCAATTTCCATTGGCTGTGGGAAGCGTTTCAGAACGCGTCTAACAATCGATCATGCATCGACCAAATGTAGAAATACAGAATAATGGCGAGTTGCAAGACTATGCCACGAGTCTTTCCATTGGCTAATGTCAGGGGTCAGTGTCGGGTCAATTTCAGTGAAATTTTAGATCGGCGCTAAATGTCGCCATCAATGACCACCAAATATAAAATGTAATCTGTCAAGGTGTTTGAGGAACGATGTGGATCAGAAAACCTTGACTTGGAAAGATTCATGAATGTGTAAAAAAAGAAATGTTTTACTAAGTCGTCGGAATTAAAGTGTTGTAGACAGAATATCTATCTATATCTTACCCGTTACTTCTTACACATTACATTTGAACGAAAGAAAACATTAAAATTTGTTATGATTAAAATAAATTTCCTGACATTTCACGGATGTAAATCTCTCTCTCTCTCTCTCTCTCTCTCTCTCTCTCTCTCTCTCTCTCTCGATCTCTCTCTCTCTCTCTCTCTCTCTCTCTCTCTCTCTCTCTCTCTCTCAAGTTAACTGCACTTAGAATAGATATTTCTACGTGTATCAAACTACACTATACGTATTCACAATAAATATTTATTGTCACCTGACATGTGACATACCCGTAATAACACAAAATTTTAACAGTGAAACACAAATACATGTATACATAAACACGCGTAGTTGTAACTTCAATCAATATAATGTGTTTTACCAGTACAACTAATTTAACAACATTAGGATGTGTTATCATTAATAGAGATATGTGCAATACATATCCATTATTCTTTTTTTTTTTTTTTGTAAATAGGTAACTCAGACGAATCTATGAAATATCTGTTTACCTCGTTATAAGTCTTGATCCATAAAAAAACATAGTTTAAATAAGATTTATATCAATGCCAATACTTAAATAATCTTCGTGTACACAAACAATGGCGACCATACTTTAAATGACATGATTAATAATGTGTGAAGAAGGCCATAAATCGGCGGGTATGATTTATTCGGCTACATTGCATTTATGTCTATCACCAAGACTATTTAAATCCCGTACGTATTATCGTTCCTTTCTTATTTAAACCTATCTATATATATTTCATACACAGTTCCACTAAATCTTCCCATAATACACTGATAAACGAGATATACATGTATTTTGAAAAATTAATGCGACTTCATTCCAATTACCATCATATATTCGAAAATAATAGACAAAAAAGGCGATTTTACCTCTAGATGTAAGATGTAATATGTTTTCCGTTCTTCAAATAGCAGTGTCACTTCGGTAAACTGAAATCAATGGTTTATAGTTCCGGTCAAATTATTCACAATTTCAGTTATCACTGCGCCTACAGAATATCCGATAATCACACCATATATTTATATATAAATATTTAAAGACAGAGAGAGATATATAAACACTGTTTACACCAACTGTTCAAATTTCTTCCATCCAAAAGATAAATTCATTACAGACAAATCAAATACAAGTTACGACTGATTTTTGAATAATGCAGATATTTATCTGATAGTTTGTGGTGTATTGTTTTTTTGACGAAACAATTAATATAATTCTAATCGATGTATTGATACGCAGGTGACCTTGGCTCCGTTTTACTCGGGAATCAAATCATAAAATTCATTCATCCCTGAAGACAAGATCTATGTCATGTAT
Organism: Atrina japonica; assembly: GCA_030159075.1. Taxonomy (NCBI): domain Eukaryota; kingdom Metazoa; phylum Mollusca; class Bivalvia; order Pterioida; family Pinnidae; genus Atrina; species Atrina japonica. Next base: position 341,295 of record BROG01000598.1, on the reverse strand, counting down.
CTGATGAAAAAATTCATTGTAAATTCAAATGACGAGAAGACATGTTTTGACTGAAGCGTAAGGCCACAATTCTTTACTAATTAGTGCCATGTTTTTATGCGCTCAATCGATTGTCGAAGTGTCGACGTAACGCAAATTGTCACCTGAATTTAGTATAGAAGTTTCTTATTCCATTCTTCACCATTTATAAAAACGTCTCAGGATATATTTAATGAATACGTGTTGGAAATTCAAGATAAATGTGGCCCATTTGTTATGACCTCATACCAATGTAAAACGAATTTTTAAACTTTTTATATTTATATTTTTATTTTACCTTTTTATTTTTATATTTTCTCTTGAACCTTCTTACGATCAATACTGTCATTGGCATTTGGTATCTGTGAATTCCATATACCAGTCATTTTACAGCATTTTGATCCATTTGACCTTTTGAATATTTCCTACCGTATCTGAAGCCAAAGTTGATGAGTATATTTAACTATTACACTTGGTACAGATGTGATATTCCACACGATAAAAAACATAATTCTGATTCAATTAGCAAGGGACGATGACCCCTTCTGGACATTTGGTCTCATCCAATTGTTCTTTGAGTTGAAGAAGTTCTTATTTAACGAATGAACACTTGTCAAATTGAATTTATTCTCAATATGGATGCCGTTTGGGTGACAGGTAAATAGAATGCCGCCCGCTACTGGCGCTAGGGCGCCATGAATGTTTATCTGCACCCAAAGGGCATCCAACATGACAATAAACACATTCCGACAAGCGTTAATTTGTTATATTTACATCTCATAGTTTTCAAGTCGAAAAACAAAATAATGCAGTCGAATATCCAGCCTCATTCTGATTGAACAGCGAAGTTCAAGGTAATATAGTAATGTATAGAGCTTTTCTGAAGGAAATATCTTGCTGTGACGCCATGTTATTACTGAAGCTACATCATTGTGTGACGTCATATAAGGAACTTCATTTATAGACGATATGAACGGCGTCTAGATTAACACTTTTAAATCTATGGGAAAGTGCTAAGTGTTTTTAGTTTCACAGGTTCTATAAGGTGTTTATGACTACTTTGAAACCATTTAAGGCATGTACGTCATTATGATTAATAATTAGTGCTAAATTTAATAAAATTTTCGGAAATTAAAATATTGAGTGTTTATGAGAAGGAGTAAAAATATGGGGCGATTTTGTACACATGCAAAGTTTGACTTCGAATTATATGTAAGAATTTTTGTAGTTTTTATAGAAATGGGCCCAAATATTTATTCGAAAAATCGAGAAAATTT
>BROG01000598.1:0-337500 GCA_030159075.1 Atrina japonica | reverse complement strand
CTATGTTTGAGAGAGAGAGAGAGAGAGAGAGAGAGAGAGAGAGAGAGAGAGAGAGAGAGAGAGAGAGAGAGAGAGATCCAACCTTCATCACGAACATATACATACATACATCATACATACATACATACATACATACATACATACATACATACATACACACATACATACATACATACATACATACATACATACATACCATACATACATACATACATACATACACACATACATACATTCATACAGACAGACAGACAGGCATACAGATATACATACCTTTGAGGTAATATTACAGAGATAGAAGGAATTTGATTACAAAATAAATAAAAAGTCGTTTATTTCAATTTTTTATTTTTAAGTCGAACACGAAATGCCGGATTTGATAATCGCTTTTAGACATATTAGTTAAGCAATGACTGGTGTGTAATCTACAAAGTAATGAAATGTCGATATCTATCTTTTTTAATTTGGATTCATTTATCACACTATTGGTTGGAGTCAATTTATGTTCATCTGCAAGCTATCGTGTTATCCTGTATTCTAGGTATAGACTGCATATGTTTTTTAGAAGATTATTTTTCTTCTGACACCGAAAACTGCAAATTATAAAAAAAATATGTTAATGAAAACTGGTCTGAATTAAACTACATGGTCCACATTTACTTCATAAAGTCTGGATTACCCTACACGGTCTGAATACCCCACATATAGTCTGAATTCTTCTATACATAGCCTGAAGTAACCTACGTATTGTCTGAACTAACCAAAGTAAATATAGTCAGGATTACCCTTCAGTCTGAATCACTTTACACAGAGTCCGAGTCACTCTATACACAATTGGAAATACCATACACACAAATTGAACCTTACATATATTCTGAATCACCAGACGTATTCAGAATTACCATTACAAGTCGAGCTGTCAATATAATTACTAACTTTTGGAGAGTGAAATTTAACTATCAATAATAAGTTTTAGGATCAACCTGAGTAGTAGATGGGTCTCCGTAAGCAAGACTTACTCTCATTGTCGGCCATATTGAGTGACAGTATATATAATTAATCATATTAAATGAAATATTCTTGTGAATAAAGAGTTTGAAAAAAATGGACAGAAATATTGATTTCATTTCTTCATTAATTTAAACAGCTAAGTTTGATTAAAATATGATGCTCTATTTCCTAATACTACTTCATCGAATATGTATCTTGAAAGAAGAAAACTTATATAACTGACCCACAATATATAATAAAGTAGAAGGGTAATAACTCTCAAAAAATACTGCTAACGGAAACTTTTCTATCGCCAAACACAGAGTCTGTACCTAACAAGATGTCTTACTACACCCCGACCACTCAATATAAATATTTAAAGGATATTTGCAAATTTTTAATATTCACGACGAGCGTGTATCGCAAGTATTTAATAAGTATTTTTCTGCATCAAAGGATGTTATAAAATGTTATCAATAAAACAAAATTGACAAATATTCTATCCATTACATATTTTTTCCCATGAAACAAGTATAAGTAGTCCTAAAATTTGACAAGCAATTTGATTAGCGGAATGAAAATAATTAGGCATATAGTACATATATATATATATATATATATATATATATATATATATATATATATATATATATATATATATATATATATATATATATATATATATATATATGTGTGTGTGTGTGTGTGTGTATGTGTGTGTATGTGTGTGTGTGTGTGTGTGTGTGTGTGTGTGTGTGTGTGTGTGTGTGTGTGTGTGTGTGTGTGTGTGTGTGTGTGTGTGTTATAACCAATATGATTACTGCCGGGTGTTGCTTAATAGATTACTTACTTGAAACACATCGTCCCCGACGACATCTCTGATATGGACCGCATGGGCGCTGAAAACAATATGATTGTGTACTAAATAAGATATTTGTTAGATAAAGGTTAGATAAACTCTTATTCCAATGGCGCAAAGTTAAAAAAAATACCAAAAGTGTTGACTCATAAACCATTTTGTTTCTAGTACAAAAATGCATTCGATGTAAGATTGCACATTACAAATGCAGCTTTTATAATTCTTTCTTTAAACCTAATACACCATAGTATATTTTACTAAACTAACATGGACATATCATGTAGACACCTATGAACTTAGTAATTGCTATATGTAGTTTTGGTAATTCTGTTAATCTAAAGAAGAAATATCTCTATCTTACAGAAAAATATTTACAAGTGATTATAAATCAGAAAAAAATTATGTAACTTTAGCGAAAGTATTTATTCTTACAAAAAAGGAAATTTTCATACTTACCCAACAGCTACGATCTAAAACAAAAGAATTAAAGGCAAGTCATGATCCGTTGGTGTTATCGTTTCGTATAGTCAAAATGCTAGCGTCGTTACACAAGAAAACATTAATTTTCATATTTACAAAGATTATATAAAGCATACTAACTTTAAAATACTGGGTTAGATGTACGTTGTTTTATGAAACCATAACAGTGCAATACTGAAAATTAAGCAATGATATACAATTCTATTCAGTATGCTGTCTAGAGTCAGTGAAGACGATATTGTGACTTAAAATACATACCAGGTACCCATCTGCATACACCATACACACAGGTTCGTCCTCTTCCACAACGTGGCTGCAATGAAAGCATATCTTTATATATAATACAATATAATGCTTCCATTTCGATCACATTTCTAAAGTTTATGTTTCTTTTTTCATAATACCTGTACTTTAAAATTTAGTTATAATTATTGTATCTATCCAGTGTTGTATTTTAAAGCAATATTCACATTTTCACATTTATTTCATATTTTCACATGTTTCACAATTTCGCATTGTTTCACAATCTCGAGCACTGAGATTTTTTGTATTTAACGAAACCTCACTAAGACATGTGATAACATGAATCGTTACAATTTTAGAATTTTAACATGTTTTCATTAATATGATGGCAGCCATTTTTAATGATGGAGGAAAGAATCCAGTTACAATATACTCGTGAAGAGGCCAACGGTTTGTTTTTTGGGTTTTTTTTCAAGTATCAAAATTTCTGACAAAATTCAGCTTGGATTCTAGCGGTGCTCAAAGCTGGACTGCCCATAGAAGTGAAAGAATGAAAAAAGAAGAGAATGAGAAAGAATGGTTCAAATCACGATGATCTAACCACTCAAACACGGAGGTGTATTTTTACAAACATCCAAAGTGGTATGTAAAGTTTAACATTATTTCAAATTTCTGGTTTGGGGAGGGGGGAATACCGAAATAGTTCCTGAAGATGAACTACATGGTTACATATATACATTTATATTTTTACTTTATACGGCAATGAAAGATTTAACACTCTACAAAACTTTTGATAATACATTAGATTTTAGGTATGCATATTAACAGTCGGAACATTGAATTATATACATATAATAAACAAGTAAATAAAAAAGTAACAATTCAAACAGTTTCAGCTTACCCGGCAGGTGACTGAAAAGAAGAGTAAAATAATAAAGTGAATTAAATATATTTGAAAATTGGATAGATAGATAAAATGTTGATAAAATCAAATTTTTGTGTTTAATATTGATTTTATCAAGACTAGATTAACATCTTTTAGATAGATTTAATGTATAAATTTAATAATTTACGTATCAAATTATTTTTGGCATATTTTATGTTCATTTCTAAAAAAAAAAATAAAAATGTTAAATAATAAATCAATGAAATATAAAATTTTAGAAATTATAGACCAACACACAACACTATCCCATTAATGCTTCATACATATAAAAAATAAATGGGTACGAGTCAGTCAAAAACATGGATACGCCCCAGCCAATTGTTTTCTGTACGAGATCCGATGGGTATGAGTTGACCTTAGCCCATAAAACATAAACCACTCTGCATGCCTATGGCCTTATCTATTCGAGGTCGCCTTGGATATCACGCAACACCGTCTTACTGATGATGCGGCCCCACTGAAAGTTTGTTTATCATCTTCATACTTATAATTTTTGCTAACAAATCAACACATGGTAATGTTACTAATGGGAACTTGTAAATTTATCTAAGCAATTGGTCATTGGGTTTTAAGATTCAAAATATAAGTTAGACAATTGTTAGACTAATTGTAAATACTTACTTCTTCGTGGTTCGCATTTGCCTCTCCTATTGCATGACTCCCATGGAAAACATTTTTTCTGTTATGAAATGCAGTTTGTTTAAAATGTTTTTAATACAATCGTCACATTTATAAGTGTTCTCTTAGAAACGCACGCAACATGTCTTTATTTATCTACATATATGCTATATACTCGTCATCAAATCACAGACACACACACACGTATATTTATACAGAGAGAGGGAGAGAGAAGAGGCAGACAGACAGAGAGATAGTCATGGTGTGTACGTTTTAAATTTACAAATATTTTGGAATTTACAACATTTTTCACAATGAAAATATATTTTGTTTAGCTGTCTGTACTCAGCATAACGTTTCTTCATTCATTCTCAACATACGCACAGAAGATAGTTATTAGTATGAAACACTTTAAAACACAACAAAATCACATCAATAACTTATGCACAGAAGATAGTTATTAGTATGAAACACTTTAAAACGCAACAAAATCACTTCAATAATCTGTGAGAAATGGTCCGTGCCAATATTTCCGTATTTTATCAAAATTGATTTTAACAGGATTCCCCAAAACAAGATATAAACAAATAGGTAACTTACCCCACATGCTGAAAAAAGATATTTTCATACGATAAGTCATATATTCTCATTAATAAAGTAAGTATATATCAGAGCAAATTACATACAATATATCAACATCTTAAAATGGAATAAATGTGACGGATACCATTTGTTTATAATTGTTTGATATTTCTCACGCTTAAATTTGAAATAATAATTTACTTAATGTATAAATATATAAGTTAACTATCAAATATCGAGAGTAAATATTACCAGCGTAAAACCCACAGCACTTGATAGATAGATAGATAGATAGATAGATAGATAGATAGATAGATAGATTTGTTAATTGAATGTTTGTTTGACATACGTGCTAAAGTCGTTTTTGGTCTGCACTCTGCATGAACACACTTTTCTAACTTTGGGTGACATTTGGGCTTCATAATGTAAAAACAAATAATGTTAATCAAATACACTCTACTCTGAGCAATGAAGTCTTGTGTCTGAATTTACATTAGATTAAAAATGTAAAAAATAGTTTATGCACCATCCAAATATCCTTAGAATGCCCGGCGGGACACAGCAATGGATTGAAATAAGTCAGACAGAATTATCTCCCTTTGATAATTACCATTTGTTGAAAAAATAGTTTACCGTCATTTCAGATAAACGTTCAAAAAAGAAATAAACATTGCAATATTTGCAACGTTTTCCATATATCTCAATGCAGAAAAAGACTTGACCTAATGTTGTATTTCTTAACAGTATTTACAATGGATGTGACACAATTTATGTGCTGTATGAAAATCAAGTAAAACCGGCCTTGAATAATTGAGTGTATTGACCAATTTAGGCCTTCCGGAATTTCTGAAAACGAAGCTACTCACCCAGCAATGACCTGAAAGTATAGAAATCAAATATCAATTACATGTTCAATTTATTATATGTTAAAATGTTTCCCTCACACGAAATGACATTTAAGATTACAGGAGAAAATGTTTACAAAATTTAATTCGAAAGAGTAAACAAACAAGTAGAATACGATATTAAAAAGTTTATACTTTTGATAAACAAGTCATCCATAAAACAGACATATATAAAATATCGTAAAACAGTAGTGCGGTGTATATGTAACAACATTACAGATACACGAATTTTTAAATGAGGGGCATTGCTTTGAAGGGGCATTAGCTGTGTTTGCCAAGCAATTATTTCGTTTAATCTACTCTTACTGCTTGTATTTGATGTACAAATAAAAGCTATACACAGGCATAAAAAGTCTTAGATTCCTATATATTTTGTGAAAATAAGGTCAGGTCCAGTGTGGTATCCATATACAAATAGTAAGGCTGAGTTAATCAATTTGCAAGTAGAAAAGTGCCAAACCTGGATTTCTCTGGTAATTTTCACAAAATATATAGGAATTTAAGAAATTTTATGTCTGTGTATATCTCTCTTTTGTTATTGTATATCAATCTAGTAATAAATAAGGAAAATAAATCACTATATAAATACATAGCCTGTCTTTACTATTATATATAAACATATATAATTCTATAAATCAATACATTATGTATAAATCAATACATTATGTATAAATGTGAAATTAGAAATAACAATTTTATAAACATTTTTGGAATTCTCTGATAAAATACTAAATTAAAAATCTGAAATTTTATAGTGACCAATTGACAATTTAAAAGCTATCAAACCACACAATGGATATTTTACTATTATTTCGTTTACGTCATATCTTCCGGAACATGAGATATTTATTTATCATGTTCTGTTCATAAATGTGTGTGTGTGTGTGTGTGTGTGTGTGTGTGTGTGTGTGTGTGTGGGTGTGTGGGTGTGTGTGGGTGTGTGTAGGTGTGTGTGTTAGTTTGTGTATAAATGTATTTGTGTAAATGTGTGTCTGTGTGTAAACATATGTCTGTAAATGTGTATGTATATGTGTGTAAATGTATGTGTAAATGTGTGTATGTATGTGTGTGTGGTAGGTGTGTTTAAATGTGTTTGTGTTTGTGTGTGTGTTATCAGAATAATTTTCTCTCTCCATTCATTATTTTCAAAATGGACGATTGCTCCGTTACATAATATGCATGTAATTTATAATGAAAATAATCCCGCGAAAGCAACACATACCATGAATTTCTTTACACTTGCCGTTCACGCACGTTTCAATGAAGTCACAATGAGGCTACAAGTAAAATTTAGGAACCCGTCAACGATGATTATTTCTATACTATGACTACGTCGTCAACTATGACTTATAAAAAGAGAGCAAGATCGGGTAATAAGTAATACATCAAATGCTTCTGAACCTTCCATCCCTACAGACCACAATAGACTGGTCTAAACAATAGAAAAGAACATACCATTTATATATTTAGGGACAAAAGGGTTAAGCTATAGTATGTTTGAATTCACAAAAATATCAAATATTATAACATGAGATTATAAAGAGTCAACTTTGATTAATAATAAGATCAATAATAACATATAATAGTATAGGTTTTATAACATAGCAATATTAAAATGGTAATATGTGTTTATTCGTTTGTTTATTCTTGTTTAACAGCCCTCTCAAGAATCTTTCACTCATATGTAGACGTCACCAAATGCCGGTGAAGGGCTTCAAATTTTGGCCTATGCTCGGCACTTACGGACATTGAGCAGTGGGTTTTTGTAACGTGCCGACACCCACTATGACACGGGACCTCGGTTTTTACTGTCTCAGTCCGAAGGACAGAAAACGAACCTGCCGCACGACCTCAGATCAAGAATCGAGCGCGCTACCGACTGAGCCAGGTCGGCTCAAAATGATAATGAAACACTATATATATATATATATGATATGTCTTGAGGTTTCCATTCATATCACATTTACGAGTTTAGAATATCCCATTTTGCTTTCTCGCGAGCTAAAATAAAAAATTCAAAACAAGTAACACAAATGTGATATAAAAATAACCTCGTAACAGATTCTTTTTATTATATGATCTAACATATACAATTCAAACGGCATTTCCTTATGAACGGGGTGGGAATTGTATTCTTACTTCTGTCGAGTTGACCAAATTGTTCAAACTAGACCGAATACTTGCACATAATTAAATATTGTAAATTTTATCTTTCAATAAATACATTTAAGCCTGCATTTTAAATTATTACAAAAAAATCCAAGAATACTTTATCAAATATCAAATTTATTATAATTGTCGACTTCAATACAACAATTTATACATCATGTTTTATTCGACTGTACCCATTCAAGTTCACGTCCTGTAACTTCAGATTCGTTGTCATTTATAAGAGATAATACATTTCACCTCTATCTCTACGACCGGGTTCTTATGTTTGGAAACCCACACAATGCTATCGAAACGGTCATTCTTGTGAATGCAGAGATAGCCGAGAATTCTAACCCAAGCATTTTTATTTCTGCACTATATATTAAGTTATAGAGGGAAAAAACATTACATTCGTGTGAAATTGTTATATTGTTTATCCTTTGTATTTATTACCAACAATTTTTTTCAAAGCAGCTTTAACGTTATGATAATATAACATAAGTTTTCTTACCAGACAATATTTCCTTTGTACTGAAATGATAAGATAATATCATCATCATCATCATCATCATCTAATTAAAATATTTAAATTGTTTTGGTTGTTTTGATTGGCTATTGTCATTCGTTTTAACTTTAATTGAAAACAATTCAATATCTGACGTAACAATATCTGACGTAACAATCAGCTGATCACCGGAACAAATATCAGTTACATTTCATGTATATGACAGTTACATTCATGCGCATTGTAATGGTAGCATGTCTGACGTGTTTTCTCAGTCGAATAAAAATCCATGTTTATTGTCCAAAGTTTTATAGCTTTTTACGCACATATTTTAATTATAAGCATTGAATGTATTTTCTATTCGTTTCTTCGCAAATCAAAACAAATGGGAGTCACACATCACACGATTCACGAGACTCCAACCCGCCAGGTTATTTGGCTTTTACTGTACTTGCATGACAAATAGTTTGTGTTAAACAAACAGAGCCAAACCGCAAGCCAATTGTTTTCATACATAGATTTCCGAAATTAAAGAGGATATACTACTTTCCATCAGTCAACATAACATATATCAATTTTTAATACGTCACTATAGATCATTAAAGTAAGTCTTATCTATCATAAAACATTTTCCGCTCCAAATAGCTTTGTATTTTGTTCTAATTCCATATGACAAAAGCACAAACTAATCCATTAAAACTCGGGAACGGTTTACTTTTTAAATATTTTACAGGTACTATGGGATAGGATTAATCATATACGTTATATATCATTTTATTGTGAGTCTACATTTCACCAAAGAATTACAAAAAACGCATTTTTAAACTGAACATATATGTATTAAAATATTATTAGTTCTAATCAGTTTTGGAATAAAAGTGTTCGCCTCGTTCTATGCATATTTTATGCACACTTGAATTTCCACTTCTACAAAATATCAAGACTCTTAAATCCGAGAGACATGTAACTTTAAAGATGATTTTCTCTGAATTTAATTAAATTTTACTTATAACTTTTCTGTTAATTTTTTTATTTCACTGAAAAATGATTAGCGGAAATAAATCCTAATTTAATACGTATTTCCATGAAAAAGAGCTTTCGCTTTTTCAAGTATCTTAGATACTGTATTCCGGAAAATTTTTGCTCCAGTTCGATTTTCGCCATTTTCGTCCTCAGATGAGAGGGCGAATGTAAAATGAAAGTGATGCTAAAAGCCAAATGACTGACACATGAACATATATTTAATCCATGAGACTACGATGTTTATGGGCGATTTTAAGAAGGTGTATTTTTTTCGCAAAAAAAGCGAAAAAAAACAGAGGGAAAATTTTCAGGTACACCGTACACTGCATATAAAATGCATGTATGTTTTTATGATATTATAAGTCGATGTTGAAAATCAAGACAAATATCTCTTGAGTAACTGTGATTGATCGGAACACTATGAATGATATTAATTCGGATAATAATGTAAAGTGTATAATTTATGAATAGTGTTACATTTTGTATTAACATAATTGCGATAAAGGGGCATAAGCTGTGTCTACCAAAAACAACTGTTTCAATTTCTTTCTTTTTTTTACTTTTACTACTTGTACTTGATGTACAATAACAAATAAATGCTATACACAGGCACAAAAACTCTTATACTCCTATATATTTTTGTGAAAATGAGGTCAGTCCTGTGTGGTATTCATGTACAAATAGTAAAGTTGGGTCAACTACTTGCAAGTGAAAAAGTGCCAAACCTGGGTTTCTCAAGCAAAATTCATAAAATATATAGGAATATAAGAATTTATAGAATTGATTTCATGTCTATATGACTACAGTTTCATAGAAAATGGTAATATATATGTATGTAAGAATTGTTTTTTTATTTTTGGAAAAAACGTGCAGTGGACATGCTATGACTCATGGGAAAAAATCGCGCTGTACAGATTTTTGTCCATTAGTCACTTCATGTACATTCCATGTTTTTTCAAAAATGTAAAAACAATCCTTAATTGTTTGTCAATTATCGCGTTTATATAATGAAGCTTGTTGTTTACGGCACACTCAACGATTTTCCATATATATATATACGGAGGCGGCATATAGGAATGGACAGGAGAAGTGTAATAGTGAGGATATAATATATCCGTGGAAATGTCTTCAGAAAGTTATCTGGTGCAGGCAATAGTTGAGAAACCTCATTGTTTACATGTGCCATTTAACAAAGTTTGGTTTTCAAAATAATTCTGTGTTATCAGTAGTAATAGCATTACTAATACCCTATCGATGCTCAAATCGCTGGGCCACAAATGTCCCTATTTATAGTAGAACATATCCATAAGTCCACCTCATTTAGAAGACCACCTCGCATTTTAAACTGTTAGTAATCTGTCTCTCAATTATATCTTTATAAATATTATAAACATAATACCAAAGTTATTATGCTCAAGACAATCGATCCTGTCAATTGGACTCCATCAACTGAACTTCAATTTCAAGCAGATCTTCTTAAGACAAGACCAAATACTAAATCTAAACGTATAGCTAAAATCAGTCAAAGAATAACCACTTTAAAAAGATCAGAATCTTACGTAAATGAAACCTCACTAATCAGATAACAGACCATTTTCAATTAGTCAGTAAGGTAGTATTAATAATCGTTAAAACGTTTGTATTTTCAGCCGCAAAAATATTTCTTTAGATAGTTAATTGTAAAACTTTTCAAATGCAATGTTTCCCGTTGCTTTTATCTATGATAGCAACTGGAAATGATCGCATTTGATAAGTCAGGCAAAAGAAATATTTTGCTGTTTAAAATACAAAAGTTAGCATTATTACAAATATACAAATCATCATAAGATTATATTATTTTGTGATTTTGCAAAACCAAAAATACTGGATTTTACATACCTTTCGGACCTAAGCTCCCTTGCGATGAAACAAGACCATACAAGGACAAGATCAACACAGACGTCACGACTATTTTCATTTTTCCTGACAAACTGAATTAATAAAAACATCGATTTTCATATAACGTTTATTTAGCTTTCAGATATTACTTTCTGAATATCACGCACACGCACACACACACACAAACACCGAATATCAAACAATTATGACATAGCTTAAGCTTAATACTGTATATAAAAATTTTCAGAAACAAAAGTATAAATCTTTCGGATGTCCAGGATATAGATACAAATCTGGTAAAATCGAACTAACAAGGACCTCTGGAAATCAAGAGGTCGGATCAGGTGCCATGGAGGAGTAAGCATCCCTTGTCGACCGGTCACACCCGCCGTGAGTCCACAGTCAAGTCCAAATGAAATACGTGAGGAACAAATCCTCGTCACAATTGGTACAGACGTCTCAACAACCGCCAACGAAAAGGCAACTCAGCATTTCACTCAGTGAAACAGAAAAATCGCAAACAAGACTACCACACCGACTGCAAAATTTGTGGAAAGTTGACATCAAACACGGTTTTAGATATCCGTCAGTGAATAGTCCATATCTGCATATGAAATGTTCATATTTTGAACACACACTGGCATATCGATACTAGGATATTTTCGAGTTCGTTAAATGTTCGCCGTTTTGTCATTAAAACTTCAAGATAAATAATTGAAGAACGGACATACATGTCATCCATTAAACTATGGTGATTTAAGACGGAATGAATATGTTTCTTTCGTAGAAGGGCCAAAAAAGGCGAAAATTTCAAAGTAAATTCAGCTAAATATCAACAGATGTTGTATTATTTCAAGTGATCATCATAGATTGACGATTTGTATTATATTCTCTTTAACTGTTCTTAGTTGTTGTCGTTGTTGTTGTTGTTGATGATGTTGTTGTTGTTGTTTTATTGTTGCTTTAATATCACATATTTCACTCATATGGAGACATCACTAAATGCCGGTGAAGGGCTTCAAATCTTGGCCTATGCTCGTCACATACGGTCATTGAGCAGTGAGGGTTCTTTAACGTGCTGACACCTACTGTGACACTGAAGTATTTTACTCTCTTATCCGAAGGACAGGAAACCGACCTGTCGCCGGCTGGACTCGAATTCACTCACGACCTAACGATCAAGAGTCGAGCATACTACCGACTAAGTCAGGCCGGTTCAACTGTATTTAGTAAATACATATAGCGGTTATACACGTTTATGTTTTATCATAACAACGTCGACTTCAAGATAATTTCTTGTTATAATTAAAGTTACCAAGCACCCTGTAATTCAATATTCTATTTATTGGAATATTATATAATCTTTGATAGTATACTTCTTTCTATCTGGTTGAGGTACAATTTTTTTTTTCAAAAATGCAATAAATGACTTTTTTCCGTGGAATAGAGACAAATCAGGATATAAAAAGTAGACAGAAAGTAAAAAACATTGTGAACTTACTCCGTTACTTACAACTATTCGCCGACAAAATCGGAACCAAATATGCACACCAAATATGTTATAAAAATCTCAGATACCAAAGTATTAAATTCAGAATGTCCAGGATACATTGTAGAATCAGAAATTTTCGTTATGGTTTTCATTTCGCTGTTTTCATTTATCAACGAAATTAATGCAAAGAGGAAACTTAGAATTAATTACTCTTAGTAATACTTATACCGGTGGGTTCCTTTACAAACATGTTTCAGTGAAATATATAATGTCAACGATTTTTTTTATTTGTAAAACGGCGAAATTTGAACCCACGAAAATATTTTATTGTACAGTAATAAACAAATCTAGCAAATAATGGACAAGCACGGACCTTTGGAAATCTAGAGGTGGAATCAGTTGCGATTGATTTTTTCATCTATTAATTTCACTTACTTTTTTTATTTTAACTCTTTCTCTCGATTAGATAAACAGACCATAGAGTAAACTAAATGAATGAAAAATAGGAATATTTAACACAAATATCTCAACTTCCTCAGCCCAGCTGGGCATAATAGATTTGTCTAAAGTAATAGAAAATGTATACCGCTCAGATAATTAGGTGTGAAAAGGTCAATGACATAGAAACATTGATATTTTGATCAAGTTACTTGCGCCATTGTAGATCACACTAATTGTCAAATTGACGTCGAAGGGGGGAATAATTGTAAAAATATTTTGATTTGTAAAATAATTAAGTGAATAAAGTTTGGTTTAAAAGAAAACTTTAGGGACTGGTGTTCTAAAAAAACAAATAGTTTTATCTTACCTCAGATGTGCGTATTTTGTATTTCAAAATTCCTCTGCAAAGCTAGTACATGCCTTCTCCAAAACAAATTCAAAATGTTTACAATATCTTACTTAACCTTTAAAAAACTAGTACTTTGAGTTACATTGGATATCCATCTTCATTTATCAAAAAATAGGTAAGGCAAAATTATTCAGCTTTAGATTTTTAATATGTAAATATTTGTCAAATCCGTGATTTAGTATCTCGTTTTACATAAGCATTTCTTTCAAATTTAACAAAATAAAAAAGAACGGTAAACGACTACAAATTATGAAGTAAATTGATGTGTTAAGACACGGGAGGAAGAAAGCGCTTTAAAGTATATTTATAGGATTCAATACAAACATCATTTACAAAGGGTAAAAAACTTACAAAATGTGGAGTGATACATAGAAATATTTACTTCAATTCAGTATTTTACTTCCTCCATTGATTTGGTTGGTTGAGTGGTTGGTCGTAACGCCCTACTCAAGAATCTTTCAATCACGACCAAGAGTCGAGCGCACTACCGACAGAGCCAGGCCGACTCCTTCCTCCTTTGAAAGATTGAAATACTAATGTAGAAAATGACAATATCATCAGTCAAAAGGATATCGTATAAAGAAACTCATTTAAAGTAAATAGTCAACAAAATTTACGGTCCATAAAATTAACTCGTTTGTCCCTATCGTGTCCTAAATAAACTTTAACGTCTATATAGTGAACAGGAGTTATGTCCCCTTGATTTTACCTGATTTGGCTGTCACAGTGACCGCGCGGAAGTAAATGAGTTTTTCATGATTTTCTAGCGATCTGTATTTCTCCAATCTTTGACTTGTAAAACCCTCAAATGAAATATGTTAATTATTATGGAGACAATATACAATAATGGTGAATATACTAGTGTGACCTCCAGAGGTGGGATTAAGGTTCCAGGAAAAACAAATTCCATGAAAAAAGTTCCCTTTCTCACGAAATGCACTCTGAAGATGACTGACCTACATCAACAACAGACAAAAGGTATCAGCTGATTAGGAAAACCCCTAATAAGACCGGACTTTAGCAGTCAACAAGGATTGTTTGCTCATCCATGGTACCTTATCATTCCTCTGGATTAACAGAGGTCCGTGCTTGTCAAATGTTCCCCGTTTTATAAATTGTCTCCTGGACATCTAGAAGATTAATACTTTGGTATCCGTGGTTTTCATAAAGTGGTAAATATTCCAAACATTATGTGTCAAATATGAGGACCACTTTACAAAACCTGTCAATACAATGAAATTTCCATTTTATTTGTGATTAGTATTTTTTTACTTAAATTCTAAAATGTCACGCACATTCAAAATATTATGCTATATTGCAAAAATCACATCTAAAAATAAAAATTTAGAACACTCAAGAACAAAATTCAGCATAAAGAATAATGCATCGGGCGGTGTAAGCAAGCTTACTAGAAGGAGTGAAGACTTAGATTATTGTTTGAAACGTAAATGTTACTATATTCGTCTTTTTACAACTGATAGTAGAAAATAAACTTTAATTGAATTCCACTAAAGAGAATTGCATTGACCTTCTCATTCTTTATTTGACCATGTTTTCTTATTTAGATACTTACATCATAAATGCAAATGCTTTATTTAAAAGCTATAGATCCGGACTATACATATGTATTTGTGTGTATTATTGAAATGTTGCTTCATATCACTATAGACATTATTTTCCTGTTCAATCCTCCGCGACGCCTGATCTCACCTCTTCAGCGTCCTATATTCACTGTCTTTGTATCTGGTTTATTGACGGGCAACATTCACCTTCGTTGTAACTAGTTTATTGACGGGCAACATTCACTGTCGTTGTAAGTAGTTTAGTGACGGGCAACATTCACTGTCGTTGTAAGTAGTTTAGTGACGGGCAACATTCACTGTCGTTGTAAGTAGTTTAGTGACGGGCAATATTCAGTGTCGTTGTAACTAGTTTATTGACGGGCAACATTCACTGTCGTTGTAAGTAGTTTAGTGACGGCAACATTCACTGTCGTTGTAAGTAGTTTAGTGACGGGCAACATTCACTGTCGTTGTAAGTAGTTTAGTGACGGGCAACATTCACTGTCGTTGTAAGTAGTTTAGTGACGGGCAACATTCACTGTCGTCGTAACTAGTTTAGTGACGGGCAATATTCACTGTCGTCGTAACTAGTTTAGTGACGGGCAATATTCACTGTCGTCGTAACTAGTTTAGTGACGGGCAATATTCACTGTCGTCGTAACTAGTTTAGTGACGGGCAATAATCACTGTCGTTGTAAGTAGTTTAGTGACGGGCAACATTCACTGTTTTGTATGTTGTTTATTGACGGCTAATATTCATTTTCGTTGTATCTTGTCTATGGACGTCCAATACTCAATGCTTTTTATATTGTTTATTGACGGTCAATATTCACTGTCGTTGCATTTTGCTTATTAGATGCCACTTTTCACTGTTTTATTATTTATTGACGGTCAATATTCAATGTCTTTGTATATACAATTATGGACTTTTGTGGTGGCTCACGCCTCGGTCAATATAAGTTTTTAGGTTCATATTACATCATATTTAACACCACAAAATTCCATAATTGTTTTATTATACATGTATACTCTAGTGACATGCTTTAGATTGGAATTATAACATTTTGTGCTGTTGTTTTCACTGCTACTTGAACGTTACACTGCATTTATTTCTTTGAAAAAGATAAACCAAATGAATACAAAATCCCCCATGTTCTGTTGCTTTCCTTGTATATTTTCAAATGCATCATCGGAAACAAAACGGATGCAAAACGTTGTGTTATGTCGTTAGGCATAATATATAAATTGTGGTGTTCGCTATGTTGTTGACAGCGATTTGTTTACCTGTCATATCCGCTTTGTTGCACATGCAATAAAAAAAGCCAGAGGGGATACCCTCGTGATTAATTTCGGAAATCGATGTAGCATGGAAAACCGGTGTACATGATTTGTTGTAAACTAGTCAGCGGTTTAGCCAATAGAAACGACTGTATAAATAAAGTATATAATAATGTCGTTTATTGACGATCAATATTCACTTCTAATGTTGTTTATTGACAGTCAATATTCACTGTTTTGTATGTTGTTTATTGACGGCCAATATTCACTGTTTTGTATGTTGTTTGTTAAGGTTAATATTCACTTTTTATTGAGGGTCTGTATGTTGTTTGTTAAGGTTAATATTCACTGTTTATTGAGGGTCAATATTCACGGTTTGAAATGTTGTTAATTGACGGCAAATATTCACTGATTTTGTATGTTGTTTATTAACGACCAATATAAACTGTCTTTATATGATGTTTATCGACGACCAATATCCATTTTTTTGTTTGCTGGTTATTAACGACCAATATTCACAGTCTTTGCATGTTGTTTACTAACGGCCAATGTTCACTGTTTTTGTATGTTGTTTATTAACGACCAATATTCACTGTTTTGTATGTTGTTTTTCGACGGCCAATATTCATTTTTTGTATGTTGTTTATAAACGGCCAATATTCTCTGTCGCTTTATGTAGTTTACTGACGGCTTATATTCACTGTTTTTGTATGTTGTGTACTGACGGTCAATATTCACAGATTTGTAATTTGTTTACTGACGATCAATATTCACAGTTTTGTAAGTTCTTCATTAACCGCCAATATTCATTGTCGCTTTATATGGTTTACTGACGGCTTATATTCACTGTTTTTGTATGTTGTTTATTGATGGCTATTATTCACTGTTTTATTTACTTTATTGACGGCCAACATTCAATGTTTTGTGTGAGGTTTTTTATTGACGCCAATACCAACTGTTTTGTATGTTGTTATGGGCGTGCAATAGGGACATTTGACAAAATTCAAAACATACATGCTTTGATATTTTCTTGATAAAAGTCCTTTGATATTTCACTCATATAAGATCACACAAAATTATTTAACTATTTATCTGGAAAACACAAATAAACAAAACTATTTTAAGAACGTTCCAACCGTGACGTTTTTTTATCTTATTGTCATACACCCATGCTTCATTTTATATAACTGTTATTAATTTTAATTAAAACATTATGACGTAAAATGTTGTTGCGGAATATACAAATAAAGTTGAATTCTATGTATATGTATTTGGAAATATCACACGAATCTTTAGTTAGAATTATGAGGAATATATAGAATTACCAAGAAACAATAATAAGAATTATCAAGAATCTATAGTAAGAATCATCAAATATTTATAGAAGAATTAAAAAAATGTATTTAAAAATTACCAAAATTCTATTGAAGAATTACCAAAAATCTATAGAAGAATTACCAAGAATCTCTCTATAGTAAGAATTATTACAGAAACTATATAGCACAAACAGGAAGAATATCAATTTTTATCAATAACTATAAAAATCTATAGCAAAATATCAAGAAACTCATTAGTAAAAATTGTAAAAATCTATTGTAAGAATTATACAGAATCTATAGTAATTATTATCAAAATCTACAGATGAATTATTAAGAATATCAACAGTAATATTGTAATTATAAAATCTATAGAACATAAAAAAAATCTCAGTTACCAAAGTATAAATCTTTAGAATGTCCAGAAATATCAAGATTTTCAAAAGTAATAATTTTAAAAATCCATAGAAGAAATGTTAAGAATATCAATAATAAAAATTATAAAAATTTATGGTAAGAATTAACAGAATCTATGATAGTTATTATAAAAATCTAAAGAAGAAATATCAAGAACATAAGTAGTAAAATTCTGAAGAATCTATAGTAAAACTTACCAAAGATTTTTATAATAAGAATTATGAAGAATATATATTAAAACTTACCAAGGATTTCTATAATAAGAATTATGAAGAATATATAGTAAAACTTACCAAGGATTTCTATAATAAGAATTATGATGAATATATAGAAAATATCAAAAAATCTATATACAGAATTTATTCTAGGAATTACCATTTTCTAAAGTGAGAATTATAAAACTCTATAGGAAAATTATGGAGGCTCTATCCAAAAAATATCTAGTAAGAATTATCGGGAACAACTATAGTAAGTTTCATGAAAATGTATACTTAGTAGTTCAAATTATGAAGAATTTATAGTTACTTAAAATTATAGTTATCCATAATAAACAGTTGGAATATTGTGAAGTGGAGAGAGAGAGAGAGAGAGAGAGAGAGAGAGAGAGAGAGAGAGAGAGAGAGAGAGAGAGAGAGAGAGAGAGAGAGAGAGAGAGAGAGAGTATGTCTAAATGATTGCGTTACTCAGCATTATTTACACACGACCGTACATAAATAAGAAGTAATAAACATCTTACGGAGCAGTGCTTTTTTGGCATAATACTATCAATCACCGTATTTATCGTTTAGCAAATTAGCCAGGGGTTTTACTGACAATGTCAGTATAAGCTGCTATTTCTTTGTTTCAAATGTAAGCGTGATGTTATTTTTTTAATTTTTATCTGTCAAAACATTGGTATATCTATACATTTGGAATATATTCGTATGTTGAATATTGCTTATTCCTTATTATTACAGAAGGTCGGTGGTTTCTTCTTGTGTATATTGTAACATGGTTCTCTCCTCCACCACGAAAAGTTGTTGAATGTGTCGTAAAACATTAATCAAAAATCAAAATTAAAAAAGGTTTATTTACGTTTAATATGATGTATCATTACTGTTGATTAATGATAAGATATTGGTCAGTTGTATGGTATTAAATATGATAAGATATTGTTCAGTTATATGGTATTAAATATGATAAGATATTGTTTAGTTATATGGTATTATATATGATATGATATTGTTCAGTTATAAGGTGTTAAATATGATATGACATTGTTCAGTTATATGGTGTAAAATATATTACATGTATACATATTGTTCAGTTATAAGGTGTTAAATATGACATGATATTGTTCAGTTATATGGTGTAAAATATATTACATGTATACATATTGTTCAGTTATAAGGTGTTAAATATGATATGATATTGTTCAGTTATATGGTGTAAAATATATTACATGTATACATATTGTTCAGTTATAAGGTGTTAAAAATATGATATGATATTGTTCAGTTATATGGTGTAAAATATATTACATGTATACATATTGTTCAGTTATAAGGTGTTAAATATGATATGATATTGTTCAGTTATATGGTGTAAAATATATTACATGTATACATATTGTTCAGTTATAAGGTGTTAAATATGATATGATATTGTTCAGTTATATGGTGTAAAATATATTACATGTATACATATTGTTCAGTTATAAGGTGTTAAATATGATATGATATTGTTCAGTTATATGGTGTAAAATATATTACATGTATACATATTGTTCAGTTATAAGGTGTTAAATATGATATGATATTGTTCAGTTATATGGTGTAAAATATATTACATGTATACATATTGTTCAGTTATAAGGTGTTAAATATGATATGATATTGTACAGTTATAAGGTGTTAAATATGATATGACATTCTTCAGTTATATGGTGTTAAATATGATATGACATTGTTCAGTTATATGGTATTAAATATGATATGATATTGTTCAATTATAAGGTGTTAAATATGATATGACATTGTTCAGTTATATGGTGTTAAATATGATATGATATTGTTCAATTATAAGGTGTTAAATATGATATGATATTGTTCAATTATAAGGTGTTAAATATGATATGATATTGTTCAATTATAAGGTGTTAAATATGATATGACATTGTTCAGTTATATGGTGTTAAATATGATATGATATTGTTCAATTATAAGGTGTTAAATATGATATGACATTGTTCAGTTATAAGGTGTTAAATATGATATGATATTGTTCAGTTATATGGTGTAAAATATATTACATGTATACATATTGTTCAGTTATACGGTGTTAATATGACATATTTTTCAGTCATATGGTGGTAAATATGATATAATATTGTTAAGTTATATGGTTTTGAATATTTCGTTCAGTATGTAAAGTGTTATATATGAAATATTGTTGTTATATGGTGTTACATATATATTCAGTTTGATGGTTAAATATGATAAAATATTGTTCAGTTTTATGGTGTTAAATGTGATGATATTTTTCAGTTATATAATATGGAAAATATAATATCGTGGAGATATAATTTTAAATATGATATAATATCGTTCAGTTATATAATTTTAAATACATGCATGATATTGTTCAGTTATATGGAGTTAGATATATTTTTGCTATATGGTGTTACATATGATATGATATTGTTCAGCAGTCACGAATGTTCAAATCCAAATCTGACAATAGTCACGAATGTTCAAATACGAATATGACAATAGTCACGAATGTTCAAATACGAATCTGACAATAGTTACGTATGTTCGAATGCGAATCCAATAGTAGTCACGAATCTTCAAGTACGAATCTGATAGTGATTATAAATGTTCGAATACGAATCCGACAGTAGACACGAATGTTCTAATTGAATACAATAATAGTCACGAATGTTTAAATACGAATCTGATAGTAATTATAATTGTTCAAATACGAATCTAATAGTAATTACAAATGTTCGAATGCGAATCTGACAGGAGTCACGAATGTTTGAAAACGAATCCGATAGTAGTCACGAATGTTCAATACGAATCCGGTAGTAGTAACGAATGTTCAAATACGAATCTGATAGTATTTACAAATGCTCGAATACGAATCCAGTGGTAGTCATTAATGTTCAAATACGAATCTGATAGTATTTACAAATGTTTTAATACGAATCCAACAGTAGTTAAAATGTTCATATACGAATCTGATAGTTTTTGTTTGTTTATTGTTGTTTAACGTCACACTCAAGAGTATTTCACTCATACGGAGACGTCACCAAATGCCGGTAAAGGGCTTCAAATTTTGGCCTATGCTCTTCACTTCACCATTGAGCAGTGAGGGTTCTTTAACGTGCCGACAGCTACTGAGACACGGGACCTCGGTTTTTACTCTCTCATCCGAAAGACAGGAAACCAACCTGTCATCGGCTTGACTCGAACTCACGACCTCACGATCGATTGAGCAGGCCGGCTCCCGAATCTGATAGTAATTAGAAATGTTCAAATACGAATCCGACAGTAGTCACGAATGTTCAAATCCGATTCCAATAGTCACGAATGTTCGAATACTTCGTTTGAGCTTTAGTACAGTTAGTCTCGTTTTGCTTTCCTAATCTCTGTAAATAGTCCTCATCGGATAATTTAAAACAATGAGAGAATCACAAACTATTTCAATGGCGAATGTCCTCTTTCTGTTTGATGAAGTTTCACATTTGTTAATTTCGAGAAATATTTCGCTGCGCCGGAGATCTCAACATCATTCAAATTAGTTCAGTGACCCAATTACCATGGTAGCATTGATTGCATAATCATCCGCAAAAAATACGCCTCCATTAACCGTTTATATATATTCATTGAAATTCGCGGAGAAAACGCCATGTGTACTTTTTTCTGTGATTAAATTGTACTTTAAAATATACAAACATCATTTCCAGGTAAAAAAATAAATTTTCAATTAATCATTTCTACTCTCTAAACGAAATGTATATGTTTCCCTAATTCTTCATAATTTGTTTTCTTCACATAAAAAGTTCAATTTTGTTTCCTTTTCGTAAACATTTATCTTTTTAAAAGCATTAGTCATCTTTGAAATAACACAATCTAAAGAGATCATTGGACCGTATACTCAAACATAAATTACATATTTCTGATAAGAAACGTCATACTTGCCTATATATTTCGTTTTAAGATTTAGTATCATTATATCTTACTTTCACTTCACAAACAAGAGTTATCAGAACACAATAAAGTTCGCCTCAAATGGGTGTTTGAGCTACAGCTTTCATATTTTAAGGTCATGGTACGGTAAATATTTTGATTCCCTCGGCTCAGGCTAAAAGTTTTGAAAAGTAGGTCAAAGTCCTAGGTCAAGATCACTAGGTCAAAAGTCAAGACACCAAATAAAAGCTCTGGTCATAAGGAATTTAAATGTGAAATATCAAAGCCTATCCCTCAAGGTTTTATAAAGATAGCCAAGGTAAAAGTTTTTGAAAAGTCGTTCAATTTCCAAGGTCAAGGTCACTAGATCAATAGTCAAGACACCAAATGAAAACTCTCGTCATAGGGAATCTAGATGTGAAATATCAAAACCATGGTCAAGGTAGTGTTTTTGAAAAAAGTAGGCCAAAGTCCAAGTTCAAGGTCACAAAGTCAAAAGTCAAGATGCCAAATGAAAGCTCTCGAAATGAAAAATTTATATGTGAAATATCAAAGCCATATCCCTTGCGGTTAAATAGATACACGACGACGACGACAAGGACGCCGGGGTAGGCTATGACATTAGCTCTCAGGACGTTTGTCCCGGCGAGCTAAATATGATTTGATAGGACATTGTTTATAATAAGAGTTTTGCAGGCCAACCGCCAAAAATTGTTAAGGTAGATTGCCATTTTCTAACTTTTGAATTTTAAATTTAAAAGTTAGAAATTCAAAATACGGAGACATCGCAATGTATTGATCTAGCTAGTAACACATTTTTACCAGTGCAATCAATCTATGGCATCTTAGTTTTAATTCACCCCTGCTAGGGTGACACCCCCATCCCTTCAACCTCGAAGGGGGGGGGGGGGGCAGGGCTTTCGTCCTAGCGTCGGCAACCGGTGTAACACTGTAATGATGTTTGGTTAAAAATATATTTAGAAAAAAATGTTAACTTACAAAATTTTATAGATATAAATGTAGTAAACTTAGCTACCACCTGTGTATAAAGACCTCCTGATTTTGCTGTCGCCAATAGTACTATTTGTGTAAAAATCAACCTCTACATAAAGACCACCTCCCTTATTGTTTGTTTGGTTTATTTATTTTATTTTTGTTTGTTTGTTTTTTTTTTGGGGGGGGTTCTATTTTTTTTGTTTTGTTTTTTTTTTGGGGGGGTTGTCCCTAAGGGATTCTTTATATATAAGTTTTACTGAACATAGTTGAATTGATGTGTCCCTGATAATATAACATGCAATTTGTTAGGCTGAATTTCTGCCTAGATTTTAAGTTACTTTTTTGGAAAAATAAGATTTTACCAAAATAAAAAAGTAACTTAAAATCGGGGCAGAATTTCAGCCTAGCATTTTGTGAGAAATGCAGGAATCTGCGACTGAATCAACGTCTGTTCCGAGGCACACGTTGCTTTTCATGTAAATCTACACGTAAACGTAACTTACTACTTTTACGTTACGTGTGAACTTAATTACGAATATTTCAGTAGTTATATTCCGTTCCCTACGATCACTGCGCGGAGGATGGAGAGGATCGGAAACGGAGGGGGCTTGAATTATTCGATTTGAGGTGTCAACGGATTAAAAATGGTGAAACGTTGACGTATTATGATATTCATGGAGGTGCGCGTATTCATCTGGTTCTTTGTTGTTTGTGATGGCGGAGATGCTTCTAGAATTCTAAGCTAATATTAGATTTATATATCGCTGGTTTTAGTTACATGTTAATGGTGGATGGGAAACCCGGGAAGAGACCACCGGCCTTCCGCAAGGCAATAAAATTAAATCGCCGTCTCTACTTTCCAGGTGGGAAGTGGGCTAGACCTCGACGTTTCAACAGCGATATATAAAGCTAATATTATTTTTATATATCGCTGGTTTCAATAGAAATTACTATGAATACAGATCTATATATAGCTATATTATTATAAATTTGGTATTTGCATTGTGTCTGTAAGCTAACACTGAAATGACAAGATCCGACTTTTACTGTTAGCAGCGATATATTAGCTTTATATATCGCTGCTGTTAGAAAATATTTTTTTCAAAACCGCAAATCCACCTAAAGATAACATTAGACTGGTTACATCAGCAATTTAATTCGGGAACCGGTTTGATTTTAGTCTTCAAAACGTTTGAACAGACACCTAGAATTCATTTCATCCACAGGTGCAGGAACAACACAGAATACAGAAAGCATGTTGGATGCATTTCTATGACATTGGAACAAATTTTGAAGAATAAAACGATAAAACAGATTCAGAATGATTCGAATGCCACGACCAGTTGATCCAGAATTGGAAAAAACGCTCGCAAGATCAAGCACAAAGCAAAATGTGGTTGCGTTTTTCATCACATGCGCCCTAATTCGCGCAAGTGAGTAAACTCTCGGAATCGGGTCGATTCGCCCCGATTCCAGTTCATCCCTAGGTCGTTTCGCCCTGTATCTAAACGTACCTTTGCGTATGTTACTATGTAATCCTATATTTACCGTCATTTGGCTTGATATTGACAGGTTTTTTTTATAAGGAACTTGGTAAATAAACAAACTAATATTATTTTATAGTCTGAGCTATATTTAGTCATGAATTTGTAGGGCCAGTGATTTTCGCAATTTTAATTCTTTAATTTTAAAAAGAACATTTCTCAATCCCTTTGGCTATTAGAAGATAAATATGACTTTAAATTTTAAAGAGAAATCTGATTTTTGTTCCACTGTACATTATAACTCCTACTTTTCGTGCCACATGTTAAGATAAACAAACCCCATGATGCTCTAGTATCAGTAATTTCCAGTTGACACGTTTTCAGAGTAAATGCCTTCAGGCGTTAATGGAGCAATCGGAGATCGGCGGAATATAACCTGTTGCATTATTCTGGTCATGAAATAAATAGTGCAAACTATCATCTGTTGACTGTGAAAAATTACAGAATTGATTTATTGATAAAGTACCGCTGTGTCATATTATTTACATGGTGCTGAACAAAGTACAAGCACAGACTTCAACTGATGACAGGTTGTGAAAGGGATCCTTGAAATGTCGTTGAAACTAGATTTGACAATAACCCTTCATGTCTGCCCTTATTGGACCTCTATCCTTGTTTTTAAAAAGTTGAAAACAAATAAAATCCATTCCATTGGTCATTTCAAACCACCTGACCTGCCATGTGTAAAAGTGACTATACATGTACTGGTAGATAGGCCAAAGGCAATAAAACATCAAGAGCTTCTGAGTAAAGTAATGATTTATCAATTAATGATAACTTGAATCAGACATGTATAAAAGAGAACAGGGGGATAAAGGGCTTATGTACGATGAAAGTGTACATGTACTGTGTATCTTTAAAATCAACATACAGGCCTTTTTTTCTTTAGTTTCCTCGGGTCAAAATCCGGCTCCATTTCCACAACCATAACGAAAATAAATTAATGTAAGGGTAAATGCATTTCAAAAAGAGGCTCAATCACAATTAGATTTCCAACAATTTTTTCCCAATTTGACATAAATTTACATTGAATTCCCAATTGTGTTGCCAATGGCATTTTCCCAAAATTAAAAGAAAAAGGGTTGACATGACCCTTTCAACCTCAGATATCTGATTGGTAGGCCTGTACTCTTTCTGTTGTCAGTCTGTTATGGTTTGTAGGGTGAGAGATGATCATGTGATTAGAAAAAACAGATACATGTGTATTACTATTACATGTAGTTACAATATTGATAAAATTGCATTTGCATATATACATGTATACTTATGATTTTTTCACTTTATTTTTTCAGTTCCAAAAATTGTGAAGCAATTTGAATAACTTAACAGCCAAATCTTAGACAAAAACCAACAGAAAAGGAGAATGGTACACAAGATAATAGAAAGAAGGTCATCAAGATGTGTGGAAAGAATAACACGAGCACAAACTTCAACCATTTTCTTTTATGACTTGCAATTTGAATACTGAATTTTGTTAGAATAAAAACATCTAGATGTATATAATATTGAGTTTCTTTGATTTAATGCTCATCTGAGTCGAAGCTTTTACTCCAAATCTGTAGTCTGTCCATCCATAAACTTTTCACATTTTTTACTTCTCCAAAAACGATGAAAGAATTTTGAGGAAACATACATGTACCAAGAAGCAAGTACTCTGGGTTCTCTACCTAGTTTGTATTTTTCTGTCAGCTCAGCTCAGGAACAATTCTCCAGGGTGGGGCGAAATATATCCAGAGGGTGTCCTTTTGAAAATCATTTCCACAACAGCTGAATGAATTGAAAAACTGATTGCATCTAAGTGATCTAAATGGATGTGGATGTATGAATCAAGTTTGTAGAAATTGGAGAATTAATTTTTAACATCTTTTCAACCTGTCATTTTTGTATGATTTCTTTAATTTTTCCCCCTTTATTAAATATGATGCATTTATTTTATCTTTTTACTGTAATTATGTGAAGGAATGCTTTGATGAAATAATTTCGCTGAAAGGTAATTTTCTGAATTTTTTAAGACTTGAGAAAAGATAATGGGTGGGCAATAATTTTTTCACACTGTCAATTTGTTCTTGGTAACCATTTAATTTTGACAAAACCTTAGAATTTTCTTTATTGTCAAGAATAAATTTAAATTTCTAGGAAAGATTACAAACATATTCACCAAATACAATCTGGTTTTTTTAATTTTATGCAGTGTCATAATCTAACAAGAGGCCCAAGGTGCTCACCTGGCAAATTTTGTCAACTATGCAACTATATGTATGAAGAAAACAAAAACTTAAAGTTGATAAAAAAAAACTTAGGTATATATGACCATGACTCTATGATCTTGAAACTTTCAAATGATCCTTGGGTAATTAATAACAAATTTCTAATATATCTTTTTATACAAAAAGTATGTTTTGAGTCAACAAGCCATTTTTATAAAGCCATACCATATCATTCCAAGAACCCACATGATCCTAGTTTATTAACAGACTTTTCAAATTTTGTAGATTTTGACTTAACAATAATGTAAAATGTATATCAAATTTGAAAGAAAACTAATTATTCGTTTATGAGAAGATTTTTAACGATGGGTCATACTGGAGACTTACATGTATTGTGTTGGAACCATTTAAAGTAAAACAATGAACTTAACCATACTAAAGACTTGCATGTGCATGTATTTGCTGAAGAGCTGTCAAATTAAAACAATGGGCCATAATGGAGACTTACATGTACATGAATTAGCTGAAAAGGCTTTAAATTAAAACAATGAACAGGGTCATACTGACAACATGTGTAAATGTATTTACTGAAGAGCTGTCATATTAAAACAATGAACAGGGTCATACTGACAACATGTGTAAATGTATTTACTGAAGAGCTGTCATATTAAAACAATGAACAGGGTCATACTGACAACATGTGTAAATGTATTTACTGAAGAGCTGTCATATTAAAACAATGAACAGGGTCATACTGACAACATGTGTAAATGTATTTACTGAAGAGCTGTCATATTAAAACAATGAACAGGGTCATACTGACAACATGTGTAAATGTATTTACTGAAGAGCTGTCATATTAAAACAATGAACAGGGTCATACTGACAACATGTGTAAATGTATTTACTGAAGAGCTGTCATATTATGTTTGTTTATTGTTGTTTAACGTCCCACTCGAGAATATTTCACTCATATGGAGACGTCACCAAGTGCCGGTGAAGGGCTTCAAAGTTTGGCCTATGCTGGGCACTTACGGCCATTGAGCAGTAGGGTTCTTTAACGTGCCAACACCTACTGTGACACGGGACCTCCAGCTTTTACTGTCTCATCCGAAAGACAGGAAACCAACCTGTCGCCGGCGGGAAGCTGTCATATTAAAACAATGAACAGGGTCATACTGACAACATGTGTAAATGTATTTACTGAAGAGCTGTCATAT
This sequence comes from Atrina japonica, assembly GCA_030159075.1. NCBI lineage: Eukaryota > Metazoa > Mollusca > Bivalvia > Pterioida > Pinnidae > Atrina > Atrina japonica. The sequence continues at coordinate 309,266 of BROG01000598.1, read as the reverse complement.
TAAAACAATGAACTGGGTCATATTGGAGACTTACATGTTTTTTTGCTGAAGAGCTGTCAAATTAAAACGATGAACTGGGTCATACTGAAGATTTAGGAAGCTGTCAAGAAGAAGATCAGATTTGAATTTATTTTACGTCTCACTCATCAACTTTTTTCAGTTATATGGTGGCGACTTGTTTTATATCGTACCTAAGCCAAAAGGCTGTCATTCATCTGTAAATTTTTCATATTTTCAACTTTTTCTCTGAAACCACTCAAGGGATTTTGACTAAACTTTACAGGAAGCAAGTGCTTAAGGTCCTTTACCAACTTTGTAGTTTTCAACCAGATCGGCCCAGGGGCGGATCTAAGATTGATTTGCATTCATTTAATTGTTTTACTTGTAATTACATGTAGGTGAAAAAATGATTTTCAATTTTATGGATTTTTTAAGACTGCATAAAAGGAGGTTTGGGCATTTTTCACACTATCAGCTTTTGTTTTAAAACTACTGAAGGGATTTTGACAAAACTTTACAGAAACCAATAACTCAAGGTTCTCTACCAAGTTTGCAGTTTTAAGCCAGATTGGTTGAGGGGCGTATCCAGGTTGGGGCAAAACGGGTCCCAGAAAGTACCCCTCTTTAAGAATCATCTTCTCCAGAAATGCTTCATGAATTGAAAAAGATTGTTTCTGAGTGATCTACTTGGAGGTATGATTCAAGTTTGTATTTTTCATAGAAATTGGAATATTAATTTTTGCTGCGTTTTTTAGGTCTTTACAGACTTTAATGTGTTTAACTTGTAATTACATGTACATGTAGGTGAAAAATTGATTTTTTTGCTGAAATTGGATTTTATGGATTTCACAGTATTTTGGCTTTTGTTTCAAAATTATTGAAGGGATTTTGATGAAACTTTACAGGAACTAGGTACTCAAGATTCTCTACCAAGTTTATAGTTTTCAGCCAGATCGGCCAAGGGGTGGATAAAGGGTGGGGCAAAACAAGTCCCAGAAGGTATCCCTCTTTAAGAATTGTCTTCTGAACCGCTGCATGAACTGAAAAACGGTTTGTTTCTGAGTGATCTACATGGATGTATGATTTAAGTTAGTATTTTTTACTCAGACTTTGTCATTTTCATTCATTTTTGCATGATTCCCTCGGTTTTCTCCCCTGTTAGTTTTATTCACTTTGATGCATTCATTTAATGTGTTTTACTTGTAATTAGGTGGGAAAAAATGATTTTTTGCAAAAATTTGGCAGAAATGGAATTTTATTGATATTTTAAAACTGCAAAAAAGAGGGGAGAGCATTTTTCACACTATCAGCTTTTGTTTTAAAACTACTAAAGGGACTTTCATGAAACTTTACAGGAACCAGGTACCCAAGATTTTCTACCAAGTTTGTAGTTTTTAGTCAGATTGGCCCAGTGGTGGATCCACGGTGAGGTAAAATAGGTCCCAGAATTTACCCCTCTTTAAGAATCATCTTCATTTAATTTTATGAATTATGTATGAATTTTTTTAAGACTGCAAAAAAGATGGGGGGTGAATTTTTTCATACTTTCAGCTTTTGATTCAAAACCACTGAATTGATTTTTACAAAATTTTACAGGAAGCAAGTACTCAAGGTCCTCTACCAAGTTTGTGTTTTTTGCTCAGATTGGTTAAGGGGTGGACTCGGGCTGGGGCAATATACGTCTCAGAAGGGTAAAACTCTTTGAAAATCTTCTCCAGAACTACTGCATGAATTAAACAAGAGGCCCAAAGGGCCTTAACGGTCACCTGAGTAAAAGAGCAACAATCGCTTAAATTAAGTGATTGACATGTTAAGGCCAACTTTAAGAAAGGGAATCATGCAAGACTCTTTAGGGACTGCAAAATTGTGTTTAAATAATGTCTAACAACATAAATTTAGCGCTCCCCCCCATGGGGTCGTTTTTCATCAAATAATTTATTCATTTCCAAACTTTGTAATCCTCCTCCTAGAAATGCTAAATATCAAATATGAAGTCATTCCCATTGTTGGTTCTTAAGAAGAAGATTTTTATACATTTTCTTAATTTTATCCCTTTAAGGCCCCTTTTAAGGATCTAAGGTGGCATAACTCCACAATTTTAACAAACTTGAAGGGTCTTCACATGGGGAAGCTTCCTGCCTGGTTAGGTTGAAATTGACCAACAGATTTTTGAGAAGAATTCAATTAAAGATTTCCATATGTGGCCCGCTTTTACCCCCTTATGGGGCCCAAAGAGTCACAATCATATTTTTTTAATACAAACTTTGATTGCCTTTACTGGAAGATGCTTTCTACTAAATATGGTTGAAATCTGACAACTTTGAATTTTTGGCTGATTTCAGTGGTGGGACCGTTTTTAATCAAATAAATTTTTTTTTCACAAACTTTGTAAACATCCCCCTAAAGATGCTAAATATCAAATATGAAGTCATTCCCATTGTTGGTTCTTGAGAAGAAGATTTTTAAACATTTTCCTTATTTTACCCCTTTTAGGCTGCTTTGGAGGATCTAAGGGGACATAACTCCACAATTTTCACAAACATGAAGCGTCTTCACATGAAGATGCTTCCTCCCAACTTAGGTTGAAATTGGCCTTGTGATTCTTGAGAAGAAGTCCATTAAAGAAGATTTCAATATTTGGCCCTTTTTACCCCCTTATTGGCCCCCAAAGGATCAGAACCTTTTATTTCTACACAAACTTTGATTGCCTTTACTGGGGGATGCTTTCTACCAAATTTTGGTTGAAATCTGACAACTTTGAATTTTTCCCCGATTTCAGCGCCCCCTAGTGGGGCCGTTTTTCATCAGATAATTATTTATTTCACAAACTTTGTAAACATCCCCTAAAGATGCTAAATATCAAATATGAAGTCATTCCCATTGTTAGTTCTTGAGAAGAAGATTTTTAAAGATTTTCCTAATTTTACCCCTTTTTGACGCCTTATGGGGCCCCTTTAGGAGTCTGACCTTTTATATTCACATACTTGAAGGAGCTTCCCATGGGGATACTTCCTACCAAGTTTTGATGAAATTGGCCCACTGGTTTTTGAATAGAAGATGAAAATGTTCAAAAGTTAACGCATGACGGATGACAACGGATGAAGATTGATCGCTATAGGTCACCAAGACCTTTCGGTCAGGTGACCTAAAAACAAATTGTTTTTGAGTGATCTACATGGATGCATAATTCAAGTTTGTATTTTTCATAGAAATCGGAATATTGATTTTTGACATGCTTTTGAGGCCTTATCAGACTTTGTCATTTTCTTTCATTTTTGTATAATTTCTTTTATGACTCCCCTTGCATTCACTTTGATGCATTCATTTTATGTGTTTTATCTGTATTTAAATGAAGAAATATTTTTGTGCAAGAAATTTGCAGAAATCTAATTTTAAGAATTCTTTGTGAATTTCTTAAGACTGAAAAAAAGGAGTATCGGTAATTTTTTCACATGGTCAACTTGGTCTTTGAAACCACGGAAGGGATTTTGACAAAACTTTACAGGGAACAAGTACTCAGAGGCTGCTACCGTATTTGTGTTTTTTGGGCCAGATCAGCCTACATATTCTTCTTGGTCTTCTTTCTACATTTGCAGATGGTTCTCAGGTGAGCAAATTAGGCCCACTTGGGCCTCTTGTATTGGTATAGGAGAGACATTGGTTAAAATGTACCCAAGAACAGATTACCAGCCTTCCAAAAGTAAACTGGCAAACTTCCTCACAAAAATCAGCATAGGTTCAAGCCTCCTGCGCTGACAAGAAGTGAAAGACTCAATGGTTCGAAGTGCGATGTTCTAACCACTTGGCCATCGAGCCCCCCCCCCCCACACAGGGTCATACCGAAGACTTAAAAAAATAGGTAGTGATTACACCAAGTGTAAGTAGCATAAATGAAAGTTCAGGTCACAGATCTTTCATTTCAGACTTTAAACTGACGTCTTCTTGCACTGCAAATATTGCATATTAAAAGAACCCTCACTATATTGGTGTCAGCCCATAGCACAAATCCAAATTTGGGGCAGTTTACCTAAAATTTTTGATCTCTTTTATCAGTGAACAATTCTTGTAGAAATTTAAACAATACTGTATAGTTGTTTAATTTCAAGGGGAGAAATTTTCACATTTTTATGAGAAGAATTTAGTCACAGGTATTAAATTATGCACAAGATAGGTTACGAAGTGTTTTTCTGATACTTCATAAATGTAATGTATTATATTCACAGGTATTTAATTTCAAGGCATTTTCTATAATTGCGAATATAGCAAAAATAAATTCCTCGCAAATAAAAGCAACTATACAGTAACACAATTTCACTACATACATGTACTTGTTCCATATTGTATATTTCTATACTTTTCTTTTATTCCGTACACATTTTTACAGTTGAACACAATAGAAAGTCATAAGTAAAACTAATATAATTTGGATAAATATATTTGTATATTTACTCTGGCATCAATTAATTACATTTTGTTTGTGAAATGTAGCACTAATGCATAATGATATATCACATGTTTTATTTTGCAAGGTATTTATCCTAATACACAAGGTACATGTACCACAAAGAAAATAAATAATAATTAAAATATCAATAATAATCACAAAATGAGTAAAATTATTTTCAAAACAAGCATTCTGAGACAATATGTGGGAGTATTTATCTGTATATATGTGGCCCCTACCTACATGACCTATGAAACCATTATCAAGTGAATGGTGAACAATTACAGAACATTTTACAGAGCTTTAACTGGACAGACAGGGACAAATCCTTTAGTTGCCCCAGGTTTCGCCGACAGGGAACTAGTGATAAACAACAGGATACTAAGACCTAATACATTTATATAATTTTTTTTATTTATCCAGATTTTTCCTCGGTCTTTTCAATTTTTATTATCCACAATGAACTGATGGTTTTTAGATAATCTCATTTCTTATTCAATATCATGATTCATACAGCCAATTACAATGATTTTCAAGGACTTCCATAGTAAAATATAAACACTAACGGCAAAGTTCTTTTACATTTCAATGGCAGTCCTCAAAATACTGCTTGGAAATCCATCCAGCAATACAGCACCACAAAAATGCTTTAATCAAATTTTATTATACTAGGTGAAGCATCTGTGTGATCGAGCCAATTTTTCTTTATTTAAAAGTCTTTCTTCAGTGATGAATAAACATGCAAGAAGTAGAAGTCAAACACTCTGATGAAATAAATCAAGCATTTTGCATTAAATTCCAAGTACTTTTCAAGGGTATTTTTGACTATCTGTATATTCAAGCACTTTTCAAGGTCAGTGTAAACTGCAGGTATGGAATTGTAGTATTGGCACAAAGGAACCACTGAAAATTGTACAAATAGTACCGGTAGCAAACTTTTGCCAATAGATACAAATGCTGCAGGTAACAAACATTTTACCTTTATATGTAACAAGGATCAAGGTAGAACTATATGGATTTCCTGCTTTTCTTGTCATTGACCCTGTGTATTATTTTAAGAGATCTGAAATGGGCATATGACCTGTAAATTTCGTTAGTGACATCAAATGCTGTTAACCCCGTTCAACACTACAGGCCATAATAGACTGGTCTAAGACAGTAGAAGAGAACATACCATTTTTATACATAGGGGTATAACGGTTAAACACATGTGCATCAGATCGTTCACTCAAGTTGCCCCTCTCAAAATATTATTTTGCTGTTGATTCTTAAAAGTGATAGCAAAACTGAAAATTAACTTTGAACCCTGTAAATGCATGAAATATAAATACTGGTATAAGTACATAGTAAATGTGAACATAAATCCTTGATCATAAATCCAATCATTTTGAAATTTCACTGGTTGGCAGTTCTTTCTGGAATATGATGATAATCAATCATTTATCTAATGAAATGACAGTTACTGGGTTATTTAAAGTTAAACAACCATCTGTTGGAAGATACATTAATCTACATCATAAGCAGATTGTAAATTTTAAAAGGAAACAGCTACCACAACATTTTGAGTTGAACTTTACAAAATAAGAGTTGTCAGAAGACTGCAAAGCCTGCTGGAAAGGATTGTAAATTTTCAAAATAGGTGTTTGACCTATTTGTCAGGTTTTAAGGTCATGTTGCAGTAAATATTTTAATTCCTTCCTTCCTAAAAGTTCTGAAAAGTAGGTCAAATTCCAAGGTCAAGGTCACTAGTTCAAAAGTCAAGGTATCAAATGAAAGCTCTGGCCATAAGGAATCTATATGAGAAATATCAAACCCCTATCACTCATGGTTAAGAGATATAGCCAAGGTTAGCTTTTTTAAAAGTAGATCAAATTCCAAGGTCAAGGTCAAAAGTCAAAGTACAAAATGAAAGTTTTAGTTATAAGAAATCAATATGTGAAATATCAAAAATATCCAAAATATTAGGAATTATATGTAAATATAGAATTGAACGAATTCTAGAAAAACAGTAAACTCCCATCTAGATGATACCAGTGGTTTATTCAATCTTTTTACAAAGAAATAAATATACTCTACTTAGAAATTTAGCACTTGTCAGAAAAATGTTGAAAACCAATACAAATACCCCCCCCCCCCTCTATAATGACCAAATACAATCAGGAGTGCCTTATTTAACTCATACATGTAGCTGACCCTGTTGTATTTTTTTTTTCAACTTTTGAAACTTGTTTTGGACTTTGGGGTATACTAGTTAGACCTTTATAAAAAATATATACAATTTACCTCATTTTCTTCAATAATCTGTCCTTTGTAAAGACTATCTTATTTCATCCAAAAGTCTTAAGGTAGGCTTTGGAGTTTTTATATACACATATTAATATCATAATGACCTCTGAACTTTAGTTATAAGGAAGGCTTTTGAGTTGTCTACAGACATACCAAAATCATAATGCCCTAAGTACTTTGTAGTTTTGAACGGCAGGTGGTAACATCACTACACACATTCATGGCAAGGCATGTAAAACATACTTGAGCACAAACGTTTTGATTTTTAGAGATGACTGATCTCTGTATCAATTGCACCAATTTTCACAAATAAATAAATCTCCTGTATCTCTTCCAGGTAATCAAATAATTCAAATGTAGTTTTACTTTATTATAAACCACCATAATCATGATACTGTTAAAATCCAATCACAGGAATACCTATTGATATGACGAAATGCTTGTATTGCTTACATAAAACATTTTGGTCATTGCATTATCTATGTAAATGAATGCTACATAGATATTGTACAGACATAAATAGTCTTAACAATAGTTATCTGTACTCAATGGGAGGTACACTCCAAATCCTGTGAATTAGCTGTACAATCAGTCAATTTTCATGAGGGAAAATATCAAAAGGCAAAATTTGTAGACACTCAATCCAGATTTACCCATATTATCACACAGTAAAAAAATTAATTAAAATATTTCTAGATTTGTTCTCATTTTTATCATGGTTGAGGTTGCTTATCTTCTATCCTCCTCAGCAATTAACGACACAAGGTCCGGAACGTTGGTTATTTCAAAATCTAACAACAACTGTGCAAATGCCTTTCCCTGGAATATATAAAAAAAAAAGATAATTGTATTTACAGATTTGTTCGTTTCAATGTTGCATTGGGCTCCATCAAAAGTTTTGGTAGATTTTTCAAGATATGCATGTCTTGTCAAATATTTATTGAATTTAAACTAATAAAGTCCCATAACTCTAAAACATAAAATCATAAAACAATGTGTAAAATTTCCATAGGGTTTCGTAAAAACAAACTTGACTTGTTGTCAAACATTTGAAATTTTCATCAAATTTTAACAAATAAAGTCACATAACTCCGTAACACCAAAAGCCAATCGTAAGAATTGAAAGTTGTCTCCCCTTAGTGGAACCAAAATTTGTGTAAAAGGTGCCTAGTCTTCATAGAACCAAACAGTGAGTAAAATTGTTTAAGGAACAGTGAAGGCAAACTCAAGTTATTGTGAGACATGCATGGATAGACAGACCAATGGACAACTGTTAACCATGACACACAGTTGTCCGTTATTTACTGAAAATTTGTTGAGTGTGGCTTAAAACACCATTTAAACAATATACACATACACACACACAAACACACATATATAACATTACTGTACATGAAACTATTACACTGAGATTTATCATTTATAATTTTTGATTTCACAAATATACAACAATCTGAATCAATAGACCACACTTAATGGTCAATTTTTTAATGTGTTTAAATGATGTTGTAAGCAACACTCAACAATATTTCAGTTATATAGCAGTGGTCAGTTTTCAATGTTGGAAAGAACCAAATCAAAATGTACTGTACCTGGTTAAAAAACAAGCAGTCCACCTGTAAACTGGCAAACTTCCTCTCATTATTATTACTGTAGGTTCAGACAGGCTCAGACTCAAATGGACTAGAGTTGAGAGATTTCATGTTTGAAAGCATGATTCTCTAGTCCCTCTGCCACAAATACTCTTCTGGGCCCAAAGTCACCAAATTAATTTACTCAATACTCAAGCTCAACTAACTTCTGGATAATAATGACTAGAATGCATGCTGTACCTGGACTTCAGTGTATCTTTCTGACATAGAATTGTAAATAATGACAAACAGCATAAACAGGACTGAAAATTATCACGTGACTAAGATACCAGATATAGCAATGCACTGCCCATATTAGTAAACAGACAAAATGGCGGTATCCATCTTGGTATTCAAACAGGCAATCACGTCAGATGCTTATGTCTGTAGGATCTATATTGTGTATTTCTACAACAATTGAGTGCAAATAGTGCATACATCATGGGTATAATACGATGTAAATTCTCGTATCACATCAATTGAGTATGGGGGCACCATGTTTGTTATGATTTGATACTATCCCACAATTCAGTGCAGCAAAAAAGGTAATCTTGTCCAGTCAGATAATCTAAGTGATTGTATTCCACCTGGCTATACTGACAGCATTAGCATGAGTGAGCCAGGATCCCAGGCTAACGTTTTGATGTGAATGAAAAAACAATCCATGTGTTTTCTAGTCAGCCACATCCAGAAGTATATATATATGTACAAAGAACTAAATAGTCAAAATAATGAAATGAAAGTTTAGCTTTTGTACTGAGTAAATTTGGTGACTTATGTCCCACCTCTAGACAGGGCCGCTTTCAGTCCCCTGGAACCTAAATTGATTTTGTGAGAAAGTTTGCCAGCTTACTTGTGGAAGCCCTGTAGCCTCTTTTTAGGTACATTATAACTGAGTTCCCTCCTCCACCATTAAAAACTGGCCACCATTATATACAACTTAAAATTGTTGAAAGTGGCATATATGAGTAGGGCATTAAACAGCATTCAAACAAACTTTTGGCTTAACAACCAGTAAAGTATACAGTCCTGTGTATACATGTACAGTAAAACTTGTATATAACAACCTCCTTAGGGACACACGAAAACTGGTCTTAATAGGGAGGTGGTCTTTATATAGAGGTTGATTTGTACACATAATACTATTGGGGACAGCAAAAACAGTCTTTGCGACCAGGTGGTCTTTATACATAGGTGGTTGCTAAAGAACTGACTCACTCAAAAAAAAAAAAGAACTACACAACAGATTTTAAAATGCACTATAATAGAGTTCTAACAAATAGGATGTAGATAATGCCCAAGGATGTACCTGAGGATCACTTCTGAGTGAGGCTATCCCACCTCCACCGAGTGAGTTGTGTAGTACAAAGTTTAAACCACTGATACCTGGAACGTCATACCTGCAAGTAAACAATGGAATGCCATCAAACTCAAATTACGGCTCACAAACATTACTGTAAATTGATTTTATTTGGCACAGTCAGTATGAAGTGATTATAACAGCTAGAAACATATCAGTTATCGGTAATATTTAGCACTTTGAATTTTAGTTAAAAACATGATTCACGAGTTCTTGAGTTTTAACTATCTGTGTCCATATTTATTTCTGAAGTTTAGCGCACATAAAAATGAAAAAAATCTATAATTTTGCATATAAGTTTATCACACATAAAAATGTAGCGCATTTTCTCTTTACACTTAAATCATTAATGTTGGTAGACATGGTAGAACCACTGCAATGACCTGATAACAGACAGTATAAAGAAGGAACCTATACACAGAGGTCCATAAAATTCAATTGTTTATTCTATCTGTTATGAAATACATTCTTAGTGAGTCTTTATATAAAATATTTAGACTTTTTAAAAAAACAACTAAGGTATTTCTGTTTTTTTTAAATCAATGAAGTTATGTTCAACTCATCAAATAATTTAATACCAAAAATAAGTTTGCAGGAAAAATAATTTTTATCCATTATGTAAATCTGTGAAAGTGTACAAAAAACAAAACACTAAAATAATAAACCTAATATTAACTGAAAAATCTGATCAACTATTACATAAAACAGCATCTCTGTCTCTGTGTCTCCCTCTCCATGTCTTTAAGTCTTTCTGTTTGTCTATCTCTCTATTTGTTAATATACATTGTTGTGTCTTTCTAATTGTCTATCTCTATTTCCTTATCACCTTTTCCGTAAGTCTTTCCACCTCTCTCTATTTGTTTATCTACCTGTCTGTAAGTGTCTCTCTCTCTCTCTCTCTCTCTCTCTCTCCATGTCTGTAAGTCTTTCTGTCTCTCTTTGTTTATCTACATGATTAAGTCTCTCTCTCTCTCTCTCTCTCTCTCTCTCTCTCTCTCTCTCTCTCTCTCTCTCTCTCTCTCTCTCTCTCTATATATATATATATATATATATATATATATATATATATATATATATATATATATATATATATATCTGTAAGTCTTTCTGTCTCTCTCTCTGTTCATCTAGATGACTAAGTAAGTCTCTCTCTCTCTCTCTCTCTCTCTCCATGTCTGTAAGTTTTTCTGTTTAAAGTAAATAAACAACCATCTATTTAAAACCTATGATCTAACTTAAAATCTAAGTTCAAATAAATCGTAGGTTTACTTAAAAGAAAATAACAAAAAATTCACAACATAAATATCATTATTATCCTATTTTTCGTTTTTTAGTCAAATAAATTAAATATCAAGGAAATCTGAATAATTAGATATCTAAACAATGAATAATATGGCAAATATCTAAGAATAATGTGTAAAATAATTTTTTTCTCTCTGTAATAATTATTCAAAAGTGTTTATTTCTTCAAAGAAACATAATCAATTAATTTTCAATCTTTATACTGGCTTAAAACCTAATATTTATTTTTTAGGAACAGGTAAAGACGGGGAATAATTATAACAAATCATAGCTGCTGGTTAATTGTCTCCTTACTGTAATTGTAAATCCCCCCACCCCACCTCTGCTCAAGCAATTAATATAATTAAGTAGGTACAGATAACTTAGATCTATGATTACAGGTGAAAGATCAAAGACCAATGAAATATACACTCAACAGGGTACTAATTATAGAAAAGGGAATGAGGTACTTGTAATTAACACCCATCAAAGTCTATCTCACTACATGAAAGTGAAAAGGATAAGTTGAGTAAATAATAGGACTAATTAATTAGGTAAAGACACATATATAGAACTAGTCTCAACAAACAAAATGTATATTTTACCATCAGTGATTACAACATTCATTCATTTGAAAGACAAAAGTGCATATAAGTTATCCAGTGTATAGAAATTGAGGATATCTGAGAGAGAGGAAAAAATAACATTTCCTACTTACAAGTGTATTTGACATATGACCAATATGGATATCACAGCGAGATATGCTAGGGATCTGAAGAATCTATTGCAGGCCCATGACAAGGCAGTCATTCAACTTCACTTTCTGGGTATGTAGCATTTGGAACTATTTAGATAATTTATATATTACTTAATCCTAAGGAATGCTCAACTATTGATTTCAATTTTTGTTTTAACATGATTTGTATGAATTTCAATTCAATCCAAGATTTTCCATTAACAATGATAAAATTGAATTATTATACATACATTTTCCAGTATGAAAAAAAATAAGTGAGAAAAAAAATTCCAGAATTTTTTTTTTTGTATGAGTATCTTCCACACACATACTGACACTGTTCTAAATTATTTGATGTTTTTTTTAAACTCTAATGTTTTATTTACCCTACATATCTATTGAATTTAATCATATTCACTTTGAACACAAACATACTATTCTTATTATATATTTTTTTTTCATCTATTTATTTTAATTCCATCCCGTGGCAGATTTTCAAGGGAAAGGGGCGTATGCCATGCCCCCCCCCTTTGGACGCCAAAGTACAGAAATCAACTCGTTACAAACTGCACAAAACGTTTCAATATTTAAGCAGCATTAAGCACCACTAAGTTGGAAAAAAATGTTTATAACCTATATATTTTTTAATTAAGACGGAAAAAAAAAAAAAGTTAGCAAAATTTCCATACTATTATTATACATTATTAAATACTATTATTTATTAGTAAACAAAATTTTGTCAAATTCTATACTATTTTCCCATGTGTTATCAGTTTAAGATTGCAAAATTTTATCGTCGATGATATCCAATTCATTTCTTAGAGTGATCACAACATTTTTCTTGTAGTGTCTTGTCCCCCCCCCTGAATAATGAAACTTAATGCCCCCTCTTTGATAATTCCTGGATCCGCCCCTAGAATTCATATATCTATTTAAAATGATTAGTACTCACTCTGAGCAAAAAGTTACGTTTGGTTAAGTATAACTTGATCTGTATGTTATTTGTACATGTACAATGTATAACTTAATTTCAAGTGTGAGAAACAACTTAATTACCTATGCTCCCCCTCTTCTCTCTCTGTATCATTCCGTCTCTCCCAATTTTTTGTTTCTCTCACTTTTACAATTTTCCCTCTCTCTTTTCTCTACACTCTCACTAGTGAGTACTCTTACATGTATATCAAAAGTTGTATAAAGATGAAGCCAAGAATTTCAGATTTGTGTAAGAATTATTCAATTACAGAATTTTTCATAAAGGTTATGAGGACTGAGATTTGCATATCTTATTGTCATGTTCTGGAGACAATATTGTCGAATTGATTTATTGTCATGTTCTGGAGATAATATTGTCGAATCGATTTATTGTCATGTTCTGGAGATAATATTGTCGAATTGATTTATTGAACTTTACTAAGAATCAATGAATTCAATAAAAACAACATATATTATACAATTATGGACTTTTGTGGTGGCGAACAATTACAATTGATCAACTCAACCTTACTATTTGTATATGAATATCACACTGGGACTGATCTTATTTTCACAAAAAATATAGGCATATAAAAATTTTCATGCCTGTGTATAGCTCTTATTTTTTATTGTACATCAAATTGCAAAAGTAGAAAAAATTGAAATTATTTTTTTTTATAAATACAGCTAACGCCCCTTCAAATGCCTAATATTTATAGTTATTTTCATATCAGAAACATTGTTTTAGCAAACAATCCTTACATTCTATTTTTATCTTTTATCAGAGTGTTACATTGCCAGACTGGTTCGACAAGCCAAGCGAGCTATGCAGCTAGGTCACAAAGGTCATGTGCTGCATTACATGGGATGTAAATGTATTGTGGAAGCCATCTCATATATTTATAAACGTTATCGTCTCAAGAAGTGGCACCAGATTCAGACTCTGACATCAGAAATATTAAGATCTCTGCAGCCAAGTTCTTCATCACAACCAACAGTTGCCCTTAGTGATGACCTTGAGGTCGAAGGCGACCATGCTGAAAAGTACTCACAGACTATGATGGTGGCCTTTTGTAATTTCACGAGATACAGCTGAGAAGTAAAAGTGTGTGTTAATTTTCAAAATGTTGTGATCTTCAATATTAGACATTTGTTTATATTTTGTGTGTAAATTGGAAAGGAATTATCAGATCTGATGGGATTTCTAAGTTCATCTGTAGTGCTTCGCTAGTGCCTGTGATACATAATTTGCTATATTTCAGAGAGACATTTAAAATAAATGTGAAAATTTTCACAAGATTTAACCATGTTACCGTATACTAATTATATCATAAATATTTATTCAAATGTTAATTTTAAGGTGCTGGTTTATTTTATGTTTGTCTAAATGGTGATTAAACAATTATAAACTAAACTGACTTTTTCATTTTTGTGATTGACTTATTTTTCATCAGTGACCTTGATTTTATCCTACTCACTTCAAATTGTTATGACTCTTCCTTTTCCCTTTAATTAATATCTGTATGTTTTATCAAAATGTGAAGTCCATTTTGGAAATGATTTTTTCTGTATAAAATATATGAAAGTAAGTCACCATGACCTATCATCGAATGAATTTCAAAATCAATATCCATACATGCCATACGTCCCGGTGGAACACCTAATGTCCCGGAAAATTGACCTCCTAAAATGTGTCCCGCTGGGACAATTTTGTATTTATCTTACACCTGAAAAGTGAATTCAAAAGTGTCCCAGAATTTTGCGATATTTGTCCCAGAAAAATGTCATTTGTCCCAGAAAAAATCCCAGAATGACCTCCAAAAAATATGGCATATATGAATATCTAGAGAATAGAATACAGACTGTATCTGGACGAGGGTTAAGTAAAACAATACTGACAAGAATAGGGCCAGTGTTGTTTTTCTGACCAGAGTTCAAATACAACCTGTATTTTAAGACACCAACCATCTATTCTGTGTATCCTGTAACTTTTTATTGCTACTGAATTAATTCACACAGAAATTTCAATGTATTGAAAACAATATAAATGACTCCACTTTGCCCATGCATATCTAACAAAAATGTAAGATGCTACAGGACATGCAACATGATTCCAACAATGACCAATAGTTTGACGTCACCAGACAAGTTTACAGCAAAATCGTATTTTTGATATCCGTCATGTACCAAACACTGTGGTGTATTATGCAAGAGATATATGACACTTCAGGTCTTAGTTATAGGATTAAGTTCTTTGTTGTGTTTTTATTATGAAATGTCCAGTACTATATTTTAGTGTTGCAGTCCGAGAGTCTAGGAAATGCAGACGTTCGTGTTTAACATGCCTTTTCTATTTGTACTCAGATTTCAGCTCACATATCTTCATGCATTACAGCCAAAAAGAGAAATTCAAAATCTGTTTGTCAATCATTGTAAAATAAATAAAGAATGTACATACATTTATGTATATTTAGTGTTGAAGTTCCATGTCTGAAATTTGACAAGTGACCTACTCACCTTTGAACCCTGTTATGGACTGGTCCTTGCTTGTCTGAAAACATATGGTAGAAGTAATCTTCAATAGCTTCAGAAGTTAGGGCTTGTTTGATGTATGGAAGAATTTTCGGATGTCGAGCAACAACACCTGTAATTAAACAAGGTAAAATCTTCGTATGTGTCAACATGAATGTTGAAAGGATTGTATATAGATTACGACAATAAAGCAATTATAAAACTGATTTACATTTGAATTATTAATATTATTATTTACATCTCTTCGTAGAAGTTTTTCCTGTTTGTAGCTAACATTTATTATTTATAAAATGAAACACAAAATATCACATTTATAGTAGTGAAATATAAGGATTTATCAATTACATAAATTTATTATTTTTAATTGTTATTTTTTAGTGTTTTTTTTTTATTTTTTGTGAATAAACATTTTTATTTCATCTTTTGAGGCAGAGGAATACATAATTAGCACTCATGTTAAACATTATTTGCAAATATCCTCAATATATCATTCCAATCTTTTATGTGTGGTTTGCCCACGTGTATGTGTGTGTAGCAAACCTGAACATTTATATACATGTAACTAGCAAATTTAACATTTTTTAAATGCAAATAATCAAAAGAGAAACCACTTCAACAAAGTTTGCTGAAGCTAACATAAAAAATTGTTGTACCTTTTCTTCCCCATCACAATTGCTCAAATGATAAAAAAAAGCATGTTTATTATCAGATTACATTTGAAAATAGGATGGGTAGGTCAGTTTTTTGTTTTAATTTTGTTTTGTTTTTTTTAAACCAAAATTTATCAAAGGACTACCTGTTAAATTGTTGTATAATTTAAGTGTTTTTTATCAAAAGCGACCAAAACATTTCAACGGTGAAATCGATGACACAATAACATAAAATCACATGTATTATAACGTCATAATCTGGTCAGTAGTCAATGAAACAAACTGCAATATTTTCTGAATTTGTTGAAAAACACTAAGCTATAGTCAGTCAGGTAAACCAGAAACACACAGAATTTTTCATTTGGCCTAATAAATGTACAGATGAGAAACATACAAAACACCAGAGTCCTAGTAGCTGGTGATTTATTTACACAAGCGTCTTGGCAAAAGAAGCTCGTGTATACAAGGCTCTGTGAAAAAATAGGTACATGTGCATGGTAATTATGCAGTTTTCTTCCATTCCTGGATGGGTTCTAAATTTTACCTATATTACATGTATTTCCTTTATCACCACTTCGTGTATATGCCAGTTCCTCTAGCCTGAATGTGTGACTCCCTGAAGGAAGAGGTTCAGTTGGTTTGTCCTCCTGATATTTCTGATTCTTGTTTGGATATTCGGCCATCGGAACGGCAGGAAACTTGTATTCTTCTGCTAAATCTCCATTTAAATGAATATCCACCTGGAAATGTTAGTAATTATAGGTTACGATACAGAATTTATATTGCCCTGCAAATTAGAAATGAGTCTTTATGACTGAAATCCTGAATAGATTTAATACATATTAGGGGTACAATGTATTCCAGAACAGAACGGAGATGAAATCTGCAATAATTGTTCCTTTTTAGTTGTGTGGTTGTTTTATTTGGAAGACAAACACCATTAAATTATCTGAATTTTAAATTTAGTTTTAAATAATCATTATATCTTTTAATATTCGTGTGCATCACACCAAGATTTCTTCACTTACTGTAGTTCAAATACAATAAATTTAGACTTGAACTCAAATTTATGAGTTTACGTTTCGGCTAGTCAAATATGTCTATAAAGGCCACTCAAGGGAACAGACAAAAGTAGCTATTATAGACAGGTGACCTTTGTAAAGAGGTTTATTCATTATAAAAAAAGTAACAAAGGTTACGTTTGAATGATCTTTATAGGCAGGTGCCCTTTATACAGAGATAGCCTTTAATGCAGTTTGACTGTATATGCAAAGTTGATCATAATAGGAGTTGGCTTTTTGTTTTGGCTTTATCTAAAGACTTTCACTACTTAAGCCTAGTGAAGGAACAGTCACTACCTATATATACCTATGTATTCAAGTGCCCTTTGCTTGGGAAAATTTCAATTCAGAAATATATTTACATTTTCAGCAATACTGGTGAAATAAATTTGGAAACAGTCATGACACAGCTGTAAATTCCACTTAGAAAATCAGTCTGTAAGTTAACCCTTTCACCCCTAAATATCTGAGTGGTACGCTCTTTTTTTATTGTTTAAGAACACTATATTATGGTCAGTAGGGTTGAAAGGGTTAAACTGTCTCTGTGTTGAGATCACCAAACTGTTTTGTTCATTTTACTGTTGTTTTACATCCCACCAATAATTTTTCACTAATATTGAGATGTCACCAGCTTTCAGTGAAGTGCCATAAATTTTTACCTGTGCTATGGACTGAAGCCAATGTAGTGAGGATTCTGTTACATGCCACATCTGTTGTGCCACAGGACCCCAGTTTTATGTCTCAAACGAAAAACCCATGTCTTTCACTTTTTATGCAGAATGCCATTTTTAGAGTCTTTGGTATAATCCATTCAAGGAATCAAACCTCTTATTTGCAAGACATACGCTCTACCAATAGACCACTGCAAGCAGTCTCACAAAATTGAAACCAAGACTTTTAACATGGGACAGGAATACTATAAAAAGGGACAGGAATATTGTAAGAATGAGGTTCTTATAGGTTTCTGTTTGCTACAGTATGTCTATACCTTTATCACCAAACCATATTCAAAATAGTTTCTGACCCACAGCTGTCCGATTTTAAGGTCAAGGTTCGGTAAATATTTTGGTTCCTTTACAGGTCAGGTTAAAGTTTTGAAAAGAAGATCAAGGTCACCAGGTTAAAAGTCAAGATACCAAATTAAAGCTCAGGACAAATGAAATCTAAATCTTAAATATCAAAGCCCTATAATGATTTAAAATATAGCCATGGTTAAAGTGAAAGCTCTCATTGTAAGAAATCTATCTATATGTGAAATATCAAAGGCATATCCCTCATGGTTTAAAAGATATAGCCAAGGTTAATGTTTTTCATAAGTAGGTCAAAGTCCAAGGTCAAGGTCACTGAGTCAAAAGTCAAGAAAACAAATGAAAGCTTTGGTCATAAGAAATCTACATGTGCAATTTCAAAGTGCTGTCCCTCATGGTTTAAGAGATATAGGCAAAGTAATGTTTTTAAAAAGGTCAAAGTCCAAAGTCAAGGTCACTAGGTCAAAAGTACCAAATGAAAGCTCAGGATATATGAAATCTACTTGTGAAATATCAATGCCCTATCCCCCATGGTTTAAAAATATAGCTGAGGTTAAAAGTTTTTGAAAGTAGGTCACAGTCACTAGGTCAGAAGTCAAGGTACCAAATGAACACTCCGATCATAAGGAATCTATATGTGAAATATCAAAGCCTTGTCCCTTGTGGTTAAAAAGATATAGCCAGGTTAAAGTTTAGTCTATGCATGCAACAACAGCGCCAGAAAGCTAAAAATATGGCCTTTAACATTCATTGCTCTGTCAAAATTTGCATTATCTTAACAATGATTACCTTCAGGAGATCTCTTGGGTACAGAAAAGAGAACAGTTTCAAAACAGGATTTCTGCAATGTAGAAATACACATGCTATAACTGAGCAAAGATATAACATTTTAAGATGCTACTAAATAATTCAATATAACAATGCGTTTAAGAAACACTAAGCCCAGGAGCTAAATTAATCAGGTCCCATAACTCTGGCAAATACTGCAAAATACTGGCAATAAGTCATCTTACTCATATGAAGCAAAAAAAAAAATCTGGTTAAAAACTTGGTTAATTTTACAGAAACTAAATATTGCAGACAGCAGGGGCTAACAATTCCTTAAGTCCGAGGTCCAGGACCTACATATTTTACTTTCGAACCCAGTCGTTTTCCTGCTATGTGGGTCCTAAGACCTAACAAGTCTGAATCAGTGAATGACTATTCTGTAAATTTCTTTCTTTCTAAACGTTATTTGTTCCCTTTGTAAAGATTAATTGTCATTTTCTAATATGATTTTGTGGCAGATTTTGGTTGATATAATTTCGTGTTCCCATCTCTGATAATTGTTATATGTATTGATTACTTAGATTTATTGTAATTGTACATTTATTGTAATTTTACATATATGAAAGAGGACCGGACCCAGCCAAATTTTAACAAAAAAAATCCTGGACCCAAGCAGCTGAAAGAAAATGTTCAGCCCCTGAGACAGATACACAGGTAAAGAGTCAGAACAAAACACTACACCCCAATCTTTGGGGCATTTTTTGTTTGTTTGTTTGAATGGTGTTTTACACCACACATTTTTCAGTTATACGGTCATTGCCCAGTTTTAATGGTGGAGGACAGGACCGAGTTACAATGTACCCCCAATCATTGGCAAATAAACTGGCAAACCTTCTCTCAAAATTAGTTTAGGTTCCAGCGGGGCTTGGACTTGTACCAAGAAAAAACTGAATAGCTCAAACCACTCAGCAACATATAAATGTACAACTAGAAGCTTAAACCACTCAGCCACATATAAATGTACAACTAAAAGCTTAAACCACTCAGCCACATATAAATGTACAACTAGAAGCTCAAACCACTCAGCAACATATAAATGTACAACTAGAAGCTCAAACCACTCAGCCACATATAAATGTACAACTAGAAGCTCAAACCACTCAGCCACATATAAATGTACAACTAGAAGCTCAAACCACTCAGCCACATATAAATGTACAACTAGAAGCTCAAACCACTCAGCCACATATAAATGAACAACTAGAAGCTCAAACCACTCAGCCACATATAAATGTACAACTAGAAGCTCAAACCACTCAGCCACATATAAATGTACAACTAGAAGCTCAAACCACTCAGCCACATATAAATGAACAACTAGAAGCTCAAACCACTCAGCCACATATAAATGTACAACTAGAAGCTCAAACCACTCAGCCACATATAAATGTACAACTAGAAGCTCAAAAACCACTCAGCCACATATAAATGTACAACTAGAAGCTCAAACCACTCAGCCACATATAAATGTACAACTAGAAGCTCAAACCACTCAGCCACGTATAAATGTACAACTAGAAGCTCAAACCACTCAGCCACGTATAAATGTACAACTAGAAGCTCAAACCACTCAGCCACATATAAATGTACAACTAGAAGCTCAAACCACTCAGCCACGTATAAATGTACAACTAGAAGCTCAAACCACTCAGCCACGTATAAATGTACAACTAGAAGCTCAAACCACTCAGCCACGTATAAATGTACAACTAGAAGCTCAAACCACTCAGCCCACGTATAAAATGTACAACTAGAAGCTCAAACCACTCAGCCACGTATAAATGTACAACTAGAAGCTCAAACCACTCAGCCACGTATAAAATGTACAACTAGAAGCTCAAACCCACTCAGCCCACGTATAAATGAACAACTAGAAGCTCAAACCACTCAGCCACGTATAAATGAACAACTAGAAGCTCAAACCACTCAGCCACGTATAAATGAACAACTAGAAGCTCAAACCACTCAGCCACGTATAAATGAACAACTAGAAGCTCAAACCACTCAGCCACGTATAAATGTACAACTAGAAGCTCAAACCACTCAGCCACGTATAAATGTACAACTAGAAGCTCAAACCACTCAGCCACGTATAAATGTACAACTAGAAGCTCAAACCACTCAGCCACGTATAAATGTACAACTAGAAGCTCAAACCACTCAGCCACGTATAAATGTACAACTAGAAGCTCAAACCACTCAGCCACGTATAAATGTACAACTAGAAGCTCAAACCACTCAGCCACGTATAAATGTACAACTAGAAGCTCAAACCACTCAGCCACGTATAAATGTACAACTAGAAGCTCAAACCACTCAGCACACGTATAAATGTACAACTAGAAGCTCAAAACCACTCAGACCACGTATAAATGTACAACTAGAAGCTCAAACCACTCAGCCACGTATAAATGTACAACTAGAAGCTCAAACCACTCAGCCACGTATAAATGTACAACTAGAAGCTCAAACCACTCAGCCACGTATAAATGCACAACTAGAAGCTCAAACCACTCAGCCACGTATAAATGCACAACTAGAAGCTCAAACCACTCAGCCACGTATAAATGCACAACTAGAAGCTCAAACCACTCAGCCACATATAAATGCACAACTAGAAGCTCAAACCACTCAGCCACATATAAATGTACAACTAGAAGCTCAAACCACTGAAGCAATACATATCCCCGATCCAACTTTCACCAAACCTTTAACCTCCTCATATATTCAGCAAAGAAAAAGTTCAGTTTATACCAATGCAAAATGTTTAGAAAATCATAAATTTTTTTATTTCAAACCAAGGCAAAATGTTTAGAAAATCATAAAAAATTTTATTTCAAACCAAGGCAAAATGTTTAGAAAATCATTATCATTTTTAACTCTGTCATATTTCTGCTAGACTCTCTAGGACACACATCAGCATTCTAAAATTGTTATTAAAGCAATTTAAACTCTATAACCAAAAAAAAAAAAAAAAAAAAAGCCCCGTTTGTTTATGTCCCCCTCCCTCTGAAATTTTCAAAGTTCAAGGGGCATAACTCTGTCAAAAATTGTTTGACGGTAACCAAATAAGAACTTGAAATAGATATTCTTATGATGTATCTGTATGCAAAATTTCATTTCAATATGTGCAACAGCTGCAGAGGTAATGAACGGAAACTGTTGGTGTGCAGATTGACCTACCGACCATCAGCGGCAAAGCAATATGCCTGTCATTCTACGAAGGGGGCATAAAAAAACTGGATAGACTGAAAGATTGATGGACAGATGTACAGATGTCAACAAAACCTGTAGTCCACCTGTTTCATTATAGTGGAACCTTGAAATTTAGACCATCTAACTGAATGACTCAGAATGGTCTGATCAGTGAGGTGGTCTCATAAGCAAGGTTCCACTTTATGTGGTACTTTAAACATAACATACAAGTCACAAAATGAAATAGGGAAGAAATCAAATTATGAATTTTGTTTGATAAATAGAAGTAACATTACAACCACTTTGACTGACATCTTCAGTTATGTTTGCTATCATCAACTATTAGAACTGAAGTCAACTCACACTCTTGGTCTTCCTCCAACAATGTTTGTCAGGCCAGGTGCTACAAAGACAAAGAATACAAGTCAATTCAGAATTTTACAATTAGGGCCAAATTACGAATGTGTACAAGGGCAATGTATGACAACAACAACAAAAAAAAAATGTGTTTGAGAAACATCATGCCTTTGAGAGCCAAGCAATTCATGAGGAAATGAATAACTCTGGCATATAATGTTGAATATCGACCATAATTAAACTCTTCTTAGATCTAATAGATCTACAGCTTTATACCAAATTTGGTTAAAATTTGAGAAATAAAACTCAAATTAATTGACTGAAACCTAAATGTTGCAAACAGACAAACAAATGAACTAAGAACATAATGCCCCTTGGATTTTCAGATGTGTAAAATACTTTGAATTGTCAGGATAACTCTGTTTTCGCTATAAAAAACTAAAAAACTGCATTATTTCAATCAATATATAAAACTTGTCTAACTAAACCCATCATCTCTAATCCTAAACATTGCCTGAACTATTTGATAGAAAAAGACAATTCATGATTGACCTTTTCATGATAACTTGCAGCTATGTAATCAGGAATCTGTGTCAATTTGTCATCCAAAGTTAGGACTACAATTATTATGAAAAGCAATATAAAAACAAAAAATACAAAAGAAGGTTTGTACATTCTTTACAGCATCAATATAGAATACCTCAAACTGCAGCATGTGCTTGATAAAAAGGACAGGGATTAACAAGTGACTAAAGCTAAAAAGCTAATGGGAACAAGGAAGCAAAGGAAGCAAGGGAGAGGAAAGACAGAAGGAAGCATAGAGAGATGAGGTGATCAAAGGAGGATAAAAAAAAGAAAGGGTGTGGAGAAATGTAGAGGAAGGCAGATGACAAGAAAGAGAAGTGAAGGTGGATGGACAGAGAAAGGGGGAGCTGGAAGGGAGAGAATGAAGATAGAAATGAGGCAGGGGAGAAGAATTTGGAGGAAGGTGGATGAAGAGAGAGAGGGTATATGGAGGGAAGAGGGTATGGAGAGAAGGTGAGGAGAGAAGGTATGGAGGGAAGAGGTTACAGAGAGAGGGTATGGAGGGAGGGAGTGAAGAGAGAAGGTATGGAGGGAGGAGGGTCAAGGGAGTATGGAGGGAGGAGGGTGGAGAGAGGGTATGGAGGGAGGAGGGTGAAGAGAGAGTATGGAGGGAGGAGGGTGAAGAAAGAGAGAGAGTATGGAGGGAGGGACAAGACGGTATGGAGGGAGGAGGGTCAACAGAGAGTATGGAGGGTGGAGGGACAAGAGAGGGAAAGAGAAATGAGAGAGAGGAGGAGAGTGACTTAGAGGAAAATGGATGAGGAGAGATATATAGAGAGAAACAAAAAGATTTGATTTGATTTGATTTTTTGTTTTACGCCATACTCAACAATCTTTCAGTCATATGATGGCGTCCAATTTTTATTGGTGGAGGTGAAACCCCGTTTACCCGGGTAAAGACCACCAACCTTCCGCAAGAAAACTGGCAAATTTTCCCACTTAATTCGAAATGACCCTAACAGGATTCGAACAAGAGGTGAGAGGCCTTGTGATTTAAAGTGCAATGCTCCAACCACTCTGCCACACAGGCCCCGAAACAAAAAGAGAAGCTGACAGACATGTAATTCCTACAGAAGATTCTTACCCATCCCTGTCCCTGCTGGTGCAATTTCTTTTGCAAAGAACTCCAATGCCCTTCTTTGTTTGTGGTGAACAGCCAACCACATAACTGCTTCGCGAGATCCCTTTCAATAAAAACAAATTTCGTTAGTATTCAACTTGATGACATAACATGACAATTTCAGATGACATAAAAGTTATGAATAAGAGAAAGAAGTCACTCAGTATGAGAGAGGAAACATGACTTTTTAGCAATATAAAAGTGTATCATTATGGTAAGCTCTTGTCTATTGTATTAAACAGGTTTATTTAAGCATTGAACTGCTGCCAGTGCTGTCACGGGCTTATGATTGCCAACTGGGCAAAATCATGTCAGCTTGCTTGTGAATCATAGCACATGCTACGAATCATAAGATAATAGTATATATCATGTACTGATGCAGGTTTAGCAGATGTCAGAGCAGAGGAAGCAGGTAAGCCTTAGCACAACCAACTTTCTTAACCAAACACTTGGGCCACAGCATAATCTCTCTTCAACTTTGCTGAGGTAAGCTAAATGCCACAGTAATAGAATAAATTCTTCAAAGCTCTGCTGAGAGGTGGGCTAAATGCCAGAGTTATAGGACAAGCTCTTTATAGCTTGACTGATGTGTAGTAAATGTCAGAGTTATAGGATAAGCTCTTCAAAGCTTTGCTGAGGTGAGCTAAATGCCCGACTTATAAGATAAACTCTTCAAAACTCTGCTGAGGTGAGATGTAATTGTCAGAGTTATAAGATACCTCTTCAAAGCTCTGCTGACATGAGCTAAATGTCAGAGTTATTGGATAAACTCTTCAAAGCTTTATTGAGGTGAGGTAAATGCCAATAGCATTAGCTCTCCACAACTATGCCAAGATGAGCTAAAATTTCAACAATGTAAGATTGTTATTTCAATGTTATTTCAATGCTTTGTTGACGGTTACATTTGCAATTCCCTTCTGAGGTCTATATTGAATTATTAAATCTACTTTCATTTTTTCTCACTTTTTTTCTTCTCTTTTTTATTTTCACAATTCTCCAAATATGCAATTTAGACCTTTGAAAAAAAAATACTGATCATCTTATTCTCTATAATTTTGTCATTTATAGATATTGTTACCTGGAAATTTTTTGCCCCTGATTATTTTTGCCCTTTTATAACAGAAAAAACATATTAACCCTGTCTTAATTTCTCCCTAAATCACCATAGGTCATGAATGGCACTCAAGTTCATACTTCAATTTTATAGCTTGTAAAATTTGCTTTCATTTGTAATTCGCCCTCTCATATAAGGACCAAAATAGCAAAAATCATACATTAGCGAAAATTTCCAGGTAAACAGTAAATTTGTCTCATTTTATTCAATGTTAAAATAAAGGCTAAAAATAGACATAGGAAGGTACAGAGTAAGACCTATGATAACATCCTCATCCCCTCTTTGATATAAGGGGCCTCAGTAGCAAAGTGGCTAGAGCATTTATACAATGAAGCCTCTTAACTCTAGTCAGCAGCAGTTTAATTCCCACAGGAACCTAAGCTGATTTTGAGAAAAAGTTTGCCAGTTTACTAGCAAAACAGCCGGTGGTCTCTTCCCAGGTACACTGTAACCAGGTTCTCTCCTCCACTAAAAACTAGCGGACACCATGTGACTGAAAAACTGTGACGTAAAATGACAGGTCCCTTGAGAAATACAGTATATATTTTTTAATATAATAGGCAGCCTATTATAATTATTCTTGATAGGTCCCATTGGAAATACAGTGATTAATATAATAGGCAACCTATTATAATTATTCTTGATAGGTCCCATTGGAAATACAGTGATTAATATAATAGGCAGCCTATTATAATTATTCTTGATAATGGATAATACCTACAAAATAAAGAACTATTGTCTCTCTAAGTTACAGCCAATGTTTTAACAGACTGAATTTGAGCTAGAGGTTGAGACATTAACTTTAACTCTAATCCAGCATTTTCAATTTTTATACAACTGGAACTTTTCGCACGTGGTTATTTTTGCCCTCATATGATAGAAAACATATTCATCCCATCTGAAATTTGCCTTAAATCAGCAATGTACTTAAATTTAGCTTTAATTTCAATTTGGCTTTCCATGTAAAGAAGAAAATGGCGAAAATTGAACGGGAGGAAAAAATTTCAGGTATACAGTATATTCCCTTAACAAAAATTTACCTCTGGTAGTCTAGATCGGGGCCCATACATAGATTCTGAGCCTAGAACTTCTAAATGTACATCATGGAAGTCATCAAGGTGAAGCTGAGAAAAGATTCTTCTACACCTGTAAACAAATAATAAATCAAACACTTCCAATGACATCCAAAAACAAGACGTGTTGGAGAAAAAGATTTTAAATTGCCATAACTCTGACAAAATATTGGCAAAAATCCAACGCCTAGATTTCAGTGATATCCAGAAAGAAACCTATTTTACAAAATGTTACAAACAGATGGAACAAAAATTATATGCACTCTAATAATATTCAATCTTGAGAGCATTTAAAGTCAGCTAAGCTTCAACAAAGGGCTAAAAGTGATATATTCCAATTGCAAACTTTTTAGATATTGATTTACCTAACAGATATACTAAATTTGCCAAAAGTTTTACTGTTCACTCATGAGAAGATTATTAAAAATGTGCCAAGTTTTGGCCCTTCTTCATTCTTAAACTTGAAGTACCTTCCTAGAAGCATGCTTACTGTCAAATTTGGATGAAATCTGTCCATCAGCTATTGATATGAAGTTAAAATGGAAAAGTAAATGGATTGATGGACGATGATGGCCAGATGAGCTTATAAAGAGTATAAAATCAAAGAACATGGCTCTACCAACCTTTTAATGATTTCACTTGCTGTCTTTTCTGCTTTGGCTTTAGATTTTGGTCCTCCAACACAAGCAACTGCAGTAGACCTAAAGCCATCAGCATATGTAGCACTAACCTACAAAAGAAATAGAAGCTACAGAATATACTGTACGTGTACCGTTACTTATTTTAGCAGTATTCTAATATTAGTGCCTTTCGGGCTCAAGTCATTGCGCTAATTCAAGTGCAGCGTTAAAATTTCTGCATCGTCATTCTGCATACATGACAAAACTAATAAAAGTAATTGCGCGAATTCAAGATTGCGCAAATCAGTTTATATCCCCTTGGAACGCTAAAATATGAGTGTGCTAATTAAGATACACACAAAGTAGTAAAACTCTAACCTTGATATTTATTTAATTTGCTTCAGATCTTCAAATGAACCTCTTTCGCTAGTTAAACACTACCCTTAATATTTACTTTAAATGAACTAAGTGCACTAACTCAGTGTTTACATGAACCATGATGTTCTCAATGTGATATGGGCCATCCAATGGACTTCTTCCAGATAATAGCATTCTACTGTATATGATCCTTATGATGAACGAATCATTCTTTTATTGAACACGATTGCTTCTAGTGATCCAGATGAAGAACATTCACATGATATGATGGAAATTTCAGGTTGAATTCCATTCAGATCTAAGATTTTTTCTAACACAGGATGTGACACATGTGACAGTTCCGTCGCCAATCAGCATAAGAAGTCATGTGTTGGTGGTTTGCCTTTAGCACCTGATAATCAGGCTGAATGTTTGCCTTCAGATACCTGTACTAATCCTGTAGTCACCTGTTGGTGGTATGCCTTTAGTACCTGATAATCAGGCTGAATGTTTGCCTTCAGATACCTGTACTCACCTTGTAGTCACCTGTTGGTGGTTTGCTTTAAGCACCTGATAGTTAGGCTTAATGTTTAATTTCAGATACTGTACTCACCTTGTAGTCACCTGTTGGTGGTCTGCCTTTAGCACCTGATAATCAGGCTGAATGTTTGATTTCAGATACCTGTGCTTACCTTGTAGTCACCTGTTGTTGGTCTACCTTTAGCACCTGATAATCAGGCTGAATGTTTGATTTCAGATACCTTTACTCACCTTGTAGTCACCTGTTGGTGATTTGCCTTTAGCACCTGATGATCAAGCTGAAAGTTGACTTCAGATATCTCTACTTACCTTGTAGTCACCTGTTGGTGGTTTGCCTTTAGCACCTGAGGCATAAACAGAAGAACCATCTGGACCTAATAAAAGCAAAAACAATTTTTAAAAAAATGACTCTTCCTGTACATAGACGTTAGTGAAGTCATTCATGAAAAGTTTGTTTGAAGTCCAGTATTTCTGGGAAGTCATGCAGAAAAGTTTAATGTTTCGTATATGTATTTCTAGTAAATATTGTTGAAAGTCCCATAACTAAATATTGCACAATGTTGACCATAATCAATCACAGTGACTGATATAAAGAATCACACCAAAGTTGGTTGGTTGGATGTTTGGATGGATGAGTGGATTGAATTAATAGGGGATGGATGGATTGGGAATGGATGGATGGGTGGGTGGATGGATAGATGGATGGATGGGTGTTGGTGGATGAATGGATGGGTTGAAAAATGAATGGATGGATGAAGGGTAGACAGATGAAAAAAGGGAAAGCTGGATGGATGGGGATGAAAAAATGTATGGATAGAATAACATAAGAAATGAGTTAAAGAAAATCAGGAAAATATTTCAAACTTATCAAATTCATCAAAACATCATTCATTTAAAATTATAGGTGCACCGCAGGTAAGAAATTAATATAAGTATTTGCTGTTTTAAGTTGGATAACACCAAAAAAGGAGAAAACAAATAAATCATCAGAGTAATTTTTTTGTGTTTTAAACATTGTTTTTTTTTTATTTATCATTGTTCTCTAATAAAAGAAAGAGAGTGAACAATGAACAAGAAATAAATTCAGAATTGCTGTCTAAAGATTATACTAAAAAATGTTCAATTTAGGTCATGTAAAAAAATATTCTGGTTCTCAGACAATTAGCCTTCCAAAATGGGCAAGGTAGGTAGGTATTTTATTTTTATTTTTTATTTCCAAATTATTGTTTTTATATACCTTGAAGGCAAGAAGATAAGAAGACTTTATGTAAGAAAAAAAATGTCTTTTATTGAGACCTTCAATAAATTGAAACAAAAAGTTGTGTGATTGTCTTGTTCACTTGGTTTTAAAACTATAATATAAACAAAAATATAAAATAGCTAAAAGATTACATATTTATCAAAACATAAAAATGTTTAGAAACTACAAGAAAATTAATTGTAAATGCATCATTACAATTATCATCAATCATTATCATTACTATCTTATAAAGCTGTACAAAATGTAACTAGGCCTACT
This sequence comes from Atrina japonica, assembly GCA_030159075.1. Taxonomy (NCBI): domain Eukaryota; kingdom Metazoa; phylum Mollusca; class Bivalvia; order Pterioida; family Pinnidae; genus Atrina; species Atrina japonica. The sequence goes on along the minus strand of BROG01000598.1, from coordinate 279,977 downwards.
ATGTGTCTAAAAATCAATGCAAATTCCAAAAATTTCATTTTGAAAACAATAGCTATCCATTTTTATATATTTCATTAAAACTTTTATTTACAGTAACTTATTTTACTTTTATCATTCACCTACATTTAATTCAATTTTAAAAGTTTTATACACTATATAGTGTTACATGTATAATCATTTTAACACATCCTGAAATTCAGTTCCGTTCAGTATCAGTTCTTTCATTTAAAACTCAACTTCCACTTCCTCCATAAACTGCAAGCAACAGCAGAAAACACACCATGTGTTCTGTGACACTTTTGGGCATGAGGTAAAGATTCACATGTTGCATTGTCAATAAAATAATTATGTTAGTTTCTAATTGGGTTTTAGAAATGCATTTTGAACTACAAATAGAAGGATATGGATCATTTTCGAAACTTAAGCCTTTTGAAATGACTGACATTCTTACTTGGTGCACGGCGGTGATTTTTTATGAAATGTGAATAAAATGGTTTCATGGGCGATTTATTTTTGTGCGCGGTGGCATCTGAGAACCAGAAGTATTTTTTTACTTGGCCTTATGAGCAAAGAAAATTTTCTATTCACATAACAAAAAGGACATTTTGGTATCAGTTACTATGTATAACCTTTTATTCTATTAATCATCAAATCAGCCAGCAGTGTTGATTTGTCCGAAGTAGTTGTCTGAACTTTCCAAGTACTCACTTTTTCTGCATGCCAAGGTTTGATAATGGATAGCTTGGGAAATATGTACATCCATGGGAAATATGACATTTCTTAGGTGAATTAATCTTCATATTTTCCTCAGGCTAAGGACATTAATGTATAATACAATAATATTTGAACATACTGTTAGATTTATTGTTTAGTTACAATTTTGTCTATCTTGATTTCATATTTTTTAGAGATGCTAGAGGCTTACTGGAAAAATTCCTGAAATTACTAACTGAGCCAATATGGGCCGGGGTCTGGGGGCCGCATAGACCCCTGGAAGCTCTGTAAGTAAAGATGCTCCGAGATTGATTCTGGCATACTTTCTGGTGTTTGACTACAATAAAGGACTTAGAAAATAATGACTGTTTTGTGCTTTTTTCAATATAAATTTCATATTTATCTGAAGCAAGGTGAAAACCAACCACTATGTAATATATATTGAAGGCTTGTTCTGCTTAGGGAAAAGGTGTACATATAAAATGATTTGAACATTGCACACAATACATAAACACTGCCCCTTTACATCAAATTTACTGACATAATCTGACATGTCATGAAGATACCCATGCCGTCCCTTTCCTCCAGCAACTTGTTCTTAATCCCTGGCCTTGGTCAATCATTTTTATATTAGCGGATCAATCTAAAACACTCATGTTAGATTTTCAAATTTTGCTCTGACACCATGCATGCCATGTGCTTTAAACTGTCAACCTCGCTTTAGCAATGTGTCAAAGCAACATCGATGCTGATTAGTCAATTCGGTTACAATCAACGATTGAATAAACAGATAGCAAAAGTCATCCGATGAACCAGAAATGTATCTCAGTGGCCTGCCTAATTACCAAAAAGAACCAGAGAAATTGGGTTATACTAAATAACGGAATAGTAATCAAACTCCGGAATTTGGTTATACTAAATAACGGAATAGTAATCAAATCTGGAATGTATAGGTATGGGAATTAAAAATCTGGAATTCTGGAAAAAGTCCAGAAAACTAGCATCTATATATTTTTGAGTGCATCAATCACACTGTCAGTTTCAGAAAGCGTAAATTTCTTTATCATGGTGGGAAATGAGCAGACTATTGTGTCGATTGTTGATTGTTTTATGTATTCAGGCATGTATTCACCTTATATAAGTAATTATATAAAATTCCTGAATAGGCATAAGTTGGAATTTTCAGCCAAATTTTTGGAATAAAAAGATAATTTGCCATTTGGACTTTTAATAGACCCAAATCAGCCTGAAAAAAAAATCTAATTGTTATTCTTGGTTGCTATACATACCATGCAATTCTTCTAGTTTGACCTCTGAGAAATCACAACAAACATCTGGTAAGAAATAATGTCTCGGGTCTCCTATTTCATACAACAATTGTTCACTGATTGTTCCCTTGGAGACCAGACCGCCTGTACCTTTGGGTTTCGTAACTACAAAGCCACCATCGGAAGCACACTCCACTATTGGAAATCCTATGTGTTCCCTGACCATATTAAGAAAGAAAAAAGGAAATATATTCCATGAAAAAGTACACAGTACGTTACCTATTATGGGATGAAAATCAAGGTTTTTTTTTATGAATATCTTCAGTTCAACTAATCAAAATACTTTGAAATTTAATATAATGTTTTGGTGGAAAATACGAGGCAAACAATGAATTTAGTCCATTTTAAAAACTCCACCTAAATCCAGTTATCGTGACTGCAGGAGGCCCTATTCTGAGACAGTAGTAATATTTACGCTGAGCTTGTGACATCACTTCCTTCCTGGCTTGTGTTAGATAGTATGACAGAAAGACAAGTGATTACATGGTTGTACTGGAATTATCAATCATAATTTTTGTAACATGTTTTATTTATTATTTAAAAGCAGACTATTTATTTTAAAAAAAACTAGATCTGTAAGTAAAAATAGGAATCTGTTTTAGAGCTTGCTATAGTAAAATCCATATAACCAGGCGGGGTGGAGTCTTGTGAACCCTTTCTTGACCTGGACAAGTTTAAAAATTAGGTAATAAAGCAAAACATTAATATTACACTGACTAGAGTAATCGTTCCTACTTGTCACCATACATAAGAGAGTACCTAGAGAGGAATAAAATGTCTTTCCCCTGTAGCTTGTTGTAACCAAAAAGTGAGTAGGATCATCCATATGATAATCAAAAGGTGATCTTATGTGAATTGGAAAATACCACAATATATGGGCTAACTAATTATTTTTATCCACAATATTCACTTTAACAGATGAGTGCTTGTTGAAGGAAATGTCACAGCCTGTTCAAAAGTTTCGAGTCTAACTGATTTGAATGCAATGTCTTCTGATCTGAAGTCTTGCCAAAAAGACTCATAGCTTTCATTACTGATTCCAAACACCAGACAAAGAAACAGTCATTACCATGTTAAAAAACCTCAGTCAGACCCTGTTTTGAACACATATCCTCTTACTTGTGAGACAAAATCTCTACTGCTTAATAACCAACAAGAGCCATCTAAAACAAGACATGTTTGAGAATTGTCAATTTCTGTTACATGTCAAAACCTAAGAATGAAATAGAAAAGGGAGGAAATTAAAATGAAGAACTATTGGTCATTCTACTCCAACTGACCAGGGTCACATGTACAGTGGAACCTGTCTTGAAAGACCACTGTCATAAGAGACCACCTATCTTGGGAGACTGCATTCTCAAAACCCCTTGGTTCAATAATTCCTTTGAATAAAGCCTATTTTGAGTGACAACCTGTCTTGTAAGACCACTTTTTAGTGACAGAAGGGGTGGTCTCTCAAGACAGATTCCACTGATCCCAGAGAATTCTTTCATAACAGACTAATGTTAAAGGGGCAATAGCTGTGTTTACCAAAAAAAATATTATTATGAATTTTCCTACTTTTTTTTTAACTTTTACTTGATGTACGATAACAATTAAGAATATAGGCATAAACAATCTTACATTCCTATATATTTTGTGAAAATAAGATCATGTCCAGTGTGGTATTCAAATAGAAAGAGTAAGGTTGAGTTAATCAATTACAAGTGAAGAAGTGCCAAGCAGTTTTCACAAAATATATAGGAAGAATTTTTATACCTGTGTATATCTCTTTTTTGTTATTGTATATCAATCTAAATACTAAAAAATGGGGAAGTATTAGAGAAAAACACAGCTAATGGCCCTTTACAGACAACTAATTGAAACCATCCCGCACACCCCTAACAAACCTCCATCAAGTATTTCTGTGTAAAATACAAACCTTACCAATTGTGTACTTTGTGCCAGTCTGTGAAGATTCCTCCTGTAGCCTGAGCACCACATTCAATCAAATGCCCTGCAAGGCTGATATAGTAAAAAGCAAAGTGTTGATAACTAACTCAAAAATATTTGCATCAGAATAACATGAGTATTCGAATTAGACGGTGTCATAAAATTAAAAAAAGAACTTTATTTTTTAAACTGTTTCTACAGAAACATCACAAAAATGTTAATGTAATGATATAGAATTTGTGATTAAACATGAGCCACATTTTATCTATTTAATATTCCAGAGAAAATATTTTATAATTCAATTAGTCTGACATTATCATATTAATTAAGATTCACACCAATTTTATATAAAGTGAGAAAACCTGGGCCGCATGCCATGAAATTTTAGTATATCCTGATGTTTAAAAATATTCTCAAATTTTCCTACCTAGCCAATCATATTAGCTAACGTTGATAATATTTTCAAACCTAAGAACATTTTCCAAGTTTGACATAAAATGTTTGTAAAAAAATTTATGTACCCTGAAGACAGATTTACACTTAAGTCACGTTTGAAGATTTACAGAAGAGTCCAATGTTTTCCAGGGTTCATGGGTTGATATATCAACATGTCCTGCTTGTGCTATCAAGAAGTAAATAAAGCAAAATGTCTTTGAAAAACTTTGTTCCCAGGAAGTAATCTGTTTATGAAGATACTAAAGTCCCAAACATTACCAACTAATGGCCACATGCCAGTAATTAAAACTAGCTCTTGTGCCCCTTTTTTTTCAGGAAATTTTAATTTCAGACATTTATTTGAAAATACAATAGTGCAGGTGCCTTTTATTTCTTTAAATTTTGAAATTCACCGTATCAGATTAGATTTCACACTAATATTGAGAATATTTGCATTTTTTTTGGGGGGGGGGGGATACAAGCTATTTGGGAATGGGTCCTGTGACCAAACCCCCAATATGGCTTAGAAAACTCCCTGGGTAAAAATTGTTAAAAACAGATAGAGCAAAACAATGTCATTTGATCTCGGGGTGGGGGAGGGGAGAGGGGAGGCATACATATTCAGAATGCTTACCTGCCTGCTGCCAGCAAATCAAAATCATCTAGGCTCCACTGAAACTGATGGAAAAATCTGATTAATTTAAAACATTTGTTTAATTTTATCCTGCCCTATAGCTTCAACATTTTAATAAAAAAAAATTTTTAAACGGGCTGTGTATTTTCATTTTTTTTTTCCTTTTTCACTACTTAAATTGACAAACAATAACAAAAAAGATATATACACAGACATAAAAATTCTTAAATTCCTATAACTCAAATGATTACAGTACCCTCTTTCGGTCAAAGTCCCTCCAGTGGGCTTGAATGCATTATGCAGTAGAAATCTTTCAGCTGCCCTGTGAATCAGGTGACCATTCAGAGACGTTCAATATATGATTCTGCGGAGTTTGGGTTTCCATTTCAAATTTGAGGATAAATCAAGGATAGATAAATATTAAAAAATTGTGTATGCATTCAGGCGTTAATGTATTGATTGAAGTGAGCGAAATATAATGGCTGGATTATTCGGGTTAAAATTCCTATATATTTTGTGAAAATTGCTTGAGAAACAAGAAGTACAAGTAATAAAAGGAGAAACAATTTAGATAATAATTTTTTGGTAAACAGACTCTTTAATGACAATTTTTGGTCCTACTGTGGCGTACAGTTTTTACTTGCTGCAAATAAAACTAGTAACAATACAACCAAGAGGACCATCGTCCTTCAAAAAGAAAACTGGGTAACTTCCTAACACACTCAGCTTGGATTCCAGCAGGGCTTTAACCAAGTCAGAGCGTTCATCATGCAAGCATAAGGCCTCAGGTTTGATCAGTTTTTGTTGCTAGAGACTTTGAAACAGTTGGTGGCTCTTCCTCGACCATGCTTAAAAACGAGGTCCAGTATCACTTTAAGCAAAGATAGAATAGGTAAAATTTGTGGAATTTTACAAAAAGCTTGTAACATCTCCATATAGGTGAAAAATTATATCACGTGAGATCACATCAAGAAAACCACTCTGTTAAATAATCACTTGAACAAAACCCCCTTTAAGTGGCCACCTGTCTGGGAATGACCACATTTCAGTAACAGATGGGGCTGTGGCCACCTGTCTGGGAATGACCACATTTCAGTAACAGATGGGGCTGTGGCCACCTGTCTGGGAATGACCACATTTCAGTAACAGATGGGGCTCTGTGGCCACCTGTCTGGGAATGACCACATTTCAGTAACAGATGGGGCTGTGGCCACCTGTCTGGGAATGACCACATTTCAGTAACAGATGGGGCTGTGGCCACCTGTCTGGGAATGACCACATTTCAGTAACAGATTGGGCTGTGGCCACCTGTCTGGGAATGACCACATTTCAGTAACAGATGGGGTTGTGGCCACCTGTTTGGGAATGACCACATTTCAGTAACAGATGGGGTTGTGGCCACCTGTCTGGGAATGACCACATTTCAGTAACAGATGGGGTTGTGTCTAAAATCCTCTATTATTAACGTTTTTTTGCTTATTTTAAATTGCAAACCTAACCAAGAAGTAATAGTTTGATCACTTCCCATCTCTCACACATAAAAACATCTTTATATCATATATAAAAAGGACACAAGGCCCATGGGTCACATCGCTCACCTGAACTGTGTTGGTATCTTAAAAATATGGGAATCTCAATTTACAAATTATTAGAACACTCCTTGGGAGTGAAGGTGACCTAAAAATGAATGAAAATGAGTCTAGAGAGATGTTAAAAATATGTCAAAAAATTAATTTTCTAATTTATATGAAAAACAAAAACTTGAATCATACATCCATGTAAAATTACTCAGATGCAATTAGTTTTTCAATTCATGCAGTAGTTCTGGAGAAGAAGATTTCAAAGAGGGATACCCCCTGAGGCCTATTTTACCCCTCCCTGATCTTCACTTTATGCCATAAAAATATCTTACACTGTGGAGGAGTGGTCCAAGGACTAAGGCACTATCAACACATCTTCCTGTGACAACTATGTCTGCTCCCAAATCAAGTGCCCTTGCAATGGGACCTGCCCTATAAATGAAAGAATATGAAAGATACAATATCTTAAAGACGAAAAACACAACAATACACCAGTGCTATGGTGACAGGTTCCTACATAAACATTTGTAAATGGTAACTTTAAACTTTCTTATTAAGTCCTAGTAATACAAGAGGTCCAATGGTCCTTAACCAAGTGAAATGAATAGAGATTTAAAGATGTACCAATTTTACAGCCCTTTTTTTGGAGCACCTATGGGTACTAGCCCCTTCGCATCAGCTACGCTTACTATATACAGCTTCACATAGTGATGGTTACTGCCAATTTTGGTTAAAATTGGTCCATTGTCTGTTAAGAAGAAGTAAAAGATGTAAAACAAGAAACCATTAAAGACGGTATGGCCGGACTGTAAAGTAAAATCTAATCAGTAAATTAGATGCAAGTATAATGCCCATGAGTTTGGAACTATTTTTTATTAGGTTCATTTTAATTACCTGAAACCAAATGTCAAAATGTTCGAGCACTATTCACCCAATTCTTTTCTTTATAATTACGAAAATATAAAGTCTGTAAATCCATCCATTGCCAAGAATTAACTTCAACCTGAAACTTTAAACAAAATGTTGATCCCCACCCAAATTACTACTTAGATCCATTCCTCAAAATTCAAACCTACATAATTCAGTTGCACTTGCCACAGGTAACCTACAGGCAAAGTATGAAGTCTGTACATCTATTCTCTGCCAAGAATTTGATTCAACCAAAACTTTAACCAAAATATTGATCCCCACCACCATTACTATTTTGAGCCATCCCCACCTCCCCCCCCCCCCCCCCCCAAAAAAAAAAAAATCAAACCCACATAATTCAATTGCACTTGCCACAGGAACCCATAATTCAAATGCACTTGCCACAGGTAACCTACAGGCCAAGTATGAAATCTACACCTTTATCAATTGCTGAGAATTTGCTTAAACCAAAATTTTGACTGACAGACAGACATCGTCAATCTATAGACCGGACTTGCTTTGCAATCCAGCCAAAAAGGATGTGATTTTTCAAACAGAACTTACAAACATTTTAAAAAGGCTTTTCCCCTTGCAAAGTAAATCTTATTTTTCTAAAACATTTAGCCTATTTTTCAATTTTTGCTGAAAATGTACTTATCTGAACGTTTTGAAATTTCACAATCTAAAAGGCAGAGGTGTCTCAGAGTATGAACGATAAATATCAGAGCCAGAGGAATGAGGCAAAAACTCTATCAGTGTCATTGTCAGTATCTATAACTTACCCTAAGTATGCATTGTCAGTATCTATAACTTACCCTAAGTATGCATTGTCAGTATCTATAACTTACCCTAAGTATGCATTCAGTATCTATAACTTACCTTAAGTATGCATTGTCAGTATCTATAACTTACCCTAAGTATGCATTGTCAGTATCTATAACTTACCTTAAGTATGCATTGTCAGTATCTATAACTTACCCTAAGTATGCATTGTCAGTATCTATAACTTACCCTAAGTATGCATTGTCAGTATCTATAACTTACCCTAAGTATGCATTGTCAGTATCTATAACTTACCCTAAGTATGCATTGTCAGTATCTATAACTTACCCTACGTATGCATTGTCAGTATCTATAACTTACCCTACGTATGCATTGTCAGTATCTATAACTTACCCTAAGTATGCATTGTCAGTATCTATAACTTACCCTAAGTATGCATTGTCAGTATCTATAACTTACCCTAAGTATGCATTGTCAGTATCTATAACTTACCCTAAGTATGCATTGTCAGTATCTATAACTTACCCTAAGTATGCATTGTCAGTATCTATAACTTACCCTAAGTATGCATTGTCAGTATCTATAACTTACCTTAAGTATGCATTGTCAGTATCTATAACTTACCCTAAGTATGCATTGTCAGTATCTATAACTTACCCTAAGTATGCATTGTCAGTATCTATAACTTACCCTAAGTATGCATTGTCAGTATCTATAACTTACCCTAAGTATGCATTGTCAGTATCTATAACTTACCCTAAGTATGCATTGTCAGTATCTATAACTTATTCTAAGTATGCATTGTCAGTATCTATAACTTACCCTAAGTATGCATTGTCAGTATCTATAACTTACCCTAGGTATGCATTCATACTATGAACTGTTCTGGGAAAATCAATACCGGAATGCATTTCCTTAATTCCAAGATTCTGAATTGCATGCATCTAAATGAATAAAAGAAATTATGTCACATGAATTTTGTAGTTATCAAATTAAAGGCACCGACCAGCTGGTAATGATATATTTCTGCAAATGTAATGATATGTTGATTCTTGAACACATGGCACAAACTTTGACACTTGATTTCTACAAAGATGTTGCTTAACAAGTCTGATCTATCACAGTCATTCATACCAAGTATATTTACTTGACTCAACTCCAGATGGTTCTGGTTTTTTGTTCTTGTTTTTTTAGATACAATTTTCATTTCACTGATCTGAAATATGATTGTATTATATAAGTTTATTTCATCATTATAAAAGATCCCTTTAAATAAAAATAATTGACGTAAGATTTAATTCTAAGTCTTGTATGATAAAGGGAACAATGATAGGAAACAAATATATAAGAATACTGCAGGGTTTTCCCTTATGCATGACTTTGCATCTCTGATGCATAAAATCTTTTCAGGACACAAAACATGAATATTAGTGAGTCCCTAAGGTAGTTCCAGTGATTTTCCATGATCACAGAATAACAGACAGAATCACAGAACAGGCAATCTGAAACAGAATTTCCATTTTGAAAATTTTTCTAAAAATTCCAACATGGGATATTAAATTCCAAACTAATGTGTCATTTCTGTGTTATAAACTTAATTTCTTTGTTTATTTACAATGTTTCATCACATATTTTTGCATTAATTTCTGTATTTATCCTGTATTATAAGCCGTATAGTCTTACATTTTACTAACATCGAAAGAAAGGGCGAACTCATTTTTGTGGTCGTAATATCAGTACTGTGACATCTGGATTCTTCTCAAATGAAAATAACTTTAATAAAATAAATCGAATTGAAGTTTTCATAATGTTTACAGTGTATGTCTTTAGTATTTTATCCTATGATAACAGAAAAAAACGGAATTCATCAAAACTGAAAACAGAATTAAAGCAAATTTGAAACGGAAAATCACTGGCCCTACTAAGGATGCACAAAAACTCACTAATTTTTTTTTCAACCCGAGACTGAAAATGTGTGCCTTTGTTTTCATGTATTTTCTTGAATTTCATTGACTTGGGGACTCACAAATTTAACGAAGGACTCAGGAATTTTGTTCTTATGGGTCCCTGGGTCTCACTAAAATAACATCATAGGGAAAACCCTGATACTGGTATATAAATTTCTATGTCCAGTAATACATGAGGTTAAACCTGGATTTACTTCATCATCATTGTCATTTTTAAACATTTTAAAGCAGGTTGAATTGAAAATAAATAGTTTCCACATGCTAAGGGAACCAGAAAATGGCCTCAAACATAGACAAATCTGAAATCACTCTGAAATAAATAATTTCATATGATTGATAAACTACAGCATCAAAACACTTATTTTGTCTACTGGATACAGCCAACATCTACTTTGTCTCCTGGGTACAGCCTATATCTACTTTGTCTCCTGGATACAGTCAATATCTACTTTGTCTCCTGTATACAGCCTTTATCTACTTTGTCTCCTGAATACAGTCTATATCTACTTTGTCTCCTGGACACAGTAGATATCTACTTTGTCTCCTGGATACAATAGATATCTACTTTGCCTCCTGGGTACAGCCTATGTCTACTTTGTCTCCTGGATACAGTCATTATCTACTTTGTCTCCTGGATACAGTCATTATCTACTTTGTCTCCTGTATACAGCCTTTATCTAGTTTGTCTTCTGTATACAGCCTTTATCTATGTTGTCTCCCGGATACAGTCTATATCTACTTTGTCTCTTGGAAACAGTAGATATCTACTTTGTCTCCTGGATACAACAGATATCTACTTTGCCTCCTGGGTACAGCCTATATCTACTTTGTCTCCTGGATACAGCCTATATCTATTTTGTCTCCTGGATACAGTCAATATCTACTTTGTCTCCTGTATGCAGCCTATATCTATTTTGTCTCCTGGATACAGTCAATATCTACTTTGTCTCCTGTATACAGCCTATATCTAGTTTGTCTTCTGTATACAGCCTTTATCTACTTTGTCTCCTGGACACAGTAGATATCTACTTTGTCTAGTTTGTCTCCTGTATACAACCTTTATCTACTTTGTCTCCTGTATACAGCCTATATCTACTTTGTCTCCTGGGTACAGTAGATATCTACTTTGTCTCCTGTATACAATGGATATCTACTTTAAATATAGTAAGCATTGTTACCTCTGTCATAAGTTCATCCCCAGTCACAACAGCAATGTTCATACTCAGACCAGCACTTTCACAAACTTTACGTAATGCTGCAGCACATGAGTGTGGATTGACGCCTCCTGCATTGCTGATAACTTTAATACCTATTAAAAAAAAACAAAGTCAAACATACACATTATGAGTCAGTGAGAGCTGAAAATGTTGAAAGATGTTTATGTACAGCAAATTCACTGGCCAAAGTCAACCTCCTAAGCTCAGTCTGCTTCATTTCCAATAATTGAATTTTTTTCCGCTTTATTGGTGTTTTACACAAAATTCAAAAATTGTAGCTATACAACAGTGACCACTTCTTATGGTGGTGGTAAAAACCTGCTTATATTGTACCAGCAATTCAATTAAAAACCAATATCTCATTGCTCCTGTTTCCTGATATGTCAAATGGGGGATCTAACAAAAACCACTATGGAGTCACGTGTGGCACCTCAAATGTGCCTCATGTTCAACCAATTAAAACACAACATTTCCAATTTTGGAAGTTTACTAAATGGCAAAGGAATGTAAACATTATATACAACACTGAGCACACAAAATCCGGAAGTAGAGAATTCCTTTAATAACCTTGGACAGGATAGAATCACCAACGATTCTCTGAATAAATTCTGCTGACTAAGGATATTTTTTACCATAAAAATGAGTAACATCTCTTTAACGTTTGATAAACTTTCAAGATCTCGTAAGTCCTATTTTCATTGGTCAAACAATACACACCAACAAGAGGTCACTCACATGTGTGACCCCATCCCAGTTTTTGTTAGATCTCCCACATACTACATCTGAAAATGGGAGCGACGTGAGATCATTTTTTTTTAATTATATTGATTGTACCAGGGAATAGACCATCCACTCTCTACAGGTACAGCAACAAACTCCACACATAACAGTTCAATAACAGATGATCAGGTATCTTACATCTTCACTAGCCAAAGGGTCTAAACCATTCCTTTCTACCTCTCTATCCTTGGCACATGTGGCAGGCAAAGATCCTTAAAACATGTATGATCACATTTGTAAATACAGTCAAACCTGTGTTTTGTGGATGGTTGCAAGACTAATAAATTTGTCCATTTTGGGGGAGAGGTATCCGTTGAATGAAGGATGACCATTCACTGGTAAAACATTCATATGTATAATCAATGCAAATCATTCTTGTAATCAACTGCTGCGATGCAATGCAAGGAAATAGACATCAAACAAAAACACAAAATAAAAATATAAGGTAATTATTTAATTAACTATGCAACATGTCATATACATGTGTCACATGATTTTAGGAGTGATTCTCAAAATAGAAGTCAGGACATACAGCTTAGTGAGAAAATGCCTGTGGCAATGGAAGTCGATCAGAGAAAGACTGTCTGCTAATTCAAGTTTTAAAATACAACCAAAGGACTGAAAGTCCTGAAAGGTAAGCCCTTAGTCAAATCTGAATTGGTGAATTGATAAAGGAATATATATCTGTACGTACATGCAGTTACTGTTTAACCTGGGAATATACATCCTTGATCTACTAAAATCAGAAATTAGTATATGCTGTCGTATACCATGGTACATCTTTAAACCAAAACGTTTCTTTGAAATATAAGAAATTAGTGGATGCTTATTTTTTATTATGCATCAGTAGAAATTTATACATTTTATGATATGTTTACATTACCATTACAAAACAGCAGACATACAGAGTCGGACTAAGATTTACATGTACAGTCATGGGACATATATATTTGATATTTGTCACTTATGTTATTTTCTTCTTTGTTTTATATACAACCAATAATTTTTAAATGCTGGTAAAGTCCAGAATTTTACAAATTTATATAAATTTATGGTAGATCTAGAACAATTTCATATTTCTAAAATATATATGCATTTTTAAAGTATCGTGTTTATTTACAGAAATGACAGTATTTTTCTCATGGAATAATTTTGTAAATTCTGTAATTATTCTTTCTGTCTAATGAAATATGTCAAAATTTAAAGTAATTTTGAAGTAATTTTATCCTCCACAGAATAATATTTTTTTCAAAATAAACAAAAGCATATCTAAATTTCAAAATTATTAAAAAAATTAATTCAATTTCCTTCATGTAAACTTATAATATTTTAAATATTGCTTAAATTATTGGATTCTGTGTGCATTTAAAAATTGGTTTTATATAAAACAAAGAAGAAAATAACATAAGTGACAAATATTTATGTCCCATAGTTGCAGATCTATCACAGCTTTCAATAATCAACAGCTTTAAAAAATGTTGCATTATTCAGTTCCCTTCACTTCCTAATTTTTTAACAGAAAAAACGTTCATTCAACAACTTTAAAATTACATTGTTATTTGGTAAGTAAAAACGGAGTAATAAATGTAGATCGATGTCTCAAATACGAATTGGGTTAAAAAATTTAAACATCGGGTCGAACTGACATAAAGTCAAAACACCCATGGTAACGGTGACCAATGTAAATACATCAACTAAAACCACCTGGCTAGACTTTAAAACTCTATTACTGGCAGGAATCGTGCAATCGCTAGTTGCATTGATGTTTGTGCTATCCGACCAGAACCGCGATCGAGTAAACTGGTCTTTTATTCTCTCACGAATGAACAGAATTTACAGCACATCAGGAAAGCATCTGACTCAATGTCAGACATTAACAGTTTAATCGTGAGTTTGTCTATTCTTACTTTTACGAGTAAGCTTGAAAACTTACATAATTTATCAGTTAAGTAAAAATTCATGTTGTATGAATAACAAGAGGCTCTCAAGAGCCTGTATCGCTCACCTGGTTATTTGCTTGAGAAGATCAGACGAACCGAGCAATTTTTGTAAAGGACCTTCCATACATAAATCCTGTAAAGTTTGGTTGAATTTGCTTCAGTGGTTTCAGAGGAGAAAATGAAAATGTGATTTTCCCATAGGGTCCAATGATAAACTAAGCCCAGCCCTGGCGGCCATGGTTTTGACAGATCGGAACGAAATGAGCAATCTTTGTAAAGGACCTTCAATACATCATTCTTCTAGGGCTATAACTCCGAGATGAGTTTTCCGATTTTCTTCAAAATTGCATGGCAGGTAGATCTCATCAAGCTGATCACTTTTAACCTATGTCAGATTTTTGATATCTGTAATGGTTTTTGAGTTATTGGCCAAAAACTGCAATTTACCCCCTATGTTCTATTTTTAGCAACAGCGGCCATGTTGTTTGACCTGCGACATAGAAAATAACAAATTTGAAACTAAATACCCTAGTGACGACTCAGTTCAAGTTTGGTTCAATTTGGCCCAGTGGTTTCAGAGGAGAAGATTTTTGAAAGTGAGTTAACGACGGACGGACAGACGACGGACGGACGACGGACGCAAAGTGATTGCAAAAGCTCACCCTGACATAGTCAGGTGAGCTAAAAAGGAAACGATGATCGATTCCAGTTTCTAAATAACGCAAATTAAAATGGGTATCGACAAAGCTAAACTGAGGGAATTCCCCTTTTCAACAAGCTTCCTATGTCACGTGACTATAATAATTAATCAGAGCATTTTCTACTGTCTTCGTTGTTGAATTTTAGTGAGTTTTCAAATTAAAAGAAAGGGTGTCCTAGTTCATGAATTATAAGGAGAGAGTATGCGAATGAAACAAGATTCAAATTAGACACAAGGAAGTATTTTAATGGTGGTATCTCAGGTAACTATTTTCTACAGTGCAAGTAGTAGTTCGGCAAATCCTATGACACATTGATTTTTGAATGGGATTGCTGACGATGCTTAATTGAGTACACGGAAAAACCTGAGGACTTCTGAGCCTGTCATAGCAATAAGGCCTTGCCTTAAAAATTATGCATACTGGGGTCAACAACTGTGTCTGTTGTCAGAGTAATGGTGGTGTCCGTTTAAAACAGACGTTAGCAGTCTCATATAACAATGTTAATTGGGACCTAGTCAAACTGTTCGTTAGTGGAGGGTGTCCACTGACTAAAGTGGCAGGTTTTACTGTAGTTGAATTAAAATTTCAAAACTACTTTTTTGCATGATCTCAAATGCAGATTTACCTTTTTGTTTTATGTCCTTGATAAATGGAGCAGCCATACAAATCTGTACAAAATCAGGAGCATATCCCAAATCCTGTAGAAAAATGCCAAAATAAAATGTGATAAAGTCATATAAGAATACACACATATTATACTATAGCTAGTTTGAACAATAGGAAGACAACACTCAGTTTCACAATACTGTTACCCCACAGGGCAACAGTGAAATAAATTAAACGAAATTAGCAGTAGTGTACCAGTACAAGACTAGTAACATTTGCAAGTGGACTAATCAATGTTGTGCTGAGGCTAGTCTGGTGAACTAGAAGAAAATCTGTATAAACATAACAGTATAAACATAAGTGATTAATGAAAGGGTAGTCTATGTGCATTTAACACCAGAATTACCTATTTTGGCATTAACTTTGAGAAAAAGTTGAAAATGTTTAAAAGTTTAGGTCCAAGGCATAACACAGGGTTTCTCTTGGGTAATTTCGGAAGTGCCACCTGATATGAACGGGGGAAAACTGATGATGTAATATACAGTAGAACTTCAATGAGTCAAAGTTCAAGGGACCACCTTGAAAAGTTTGATACATTGGGACTTTGACTCATGGATGGTAACTGAGAATCATACATTTTTAGTTTCACAGCTTCTATAAGGTATATATAACTGTTTCAAAATCATTTAAGACACGTACGGTCAGTATGATTAAGAATTAGTGCTAAATTTAACTAAATTTTCTTGAAATTAAAACATTGAGTGTTTATGAGAAGGAGATAAATTATTATAAGGCGATTTCGTACTTTGAATTATATGTAGGAATTTTCATTCTTTTTATAGAAATGGGCTCAAAAATTTATTCAAAACATAGAGAAATTCGACTCATAAAAATTTGAATTATAAAATGTTTATAAGTTAGACAACAAAATTATTTGGGAATAGTTCGGAACATCAAGAAATTTGACTCATTGAAGTTCTACTCATTAAAGTTCTACTGTAATTAAACTTTGATATTTGTTTGTCAATTTAGGTGTAACGGAATCAATTTTGTATTGGGAATAGGGCCAAAAATCAACCCTGATTATATAGAGAGTATAAACACTGATCACACACCCACAAGACCATTACCCACACTGCAATAGGTAAATGCTGTTACTCAGGTGACCTAGTTAAATGGCATATTAACATTAAGCACACATACAAGAAGGTGCTTATTTTCAGTCTATACATGCATGTAAAAATATGTGCAGTTTAATTTTGTTTGTTTTACGCCACATTCAATAATTTATCTGTCTTCGGGTGGTGGCCAGTTTTTAATAGTGGAGTTTTTTTGGGGGGGGGGTTTAATTTTGAAATGCAAAATTCATCAATTTTTCAGCTATATGGTGGCGGCCGATTTTTAATGGTTGAGGAGAGAACCCGCTTACAATGTATCTGGGAAGAGACCACTGGCCATCTGCAACTAAACTGGCAACTTTTCTCACAAAATCAGCTTGTTTTCCAGCAGGAATCAAAGCTGTACTGACAAGAGGTGAGAGACTCCATGGTTTAAAGTGCAATGCTCTAACCACTCTGCCACAGAGGCTCCATGTGCAGTTTAAGAGACTAGCTATCAATTATGATCGAAGATTATAAATGGGTTAATTTTTAATTTTTAAAAAAAAACTTACACTTTGTTTATTTCTGGCTGCAATCAAAAGGGACATGGTGACCTCTGACAAATAATCAAAGACAAGGTAATCCAGTTTGGCTCCATAGATTAATTGAGGTGCTACAATAAAAAGAATAATAAATCATAATACAAACACATATTCTGAGAGTATTGATTGATGCTTTACATGTAATACATGCTCCCTAACTACACACTGATTATTTCCCCACAATGAATTAAGTATCGGCAAGCTTAACACTTGTAAGAGAAATTGTGATTTATACCACACTCAATAACTTTGTAGTCATATGGAGGATACAAAACCAGGTTACATAAATATACCCGAGAAGAGTTCCACAATACCGATAAACTGGCAATTATTTTTCTTACAAAATCAGCTTAGGTTCCAGTGATTCAAACCTGGACTAATTACAGGTGCGAGACTTCATCATTTAAAATGTCCATCCATCCCGGCAGGGTTTTCCCTAGGATGTTATTTTAGCCAGTCCCAGGGACTCACAAGAACAAAATTCCTGAGTCCTTCGTTAAATTTGTGAGTCCCCAAGTCAATGAAATTCAAGAAAATACATGAAAACAAAAGCACACATTTTCAGTCTTACATGTAGGTAGGTTTTTGTGCATTCTTAGGGACTCACTAATACCACCAACCACTCCCCCCCCCCCATGTCGTTTTCCCTAGGATGTTATTTTAGCAGTCCGGGACCTCACACGCATCAATATTCCTGAGTCCTTCGTTAAATTTGTGACGTCCCAAGTCAATGAAATTCAAGAAAATACATGAAAACAAAAGCACACATTTTCAGTCTTACATGTAGGTAGGTTTTTGTGCATTCTTAGGGACTCACTAATATTCATGTTTTGCATCCTGAAAAGATTTTACACATCAGAGACACAGAAATCATGCAAAAGAGAAAACCTTAACATACTTGCCAAGTCTCCCCCCTAAAAAGGAGACTCCCTATTTTCCATGTACAATTTTGATGATTTCTTCAAGAAAAATGCATATCTCCCCTGCTCCAAGTCAGTAATTTGTGTCGTATAATAACTTAAAATATGAGAAACAGACAGAATGTGATAGAGAGGTGAATCTAACAATCTCTGGTCATACTAGTTTAAGCCTAGAGATAGAATTTAAGCCCAGACATGCCTAAAGTCGCCCTGGGATTCTATGATGTCATAATATTTATTTTTATACTTTATATGGGTCAGATATACATATTTCTATAAACATACCAAATTTCAAATGAAAAGAATAGAAGCTGTACGCTGTAGAGCCTAAAAATTCCCCAGCCAAAATGGAGGTCAATGGACCACATCAACCTAATACTTCACCTGTTTCTCTATTCAAATCAAACGTTTTCAAGATTTTTTATGGTCATATTTTTGCGGAAATGCTTATGTTCTAAATATTCGATGTCACTGTCATTTTGCCAGACAGGTGTTGCTCTTGTGAGAGCAAATAGACTCCAAATGAATTCTTTTTCCCGCATTTGTAAAACAAGGAGCTGCACTCGCTTCAAGGCATTGCCTTAGTTCATATTATTTATAAAAATTAATGTGAATTATAGGGAGTAATAGACCCTTTAGCAGTAACTGCGGTCCTGTGACTTTGCCAGTCTTCCAGTTGACAAAATGATAGAGATACCCGCAAAAACATAGACTTCGTTATAGTAACTGATTGTTTCTTAACATCATTTTCCGGGAATCTGTATCATTTTGCCAACCGGAAGACTGGCAAAGTCACAGGACCGCAGTTACTGCTAAAGGGTCTGTTGGAAAATTGTTCTTTAGGTAAGTAATATACTGTAAGGGGCATACTCGGTAATGGTGGATGTCTTGGATTTGAAGAAATTCTCATGACTGATTAATGAAAAATGATAATATAATGAGCATCAGAATTTATTTTTACGGTATTGAATACTTTTTAAACTATTCACATGATTTATACCAAATTATAACCCGACACACAGACCTGGGCACCCCTTGGCATGCCTAGGCTTAAAATAAAGCTCTAGAGTATGTGGACCAATGCTATCGGTATACTAATGCTTGCGGTATCTTTAAATTTGATCTGGTCTGCAATACTAAAACAAAAAGTTTGAATTTACATAGGTTTTGCCTTGTTTATCTACCAAATGACTTTCGTTTTCTCCATTTTGGTCAACAGAAACTGTCATCAAGTGACTGGTAAATGTTATGTTTATAGCAGATGGTAACAAAAAAATCACTTCTGTGCCGTATTTTTCAATTTTATTTTTGTGATTATTTGTAAACTTGTTGATAAAATTATTCATTTACTTATGAATATCTAAAATTTTATCACTGTAGACAATTAATTCTAACCTGAATCTGCAAAAAAAATACAGTACCACGAGCAATGGTACACTTGCAGCAAAAAAATGACGTTTCAGCTGCTCCAAAATACCAACAGCTCTCTAAGAATAAATATCGCCAAGACAGTTGCCAGTGACATGTAAATTGGTTTAGGGCAGTGTCTTCAAATATATCTCCTTATATTAAAGGTAAGTGGTAGTCGTCAGGTACCTATAATAAAATAATCGTGCTGACATGTTGTTTTTACAAGCGTTGGTCCACCCACTCTTAGGCTTAAATTAGTATGTCCTGTACACCAACAAGAGCTCGTGTGTACTGCTTCTGACACTTTCCTACATTGTGTACACATGTTATCTACATGCTCACAAAGTGAACAGTCCGCGCTCTCTATTTTAAACCAAATTTATGATTCCCTATTGGAGCCCCTGTCATTTCTGTACACCCCCTGTGGGGTGCCTCATTGATCAAAGGCCCTTGGAAGTTGGACTATTTTGTGTTTCAAAAACTTATAAGTACCAGCAACGGTAGTGTCACCCCAAAATCCACTCGCACAACCAATTTTCACTGTCTTTCCTTTTAAAATTTGTGAGTAATGTCGTTTTCGCAAATATGAATTTGAAGATATGCAAGCAATGTTTGAATGAAGTCTGAAAACATTTCTCAGGCGTATAAGGGCAGCCATTTTGCCCGTAATGTTACGGATATTAAAATTGCGCATGCTTATCCGGTCACATGATACTACCGTCACTTCTGTCAAAGATGGACGGCTGCATCAAATTTGGATTACGTAGACGTCGAAGATTCTATTGAATTTTCTTCTGGTGTTTCTCGGAAAACCCCTTTGTCCGGGGTTAAATTTAATTAACATTGCTGCAATAAATTACTCCTTACAATGGCAGCAATAAACGAAACAGTTTACCAAACCTCCGAGGAGGGGCATGTTATGTCTGAGAAAGTCTCATCTCTGGCGACCAATATTTACAAGGAATTTGAGCAAATGATTAAGAAATATGATGAGGATGTTGTCAAAGAATTAATGCCTCTTACCGTTGGTCTGTTAGAAAGTTTAGATCAGGCTCTGTCTGATAAACAAGAGTCGGAGGTGGAGCTTGAGCTGCTGAGAGATGATAATGAGCAATTGTTGACTCAATATGAAAGAGAAAAACAACTGAGAAAAGTAGCAGAGCAGGTGACTAATATAAATCTTAAAATATGTTGTTGTTTATTTGTAAGGTCATTTAAAGAACTAATTATGTGCATAAGGAACTCTCTCTCTCTCTCTCTCTCTCTCTCTCTCTCTCTCTCTCTCTCTCTCTCTCTCTCTCTCTCTCTGTTTAACTTAGTGGTCTGAATCATAATTACCCTTTCCACTCTGTTATACACTCTTATGGATAAAGTTGATTATCGACATGAAATATAAATACCTATGTAATAACTCCATGTTTAAATGATAAAACTTTTACTTTTCAAACTTGTAGTCACTCAGTTCAATCAAATGTTTTGTGATCTGTTCATAGTTGGCGAGGTACCAAACCCAATAGCATTTAGTATCTATAATATGCTGTCTGGTAGAGTTGCACACTTAGGCATTTACCAGTCAATTTGCATATGGTTAAAACCAAAGTCACATTCACAATTTCGTCATAACTAAAGATTACCTTATAATCATTCAAAACACATAAAAAATAATTTTAAAATTCTGTTTTTAAAACTAGTGTAACTGCAAATAAATACCAACTAACTGTTTTCAAAGGCTGCCACCATGTCCTGTGGAGTTGCGCAGTGAATACGACTGGTTTGTTTACAGTATATAACAAGGTCCAATAAGTATGGAGGTCTGTTCTCATTTGCATATATATATATATATATATATATATATATATATATATATATATATATCAATTGCATCATGTTACAATCACAAGAGGCTTGCAGTCGGTCATCACAGCTGCTTCGTTTGGATAAATTAATCTGGTCAGACCATTTAAACCAACAAAGAGCATCTTAAAGCTCATTTTATGCTCTTTTAATTGTAAATTTATATGATGTTTCATTGGAATGGTATTTCTTATTTTAATCTTAACTATAGCTACTTGTTTTCGATTATGGTTCCTTAGTGGCTTGACCTAGTTCCCGCCGCTTGAATATATTCATATATACTGTAGTAGACCTTGTCAGTCAAAACATTACGTCATGGCATGACTGGTTTGAGTAATATTCATTTGTTTCGATGAAAAGAAAAAATCACAACCTTTACTGGGAAAATTCTTTTAGTACTTACTAGTTTTCTTTCTTCGAATGAATCTTCTAAAAATCACAGGATAATTTTCTGGTGCAATTCTAAAGTGAAAGTGAAACTATGTCATCGAAACTTGACCTGCCCAACTCCACTGGACCCGACTGTAGATGTTTTCTGGTTCAAATGGGCATCACCAGGCATCTTCAATGAAAGAATGATGGCGAGCAGTTTGTGAAAGCACATAGACTGCTTACATGTACGTCATATTCAAAGTAACTAGAAGATGGCTACGTGCCGAAGTTTTTGTGACTTACCATTATACCGAATGGCCTCTGATATAACATGAAATGAACGTTTATGACATTGACTATTTCAATAGTTATCTCAAAAGTCATCTGAGAGTTTTTGTTTTGTTTTTTTTTTTTAGGGTCTTTGCAGGTTTGGTATTACCAATACCATATTCGACCCATTAAGTGCCCAAGGCGCTACAAAAATCGGGAAAAAGAGATCCGCGCTTAATGGGACCAATTAATAATTAAATTGATGAAAATTAGTTATTTTTGTAAGGCACATTGGTAAAGTTGGTGTAGTTATTACCATGGACACTTATCAACATAATTCTGTTGCTTGGATGCTACAGATAAACTGTTACTTATGGTTTTTCAGGTCAATATCTCTTTGTCAATATCTCTTTGTCAACCAGCTAGAAAAGATTCTTAATTGTATGTAAAAAGGGGGAGGGGTGCTTATAGGGAGATAGGCGCTTAATAGGTCGAATACAGTATGCAGCGTAAGGCCACATTGCCAATGGCAAAATGTAACACTTTTTTTCCCTATATCAAGCCAAAATTTTCCTAATTTTTTATCATTGTGGGAAAAGGGATGTCTTCTTTAATTAATTCAAAAGAAAACATGAAAAAAGCCAAATGAAGTTTAATTCTCATCAGCAAATAAAAAAATACAAATCCAGCTTTGTAAATTTGAATAAATTAAACATTAAAACATCAGGTAAATTTCAGTACTTTCAGATATATTTGTAATGCTATTGGATTTTTCCCAATTTCAGGAAAATATCACAAAATTCCCAATTCTAAAGGTACAGGCCCCTGTTTCCAATGAGCAGAAAAGAAAACCATGATACAAATACATATAAATATATATAAAATGTGATCTCTCATCACCTTACATGTAATTTATATATTCAAATGAATGACTCATTGAACATTCATTGAGAAATCAGGTGTCAGTGTACCATATTTCATACATTAAGTTTGCCAGTTTGCTTGTGAAAGGTTGCTGATCTTCTCCTAGGGACATAATGGTAACTGATTTTCTCTGTCATCAAAAACTGAACACAGCTACATGTAAATGTATATATTACTAAAAAATATTTTAGAATACCGATATTAACATAGATACATACAATTACATGATGTATATGTACAAAAACGTAAAAACATGATAGATGTAAAAAAAAAAATATATATAATATTATTGTATTTATTTAAATAATTATAAACATGTACTTGGTAGTAAGTATGTTGTAAATGTACTTGTAGTTGTTAGACAAAATGACCTGGTTATTATTGTATATACATATGTACATGTAACACTTGTGTGTGTGTGTGTGTTATACAGCATGTATATATGCACTTAGTGCATGTATAATGTATAAATACTGTAAATACTTTGGTCATTTCTAATTTGACAATACATGTATCTACTTTTTACAGAGATTTTTGGAAATGGAAGATGACGTAGAAGGAGAAAAGAAAACGGCACAAGAGAAAATAGAGAACATGGAATCGGTTATCAGAATGTTAGAATTAAAGGGAAAGAACTCATCTGATCATGGTATTTCATGTTTTTATTATTATTATTCACTATTGATGATAAAAAAAATTGTCATACACTGTCATTGTGTATGTAGGAGGTATTGATACATACTTTCCTTTACATTGAAATGTTTAAGTGATTGGTTTTCAAAATGTTATCATAAAAGACAGGTGGCTTTTCATGACAGTGGTCTCTCAAAACAAGTTTGACTGTATTCCAAATTTATATTAGCAGACCAATGTATTGTTGTCAGTCTTCATTTCTTTCTAGGTGTGTGTGAGTGGGAGTTGGTGTGTCTGCGTGATTTCCTTGCCAGTATGTGTGTAATAGGAGAGGAAAATGCATGATTATTGAGATTTAGGATCTCAAAAAACAAATATTACCTATGCTAAGCAAGAAGTTACCTACATGTATTGCTTTCGTTTTCTTTGTCTACTCATCCATAGGCAAAATGTTTCAGAATTCCCTGGCATACTTGTAAAGAACTCCCATACTTGAAAAGGAGTTTATGTGTAAATTTAGAATGCTGAATTTTGTCAACAGAAAATGACAATGACCTATTCATTTCATGTTCAAAAGGTCAAAGGTTACTGTCAAATTTTGTTGCTATAGGATGTTAATCATTTTAGGTTAGACTGAAATGAAATACACATAGTTTCATATTGATTGAAGTATATATTAGGGCTACAACGATACACTGTAATGACGATCGATATATATTGCAATTCTTACCTGATGATACAATACATTTACGATACACAGGAATAAAACAACAAAGTTGAAAATTCAATAATGACATCATTGAATTTCTGTGCACTTACTTTTAAAAATAAAGTTTTTGTTTCACATATCCTGTTTATTCTGTTTTGTTTACTTTTAAAGATCACCCTGAGTGAAAAATGAAAATTTATGTATTTTTAGAACTAATCATTCTAAGAACAACATCGAAAACCTGATCAAAATCGGTGCACGCGTTTTTGAGATATTAGCGATAAACTGCAAAACTCACCCTTACAGACAGCTCAAGTAGTCAGAAAGGGGCGGAGCTTCTTGTGTCATCACAACGCGGACTCTGGTTGCGAAGTACGTGCTTCACTATAGGCTTTGGTATCAGCGATGCCTCAGGCGTGGATGGCAATTAACACACTTGCTGGTTTATTGAGTGAATATTTTTTTGTGTACAATAATTTAGGAATAATTGTGTTTAACTGTCGCAGTCGTGATTTTTGTTTGGGAATATTTAATTGATCAATAAAACGAGATTAAGTTGTAACATTTTCGTGTTAGGCAGCGATATTCTGCATAAAGAAATCTAGCTTTTATTTATGAATCTATGCTTACATCACTGAGTAAAATAGCATAATTGTCATCCACGGAGAAGAAAATAATAATTAAAATATAAACTTTGCGGAATTAAATTGTAAAAACAAATTAACTGAATTACTATTTTATTTTTATATATATATAAACTGATATTGTACTAAAGGTAAAATACCACGATATATCGTAGTTTGGTATATCGTTGCACTACTAGTATATATACATGTAAATGAAAGATAATATTTCAGATGCCTGTCATCTAAATAGGAAGTGTGCCTGTATTAAATTATGTAAGTACTGGTACATTATTTGTTGATTGAAAATCAATGTTGCTTACACAAGTCTTTTCCACTTCACTTCCAGTATCAAGGATGGAAGAAAAAGAGGCAGAGTTGAAAAAGGAGTACACCAAACTGCATGAACGATACACAGAGGTAAACAGAGTTTTTCCTTGTTAATTTTAGAAATGTCACTATCAGACTACAAACTGGGGAGGGGGATGACAACATAATATCAGACCAGACAATGCTAATTAAATTTTTTGTGCATTTTGAGCCACAACAAGAAAGAATAGATCACTCTGGAAAAATAGCTTACTGTTTTTAGCTTATATGGATACCATAGTAGACTTGTATCACTGACATTGTATATTTGTTGACTCTGCTGACTGTCAAGTTGACAGTAGTGTGAATATCATGACTGTAAGTTGGAATGTCAGTTGTGTACTGGGAATGAGGCCAACTGTCAGTCAAAATTACAGTGGAATGAAAAAACACATTATTACATTTTTGGTAGTGAAATATATGGCTTTATCAATTAGATAAATTTGTTATTTTTTATTGTTATTTTTCACAGCGTAATTCCAATCTTGAGAAATTTTCAATGCAGTCTTACTGGTTAGAGAAATTTTCATTGTTGCCATTTCACCCAGTAAAACTTCCACATAAATTAGAGAATATTTAAAATAATATTCATGGGCTTTTCAACCAAGGGTCCCTGAGGTTGAAAAACATGCTGGTCCAAGGTTCAAGAACAGCAGTGCTTAGGGGCCCAGTAATTGATATGTTCATGTTTTTCACTTCAGTTTGGAAAGAGATCAGATTCAGTACTAAATCAAGAGTTTTTCTTTGGAAAAACAGACTATTTCAGTATAACATGTATAAGATTCCTATGCTCACTTAACATGCTAAAGTCTTTCATTTTTTGTTTTCAATCTTGCAATTTTGCAGTTATTTCGCACACACATGGACTACATGGAAAGAACTAAGATACTCATGGGAACCGACAGAATGGAAGTATCGAATAGTCCACGTACGAAGTAAGTAATTTATTGTACTATCAAAGCTAATGAATTCTGGATTATCTCTATCTATAAATACAAAAATAGAAATTTCAAAAATAGTATTTTTGAATTTTCAGAATTAAAGACAAAAGGATTTAGAAGCTTTGAGTACTAATACTTCTTTTCCTAACATTGTTCATAGAAATTACTCTGCCTGAACAAGTCAAATTTGATGATGATTTTCTCACAGAAATCTCACAGCTTAAGTAATTTCTCAGTATCTATATATTGTAATGAAGTGTTATGGTACTTAAAGTTTTGATTACACAATTCCATGAAATGTTTAAGTTTTGGGTGTGGTTATCAACAACCACACAACTACACTACTGTAAAGGGGTTTTAATTCCACAGATTTTGGTTTTTCTCTCTCTCTCTCTCTTCTAACACAATTGCGGGTTTTTCAATTGGATAAATGGAGAAGCATCAAAACAACATCAGGTCCTGCAAAGGCAACCCTGAAAATATTCTGTATTGAATTGATAAAGTAATGCTTTTATTATCTCTTAATAAACTCTGACACAGATTTATCAACACAATGAATACAGTACTTAAATATTGTCTCTCTCTCTCTCTCCCCCCCCCCCCCCCCCCCCCCCCCAATTGAGTACAAAAATGTAATTAAGGTAGAAGAAAAACTTGTTAGGAAGAGTTCAGACTACATTGGAGTTGACAACTGGAATTTTGAAAGTATTATT
Source organism: Atrina japonica (assembly GCA_030159075.1). Classification (NCBI taxonomy): domain Eukaryota; kingdom Metazoa; phylum Mollusca; class Bivalvia; order Pterioida; family Pinnidae; genus Atrina; species Atrina japonica. The sequence continues at coordinate 253,011 of BROG01000598.1, read as the reverse complement.
ACTGAGTCCATAGTCTAAACAAGTTCAAACACATTACCAACAGGCCTAGCTCGGAATTAACTGCAAATGATGCAGATGTAACAAAAACAAGGAATGATGGAAGGTATCGTAATAAACATTTCTAAATCTTCATTTCATTGCCACTGTTTCTAAGTGACTTGTGGGTTGGTTTCGGTTGTCAGAAGAACATATTTCTTATTTTAGTATTTGCATGAATAATGTGGGTTGTATATCTGATCTAGGTCATTTTGAAAGTCTACTCATATTGATATTTCTCTTGTTCAAAAATACTTGTGTATTAACAAGAATTTGTAATGCCCCTCTAAGATCTGGGGGGATATTTTGGGGGTTTGTCTGTTTTTCTGTTTGAAACAGTCCATCATATGATAACTAGAGTTTCCTTCCTCAATTTTTTATCAAATTTGGACTGGTTCTTGATATCAGTAATGTCTAGGGAAAAACATTTTTATGGTCATCATGTAGTTCTACCTGTCAGAGATATGGGCATAGTACTAGTGCTTCTAAAAAAAATGTTTGTCTTTATTACATTTTGAATTTCTTTTCAAAGTTCAGTTCTTGTCATTCCATAAGGTTATGTGTTCTAAGAATTTAGAAAGTTTCATGTAAGAATTATCTTACCTAGTGGCCAGCATTTAACCATTACATCTCAACATATATAAGTCCCTGAACTTTGAAATAATAGATTTCATGTATGACTAATCTAGATTTTATGACATTATGAGAAATAAACTTGCAATAACAAAGTCAAAAACATGTCCTGGTGTACTTCAATACCTGTAAAGTACCGTAATTGATTATAGTATACAGAACTGTGTGAAAGAAAACATTAAGTTTTTCAATATTTAAATAAAGATTAGGTTGTGCATGATATGGAAGTTTATTAAGTTGATATTTAGCGATATACATCTAAGGAAATTTTTGACAATAACTTTGAAGTATTCTTGTAACCAGTAGCACAACAAGGATCAAGAAACAAAAGTGATGAATTTTAACACTCAAAGGAAATATTCCAAGACAGTTTATGTGTTGTACTTTGTACATGTGTACATGATATATGTAAATGTTTGCCATAACCATTAACTGTTTATTTACAAACTGTGTGCAGTTACTGGCTAATAGCATGTTTGCATCATAAATGAGGGTCTGGATTTGAGGCTCCATAAACAGTGATTCTGGTGATATTTTCTCTTGCATTTGACTTTTTCTTTATTTCTCAAATAATATGAGCTGAAACTTAAATATGTGTTTATGAAGACATGTTGATAAACTTGTTCCACAGAAGTAGATCCGGATCACTGCAAATGCAAAGCATTATGGCCCAAACCAGTGTGCTAGATGAGACAGATGATGGCTGTCTGTATGAGACTGAACCTCCAGTGGGGTAAAAAGAAATCTACAGAACATGATGTATTGCCTTTCTCACATCAAATGTACAATAAAATCTTAAGCTCCAGCTGTTGCAAATTGAATTTAAAGAATGATACTTCTGTTTTCTAGATGCTCGAGAATAAATTCAATTTCAGATCATTTCTGTCTTTTGTGTAACTTGCCTACTCTAGTAAAACAATGAATTTGACTTCACACCAATGGCATTGCCTTGTCCAATTTTTGTCTAGGGGTGCAAGACTTCAAACTGCTATGGAAATGCAACCTTTTTATCTGGTTCTGAACCTTATTTCTGGGATATGGCACAGTATGATAATATGTGGTTCTGGTTATCTACAGGAAAATGGATACAGAGATAGAATTGTAACAGTGTTTTATAGTTAATTACTCTCTACCATGTGGTTCCAACACACATCATTTTAGATACTGAGTACATTATTGATAAATATAACTACTGTATTGGCTAGTGCTGGAAAACATTTCTTGCCATTATTATGGTTTGATGACAAATTTTATTTTTATGAATGTTTTCTTATTGAAATTTTGTAAAGGCACCATGGATAAAGGTCTAATTTTTCTTCAAATGACTGTGCATGCTGATATAAATATAATGCAATTTTTTTGTCAAACTCGTAGCTGTAACAAGGATTGGTACTCAAAGGGAATAGGGAATTTCTGAGTTAGCCCGGAATAGTGTTATAACCCTGCTTTTATTATTGCCAGTTACATGATTCTAGAAAAATGTTCCTCAACGTTATTTCTGGTTTCGGTAATATATAGATAGCCCCATTAGCGCAGTTGGTAAAACCGCCCTGCTACTGTTCTGAAGGTCGTGAGTTCGATTCCCGGTCTTTCCGCACATTTTTCCCCAGCCTGTTACATTTCAGTAATTTGGCGTTCAAGTAAATAACCCATTGTGGTATGTTTTAAGAGTCTCTTGGATTTCTTTACACAAAATAAAGTTAATGGGCTCAAACACAAGGATATTTCCATATAAGTTGCAGGTAAATATAAAAACCAGAAGAACATATGAGGAACAAAATCGAAAAGGCGCAAATAAATGCAGGATCATAATGGTAATCCGGGCTAACTCGAAAGTTCCCTCCCTATTGGTTGTGTGCCAGTAATGGTTATAAAAAGGTTTAGGTGTCCATTTTTTTCTTGCTAGAAAAATATTGCGAAGATTCGGTAATTAAAGCTACATCTTTATTACACTTTGTGTAGTCAACGTTTTAGCATTTTGATTTAATTTGGCATCAAAGGTTTCAGTTGAATCAAATTAGGTATTCAAAATTTTTTGAAAGGATTTCTGTAGTTCAAATTCACTTAAACCTCTTTCTAAATCTTGTTGAGAAAAGACATTTTCTCAACAAAAGATTTATAATCCTTTATAATGTTAGGACTCCCTCAAGTCATTATAAAGAGTGAAATTAAAGGGGTTGGTGGCACATTTTATAAGTGAAAGTATCTTTTGTTGTTAATTGAAAAAGGGGTTAGACATTCATTTTGTAAGAGATTTTTTTTTTTAATTTTACCCAAACACAAGAAACTGTATACACACACACACACACACACACATATATAGATGCATTTAGTTGTACGTATCTCCATGTGTAAGGTTACAATGGTAAGGTATAAGGATCATCCAGAACCACATATGTTGGGGTTAAGTATGTGCATGGCAATTGACTTCAGAATGCAACAGATTCAAAACATGACTTACAACAAGTACTGGTACCGGTACTTCAAAATTGATTTTATTTGTTGACTAAACACTATCCCGTCAGAAGCAGATCTGTTATTTGACAATTTTTGTTTTAGTTTTCTTTTAATCCTTTTAAATGAAAATTTGACAAAAATTTAGATTTTTGATCTGAAAAAAATTAAGTGGGCAAAACTGTTTATAAAACAATTGGTTCATGGCTTTTTAAGTAGGTCTGTCAGGTCAAATCAAACAAATCTTGTTTATATTATTTTTTGGAGTAACTAGTATCTTTTAATTTAAAAAAAACACACAGAATATGTAAATACATTCAATTATGATCATATACAATATATGCTATAGACATGATTAATATCTGGGATTTTCCACACTCTTGGGAATGAGGGCTGGGCCTTTTGAATTAGGAATTTTAGCAACATTTTACTGAAATTGTGATATATAGACATACATAAAACTATTTGAAAATACAAGAATCTCTTCAAATTCATTTTCATTTCACTTCAGTTGGAAATTTTTACTGCAAATTGGGGAAAGTACATTGTTTTCGCATTGGGAATGAGGGGGGCTTATTTTGGCCCCTATGATAGGGTGGAAAATCCCTGAACATACATGTAAAATGTAGATTTATTCTTTTTTATGCTGTTGCATTTTGACTGATAAGGGACATGTATACTAGGTCTATATTATGCTCTTCTCATTCTGAACATGTAAACTTATTATTTGTACATCCTCTATATCTTTCAGCTCTTCTCCATATTCTGTAAGCTCATCTATAACAAAATAATTACTTAAAATTTACTTTGGTGTCGGAGGACAAACAAAGTGATACCAAGTGAATTATTGTATCAAGAAGTCATTATTTTGTACATAGTATGTCCTATTGTGGGTTGCTACTTCTCTGTGGAATAACTTGGGTTTCCTCTATAGTTTATATAAGTACATGTATGTGCATTCTGAAGTTGTAATATTTATCAATGAATTAATGTGAAACCGAAAGTTTTGAAGATTCTGCATTGAAGATTTAGGTTCCAGTTACTATATATCATTCTTATTTTGGCATGAGAGTACTTTTAAATGGTACATGTTTTAAAAAGTGTGTGTGTGTGTGTGTGTGTGTGGGTGTGTGTGTGTGTGTGTGTGTGTGTGTGTGTGTGTGTGTGTGTGTGTGTGTGTGTGTGTGTGTGTGTGTGTGTTATACAATGTATATGTAATTGTAGTACATTAGCAGAAGTTTTGATGGAATATTTTAGTTTAATTTCCACATATACAGGTACATGCCAAAACAGTAATGTTTTTTTTAGAATGATAGCCTGTGAAAATACTATTGAGTATCTATTTAGATTTTTTCTTACGTAAATTTATTCATAATGAGTTGTTTGTGTTAGTTATTATTTTCCTTCATGACTTAATTTGACATTTTAAGATACAGTAAATATGTACATCTACATTTTTAACATATATGTACAGTAAATATGTACATCTACATTTTTAACATACATGTACAGTAAATATGTACATCTACACTTTTTACAGGGGAGGATTCCAGTTACCAAATTTAAGACCAGTAAGTATGGCAATGGGACAAAGTTTTAATCCAATGCGCTCAGGCAGTACCCCTCCAAGTTTGAACAGTTTTGATGATTTGATGTCTCCAAGAAGTGTGGCAGACTCAAATGTTAGCTTGAAAAGTGAACTAGGTGATCTTGATTCTCCTGCCGTTGCTAAAGCATCAGGTGATAAGAAAACTGCTACTAAAACCTGTGACAAGGAACAAGTGACAGATAGCATTGATGTTCGGGAATCAGCAACCGCTACAAGTGAGTATATGAGTCTTGTCATATTGTCACATTTAAATTGCCATTATTTCATGTCTTTGTTATCATGCTATCATAGCATTACAATTCATATCAAAAAACATCATTTGAATCTTTCGCACCTATTTTTCGTGTACTTTGTTATGACATCATCACATATGATTTGATCTTAGCATGATTGTCATTCAACTTCTCTGTTATTTTTATATAATGTTTTGATGTGAGTGTGTGTGTGTATATATACACATGTGTATATATATATATATATATATATATATATATATATATATATATATATATATATATTTTTTTTTTTTTTTACTTTTTACATTTCTTATTCTCAAATTATTTTAGCTTTGCTGTTAAAGTAATCTTATATCATGGTTTAAAGCTACATTACTTATTCGAAACTCAGAATTTTAATCCATGTATATGAGTTTTTAATCATGTCACAATGACTACATTGTAATGGCATGATTTGTTATACTTATTTTTTGTATTAAAAGAAATTTCTAACGCTTTTTGTGGTAAGTTAAAAACTTAAATAGATATATTTTACTTCAAATATTATAGTATTTAATTAAGGAAAAGGGAGGAAATTCAAAATGCTGTATTTTTTTTTTTCTTTTTTGGGTATCCTACTGCAGACAAACCAAAAAACAAAAACCAGCAAACATTTTGTTCCACATTGATTAAAGTTTTCATATCCACTAAATTCATTCATGCATGATTTAAGTTATCTTTCTGAATGAGTTTTAGTTTGGTGTTGAAGATATTTACTGGTAAAATCAAATTTACACACTGTATGCTTGGATGTGTCATTTAGATTCCAGTGCAATATTTCTCAAAAGGTTGTAAATTGGTAAATGATCGTTTTGTTTTATTTTTTTTTTTTGCTGTGCACAAAGTTTATGATAACTTTAAGGACCACTGATTTGTGGTCTTTTTTAGCTCACCTGAACCAAAGGCTCAAGTGAGCTATTGTGATCACGCCCCGTCTGGCGTCCGTATGCGAACTTTTCATATTTTCGACTTCTTCTCTGAAACCAATGAAGGGATTTTGATGAAACTTTACAGCAAGCAAGTGTTCAAGGTCCTTTACCAAGTTTGTAGTTTTCAGCCAAATTAGCCTGTGGTGGATCTGGGGCAGGGCAAAATAGGTCACATAAGGTACCCCTCTTTAAAAATCATCTCCAGAAATGCAGCCTGAAATTAAAAAAAAAAAAAAAACAGATTGTTTCTAGGTGATCTGCATGAATGTATGATTCAAGTTTGTATCTTTCTTAGAAATCGAAATACTAATTTTTGACGCGTTTTTGAGGTTTTAATTTCAGACTTTGTCATTTTCATTCATTTTTGAATTATTTCCTCAATTTTATTCCCTTGTATTCATTTTGATACATTTATTTAATGTGTTTTACTTGTAATTAAGTGAAGAAATGATTTTGTGCAAGAATTTTGTCAAAGTTTAATTACTAGAATTTTTTATGAATTTTTTAAGAAGGGGAAGGGTTGCATTTTTCACTCTCAGCTTTTGTTTCGAAACCATTGGAAGAATTTTGAGGAAACTGTACAGGAACCAAGTACTCGAGATCCTCTACCAATTTTTTAGTTTTCAACCAGACTGGCCCAGGTGGGGATCTGGAATGGGGCAAAATAGGTCACATAAGGTACCCCTCTTTAAAAATCTTCTTCGCCAGATCCGCCCCCTTGCATTCACTATGATGCATTCTTTTTATGTGTTTTACTTGTATATAGGTGAAGAAATGGTTTTGTGCAAGGATTTTGCAGAAATGTAGTTTTAAGATATTTTTATGAATTTCTTAAAACTGCAATATTGTTTCTTGATGAGATTAGCCTACATGTTCACATTCTTCTTGGTCTTCTTTTCACATTTGTAGATGGTTTTTTGTGAGCAGTTGAGGCCCTCTTGTGCCTCTTGTTAAATGCTGCCTAGAATCCAGTGCTCATACAATTGTGTGTGTGTGTGTGTGTGTGTGTGTACAATTTTTTAGTAATTACTCCTCTGAAAAAGGTATTGAGGAATGTGTTCACATGCATATACGTGTATATAAATACATGTAAAAGCAGCAAAGATTGTTTGAAAATTTTTATTTTCAAAGTATTAAATTGTGAAAGTTTGAAAAACCAGTAAATGTCATTAGTGTGTGTTTTGTCAACAGTTCATGTTGTACAGAATTCATATTTAATTTTGTTTGTTACATTATATACTGATAGAACATCTATCTTCACAGTACTGGCATAGCTATACTCATATATTTCTATCCATAGTTGGGAGAAAAACTGATTGAAGCAATATAATAACTTATGAAATTTCTTTTCCCTGCAAAAATATTCAATGGTCATGATCAGTTCATACCCCCTCTAAAACAATAATAAGAATAACCAAATATTTTCAAATAAGGATGCCATTACTTAATTTATCATTTAAGATATATGCTCTTGCAGTATTTTGCTTGATTTAGTTTTTGCATGATTTTCCTTTCTTTTATTTGGTTATTGTGGTTTTTGTGCTTTATTTCATAGAGAAAAATGAAAAAAATGAAGATTCATCCCAAAAAGATAGAAAAACTGACACAGAATCTACACAATCAAACTCTTCAGAAAAGAAAGTTGAAACTCACTCAGGGGAAAGTAAAAAGACAATTGAATCTGGTGACTTGTCTCAAGAGAAAGGGAAAATAACTCCCTCAAATAATGAGGGTGAACATTCTAGTCAAGAAAGCACTAAAACTGATCCATCACCTGAAAAAACTGATAAATTAGTTGAATCAGCAGATAGGTCAGAAGTGAAAGTAGAAAGTGAAAGTTCTGTGATACATAAACAAACTGAGAAGTCTGTTTCTGATGAGAAAGTGACTTCTACCCCTGAAAATAAAGAAAATAGAAAAAGATTTGATAGCAGAATTAGTATAGAGGAAGATGCAGAGTTTGAAGAGGATAAAATTATGGGTAAGTTTGGTGGCAGTTTGATATATATATTTTTATATGCATTTTGGAAGTTCATCATTTGACTGGAATGTATTACCATGATTTTTTTTATGACTTTGAGTGTCATATCAAATTCTTGGGCATGGATTAAGGGCTTTAAACATGTGGGATGTGCTTTTAATTTCTTTGATTACAAATTTATCATTTTTCTTTATACATTCGCTGTTTGTGACCTTGGTAGACAAAGTGAGCCGATATTGGGGAAAATTATTTTTTGAATTTTCTATATATTTTTTTCAAAGCTTAGGTATATATAATAGGAGCTTTGTGTGAAATATTATATCTCAAAGCAATAAATAAGAAATGTTAAACAAATTTTAAAATCAGTTGCTACCATAATCGGCCGTGTATAATCTGCACTTTTTTCACTTCTAAAATTTGTCAAGGGATGGGGATGCGGATAATACAGTACAACAGGTTCTTCAGACATTTTTTTCCATGGGACTATAGTTTAAAAAAAAATAGTGCAGAAGAATTGACATTGGATGTAAACTAGCCTTTACTTGGCCAAGTTTTTTCGTTTCGTAATCATGATGATCGAGTCAGTTTATTTCTTCATTGCTTTCTGTATATGTGTAATGTGTTTATTGTCTACAGTGATGGTTAATAAATGTTTGATAAATGAATCTTGTCTTCAGTGTGTGTGCGTGTATATTTCAGTTTACAAATTGCCTATAAATACTAGCTCAGTGCAAAGTTGGTTAGCGAGTGACACTCAAGACTGTTACACTCTCCGATTGCCGATTGGTAACCAGCCATGGCTTTAATCATAAAATATCCATGGGAAACAGAATAGTACAGTACCTTTGTGTGCTGTTAACCTTCCTCATAGAGTTTTATGCTATTATTGAAAATATGAACAATCTCAATTCGAATTATAGTGATTATTTCGCGCTTGTAGATGACAAAGCGAACTGCCATACTGTAGGCCTAACTGTAAATGGGGGAGTTACAAGGAACAGCATATGTAGTATCTTGTAGTTTCGTATTTCAGATTCCTATTTCCTATTTTGTAGTTTTACATTTACAACAAATGTATTTCAAATCTCATAGTATCATATTTTCTTTTATTTAATAAATATTTATCTATTTCTGTCAAATACCGATCTAAGGATTGATATTTAAAATAAGTCTGATTTTCAGTCATACTAATGCCCCAGTAATGGCCATGTAAAAAAAAAAAAAAAACAGATGTGGGTTAGGCCTAAAAGCATGAACACCTTTTTTTCTCCGAGATCTGATGCTGAAATGGGGGTGCGGATAATACATAAATGTGGATTATACACGGCCAATAACAATATTTGTTTATTTCTTTGAAGCACACATTTCAGTTGAAAATAACAACCAATTCCACAGAATTACATGCACATTTTCTTTCTCCTATTTAATGCATATATGTAGCATGGTCTTGTGAGTAAGTAATTGTGGATATCTCTCAATAGATAATATGTATCTAGAGCAACAGGGACACAGAGAGCAAATGAAGAATTTATATATATGTCTACTGACAAGGTTACACATGTAACAATTTCTCTGTTAGAATTCTGACATTTTTTTTGCCTCATCTCAGGGTCATTCTGTTAGTCATGGTCACACATATATATTGTACTTATTGCATCATTATGTGTAGGTTACTGGAGTCACGCTGGTGACTGTTTGAGATCCATTGTGGTCCGTCTGTTGTGCGGATGTGCATCATGCATAGTTATGAACAAATTGAACTTCTCAAAAATATTTCGGCTTATTCTGTTCAAAGTTGGTATCTAACTGATTCTAGCATCTCTTAGGAAGGGATGTTAAAAGTTAAGGGTTTGTAGATACAAAATATATGGTTTGTACTCAGGTGATTGCTGAGGCTCTTTCAGTCTCTTGTTTCTTTATACATGATGTACATGTGAATAATCGGATAAAAATACTTGTCTTTTTCAACTTCTAATATACATGTAGATGTACTTATACTTAAGTTATTTCTGAAAATTAAATCTTATTTTAGAGTTTTCAAAACCTGTATATATGCCAGGTAAACGCATTTTATACTTTCCGATTGTTACTTCAGCTTTAAAGGAAATCACATCTATGTAGCTTGCTGTAATATAGGCAAACTCTCTAGGCACTGCATAACCTGTTGTTGACACTTGCTTCCAGTACTGTTACTACTTAAGAAAGAACCATTTATGTTCATTTTTTTTATGGCACTGAATTGCACTAGACTTTAACCTGTTGGTTTTATATACGTTAAATATGTACGCGACTATAACAAAATCTTGCTGCCTCATTACATGTACCGTACATTGTACGTAAGAACTGTTAATGGTGTATAAGAAAGTATAATGACTTTGTATATGCTCTTTGCATGTAGGAGTGCCAGGGTCTGATTTAACATTTCATTTTAAATAGTCAGAATAGTGCGGGACAAATTAAAATCCACAGGACAGAAAACAAACCCATAAGTTATGATAAAAGGAAATTTTTTACTGGTATGCAATTCCTATTTATTTGGCTTTTGTTTTAGATTTTGATTGAAATAATTTGAATCAGATGGTGACATTAAAACATGCTACCTATATATTTTTTTATATACATAAAAATACAATGTACATGTACATGTATGGCATAAAGGCTGCAAAATCAGTAATAAGGTACGGTTTAAACTTCCCAATTCCAAAGTTACAAGTCACTGACCATCACGCTTTCACTACTTCTTAACACTGAAAATGAAGTGAATTACTCTCTCTCTTTACAAGTAACATTGATTTCTTCTGCTAAAACAGACATCAAATAAGGAGTTGTATCTTTAGCATTGCTGGTAAACCACTTTTGATATTGATATTACAAATTATCCTCAAGATTGCACCATGAAAATACTCAAATTCACTCAGCATTTGTGATACCCCTCTTTCAGCAGTAGAAACAGTTATTAACCAGGACCCAGTTGCACAACAGGTTGTTAAATTGAATGTGAAGTTAACCAATGTTAAACCAATGGGCTAACTGTACATTAAATTTAACAATGTGTTGTGCAACCGGGTCCTGGTGTTAATTAATCAAGGATTAGAAATGTTATCATGAAACACATTTTGTATTCTCTCTTTGAAATTGTACCGTATAATCTAACACAACTCTCGAAATGAATAAAACTTTTAATACTTCTGTTTTTTTAGTGATGATGTATACAATATAGAATAAACCAGTTTAATGAGGTGAAGAATAGTACAATGAACTCTTCTGTGAATGTACATCGTAGTAGCCAACATATAAAAATACAAACAAGCCTTAATATATGGCTTACAAAATAAATACTAGGGTATATGTTGACCCAAATGGGAGACGTCATTTGCTAATCCTAGAGCACTACTTGCCATTCTTATCACATTACTGAAATTGACTTGTTTAACAAAGTAGCAAACTATTGCTACATGTACTAGATACAGATGTTGGTAGCAAACCTGCTACATTAAGTTTCAAGGTGGGAATGTAGGGATTTCCTGCTACATGTAATTGTAGAATGCCCCTTGTGTACGGTATTTCTTTTTATATATAGATTTGATATGTTCTGAAATTTTCATACAAATTTCATCAGTGCCATGAATGGCTATTGAAGTTAAACACACATGCAATGTAGACATTTATTTCAAGCTGCCTCTCAAAGCATGGTAGCAATGTTATACTCCTGATTCTTATACATTGTATGTGGGTAGGAAAACCCATCATTATGTTCGAAATTTGCATATTTGCTACCAATAATTTCGAAACATACATTATCCACCAGTGTAAATGTAGCACAAAAAGATTAACAAATGGATCCCTCCTTACATGTACCATTTTGTATACCACCCATAATTGTAAAAGCCACACCTAATATGACACAAGGAATACAAATTTCAGCCTTAAACACACTTCTCTTATATTCCAAATAAAGTCATACAGAGCACTTATAATTTCTTTATATTGCAGATTCTATGTAGGGAATTACACTTAATTTTTCACGCATAGAAATTTTAAAGTGTCCTAAAAAAAAATTTTAAACAAAAGTAGACAAAAAAAACTTGATTCAGTGCCAGCACTACATAGGTCTATACTAGTAATTATAATTCAAATTTTATAGGCATACCTGTATACATTGATTGAATATCAAGGATGGGGGTATTTTGTTATCTACAATCAGCAATTTTTTTTCAGACAACAATTAAAATCATTCAGGATGTGATATAGATACATTTGTACTTCTGTATTTGAAGAATTAAACTTTATAGTATTCAAGTGCTAATATGATCATTATTGATAATTAAGCTAACATTAGTGTTTTTCTTATTGCTTTTTTGCCTGCTTATGGCTCATCAACTGTTGGTAAGTATTAAGATTTCATCCACATGCCATTACTGGCCATCATCTATACAATGATAAATGCCAACATGAATTTATGCTCAGTCTCGTTATATACTCGGTCAATCAACATGATGCTGGAAAGATATTGTAGATGGATCCAAGATTTCTTGCATTGTTGCAGGGCTTTGCTGCTTCAATGAAATATTTCAAAGCATATGTTTAAATCTTGTTAAAAATTGTCTTCAACATGGAGGATTAATTTATACATGGATATACTAGATAGAGTTTGCCAATACTCAGTATGGTTTCAGTGTTTTCTTTCTTTTACCTGCTAGATTTGTAGATATACATATGACTTTCTGGTACAAGGAATCCTTCATCTTATCATTTTTCAACATTTCCTCACTCATCAAAAATTGAACTTTTCAATTTTCTTATATATAAGATTGACAATTATTCATTGTATTTAAATAATTATTCATATGTATCCTTCAAAATTTTGAAAATTTGGTACAGTCATTTTATAACAGAAATGTTTATAATTCTTTAGGTTTGGATCACACTTTGGCGCAAATTGTAGCTACTACACCAGAATTGAATGAACTAGAAGAATCCATTGCCAGTAATAGATCAGTCAGAAACCTGGGTCCACAGTAAGTAGTCATCATTGTTTTAATTTCTTTTCTTTTGTCAATGAGATATGGCGAAACAAAAACGATATGCACTCATTGTGATTGTGCAAAACGTTTTCTCACTTAAGAGTGCACATTCTCTTAGTCTTGACATACCTTGATGACAGAAAAAAGAATTAAAAACAATCCCTGTGATTTAATTCAGCCAACATTTTCATAATCCAAATGTAAAATAAAGTTGATATACTCACTAATTACATTTGATTTGGTTTCTAAGCAACAAGAAAAACAAAGAATAGGATAATGCACAGTAAATAGGTCATGTGATCTTGCACACGGAAAGGACAACAAATTCTATTATCAAGTAATGACAGAAAAAAGATTGTCATGTGAAGTGTTGGCATCCAATAGAATTCCAGAAAATTGAACACAAAAAATGGAGTAAAATTATTTTACCTTGAAAAAATACAGAAAATGTTAAAAAATAATCTTCACTACTGTTTTATTTTCTTGAGAGACCACATGTTTTGGGACACCATGGGTATGCTTGATTCATGCTGAAAGAACTGTTTCGGCACAGTCTCAGAACATGTTGCAATTGAATGTACCAGGACAGGAAGTAGTTATTTTAAAGATGGCGATAATTACATAATTCCTATAAGTTTATGGCTAAAATGCCAAGACCAATTGTAATTTAACTTTTGCATATTTATGCTGCAACACCCCTTGGATAGTTGTAAAATAAATGCTGCAGGGGCATTTATAAAAACTACTGCAGCTGCCATCCCCAACTTTTCTAACTCCTGCCATTTTTGTGATGTCAATGTTCCAGCTTCACCACCTTTTCAGCTGGCACAGTTAGAGACTGTCCAGGACAGTAATCCAGAGCATTAGATTGGTGTTCCACTTGTCTGGAATGCCCTGGACAGTGAAACGAACATGCTTTAGATTTCATGGCAGGTCAGGTGGTTTTCGTTAAATCTATAATGTAAAAAACAGATAGGGTGGTTTCTCTTTCATAGAAGATTGGGTGGTTTCTCAAATTGTGCATACAAATAGATGCATTAACTCTTGACAATATTGAAATGTAAAATGTAAATCTGATTCTTTATGAAATTTTATGTAAAGGATTTTTATCTGAAAGGTTTTCAGAATGTGGTCTCCCAAGACAGGTTCTGCTGCATTGTATGGATCAAAACTATTATAAACCTAGGGAGATTAAAGGGGAAACATACATCTTCTCAACTGACATCTGTTGCCGTGCCCTTGTACTAATAGGAAACTTGTCATATAACTGTATTTTGATTTATTGCAGGAGAAACAATGATTCTATATTTGATGAACTAAATGTACAAGATGCAGATGTGATAGGTGATGTTGACTTTGGTGCTGATATTACAGGTATGTGGACAGATAAATGTTACATGACATTGTTAATGGTTGGCTACAGCTTTAAATAGATTCAAGATGCTTTTATGGAATGATATTTTCTATACAAAAATGCTTATATTAAAAAAAATGTTTGATTATTAGCTTTGTAAATTGCAATCCTTTAGGAAATGTAATGTGATCATGTATAATGTACCCTTGTTTTATAAATACCTTTTTTCACTAAGTTTCAGCATAATGCCTCTATCAGGATTACTTCAAAACTGTGAGACTTCATCTTAATGTAGATTATAATGTAAATAGATCAGGAGCTATAACATGTAGACTCATACAGTGTCGGTGTCATTCTGAAGAAGGCATTTTGCTAAAATTAGTGGAAAAATTTGTTTTTTAAAGAAAGGACACATTGAAAAAAAATTAAATCAAACAATCAATTAATATACCCTAGATCAATCTGATGTTTTGTCAGTCTCAACCTATAGGTGTTGTTTTTCTTCACTAGATTATGAATTGAAAAATCCTTTTGTTGGAAAATGTCTAAATGGAGAATTCTTTTCATTTGAAAGTTATTTGATCTTTCATTTCACAAATAACAATTCAAATCACATTTTACTTTCATGGATTACTTGGATGCTTATTGAATAAATTTTGTAAATATTAATTTTTGATAAAAGGTTGAGTCTTGGTTAAAACAGCTGATTTTGTCTGATATGAGGTGGAGAGTTCTTTTGCATGCAACTGTAGGTGGTTTAGTCCAGGGGAAACTGTCTATAATCATATACATGTACTAAGATAAAATAATGTCTTAACCACAAATGTAAATTCAGATATATAAAGTATTATGTTGGGTAAGATTTCATAAGTATTTTCAAAGAATATTTTTGACCATTTGGAATAAACTCTAAATCAATTATTGTGACTTTATAAATAATATTTGATAGCTTGAAAAAATATAAACAAATATATGAAATAATGAAAAGAAAATGACAATGGTGAATAAGAAATTGAAGTGGTAGGTTGCCATTTCAGGCAAATTGCATTTTTTCTTTCATTTTGGGACAAAGATATCAAACTTTTTTGAAATCAGTTTAAACCTTGATATAGCCGGTTTTCGTTATTCAGATTTATAGAGTGTAATGTAGGAAATGCATGTAGAAGAGATACATCCTTGCTATAACCAATATTTGATTATATACAGTCTCATTATAGGTGGAGGTGACTGTATATAATTAGAGACCTATGTAAAGTTCATAGTATGCTTATTGATGGACACAAACTTTAGTTTATTTAAAGCATTGATTCTATAGTATATCTTGGTCATTCTGAAGGCTGCATACTTCTCAATTTGCAAAGTGAAACACACCAACGTGTGCACATGTTTAACTTAGGCGATTATGCAATGATAGAAAAAAAATATAGAATCAATTTTTATAATTAAATTTTATGATTAAGTCAAATATTAAAACAGCTGCTTACATTTTATTTTGTTTTTGATAACTTAAACAAATAAGTTAATATGATGCACATTTATTGCATTGTTAGGGTAAACAGGCATCAGCAATAGACTTATACATCAGTGGGTGTGGCTAATAACATTCAGATCAATTAGAATTGATCAAAATGTTTTCTGTCTTTTTAAATGTAATTTTCAGAAAAATATTATTTTTTAAATATATATATAACTTAAAAGAAACTACATTACAATGTTGATTTGTTAAGGGCGAGTAATTAGTCCTGGAGAATTTGCTTCATCAGGTGAGAAAGAAAATAATTTTTGCTGTACAAACTTAAATTTTCTGTAGTGACTGATTTTGCCGTCTTGCATTAGATTACTTGTAATGTTTTTTTTTTACATGTATATACACTAAATATGTACAGCTATAGATGTTTGTATTTATATAGTATTGTATGGTTTCTAAATCTCTTATCTTTTATTCTCAGCACAATTTGCTTGTTTCTAGAGTGTGTTTGTGACTTAAGAAAGTTTGTGGCTGTTTATATAGACAAAAATTATCAGAACACTTCTTCTCCAATTGACCTTTTGTTCTACTGCCGTACATGTATATAGAGAACTATAGTTTGGGGAGTAGGAAAATGAAAACAAAATTTTGTTGACCTTATTTAGATGCTGCTGTTAGTTGTTAAAAAACCAAATTTGACCCAATTAACTCCCAGGGTGCTATAAAAACAGGAAAAAAGAGATTGTCACTTATTGGGATCAATTAATAGTCAAACTGACGTCAAGCAGTTAATTTTTTTATAAGGTACCTTGTAAAGTTGTTGTAGTCAATACAGTGGACATTTTTCTGGTCCACATCGCCTTGTCAACTGACTAGAAAAGATACTTGATCGTGTGTGAAAAAAGGGGGTGCTTATAGGCACATGGACACTTATTGGGTCAAATACGGTGTGTATTTCCATCATTGGGAGTGTTTCTTATCAGTTATTTCCTATCATGAGAAGAGGATCTCCTGTTTCAAATATCAGTAATTAGAGAGGAAAAGATATGTTTGTTGACAATGAAGATAACATCTAGGCTCCAAATATTTCCTCATAAATTTCAAATTCTAATATTTACAATATTCATTTTAAGTGGAAGAATACGTTTTCTAATATGTGTTATATAGTGGTCAAGGTTTCTTGTAAATAAGAGGGTTCATGGGATGCAGGTTTAAGAATAGTTTTGTGTAACCACAAGTGATCTTTATGTTATATATCTTCTCACATAATGTACAGCTAATTCTGTGGGTTAACTCTAGGAAGAAGCATTCTTAAGTTACAACACCTCTACTTCTAAACTACTATCTGCTATTGACTACCTTAGTCATGGTACTAGATGTCTATTTCACATATCTATATATCCATTTCCTGATGAATATTCAGCTGCTACTACCAGTAACAGTAATGAGAATGCTTTAAATGGCTTTTGATTTGAAAGGCATTATTAAAGTGCTTGTATTTTTGACAATTTTTGTTTGATATACACAAACTTTGAACTGCAGAACTGGTTACACAAGTATTTCACCAAATGTAAATTTCCCTTGTTTTATGTACATGTACATGATAATAATAACAAAGATAAAGAAATTCAACAATAGCCTGACATATACATCTTTTATTTAAATTGACATGTTATTTTTCTAAGATTTACACGCTTCATTCAAAAATTTGTTTTAAGCTGCTGTGTTTCAGTAATACCCGAATGTAAATTATAAACATTCACAAGTTTTGAAAATTTCCATTTTGTCGTTGATACTTTCTTTAATCCTTTCATCCCCCAAATTACTGAATGGTTTACTCCTTCCAGTCTTTTATGCTCTGTGGGGTTGACAGGATTCATCCATTTAAATTCTCTCTAAAATATGTTGATTTAATTTTAGAATTAACTTGCAACTTAAGATATCTTGACTTTTGGCATTAGTTGCTCTATGTAAAATTAAGGAAATTTGCCCATGGTTAAATGCTTGTGTAATGTACTGTATGTTATGATGAGCTTGTTACGGTGGCATCTTTATACACTTAGAAAAATTTGCTGTGAAAGATTTCTGCCACATTGTAGTCTTCTTTATGGTCTGATAGAACAAGTCCAACACACTTGGACTTGGTCAGTATTTGCATGATGAGAACTAGTGATATAACCGAGTGTCTGTATCCAACAATGGATACCGCTGGTACCATCCCTTATAACACTATGTGATCATACTCTCTGTCCTGTTTGATGTAGCACGTGCAAGTGATCTGAAGAAGTTTGGTAATCAATTACATAGTTGTGAATTCTGTTTAATCACACTTCTTTCATTCTTTTTTTTTTTTTTTTTTTTTTTGTCAGTTTTTGCATCTTTTGAGAATTTAGTTTGTTTCAGAATAATTGCATATGTGAAAGAGTGCTTCAGCAAATGTTTACTTTTGTACCACAGAATTTGGATTGAACTGACTGGTAATACATTATGTATGTAAACAAGAACATTAATTCTGAATATGTCACCATATGTCAATGAGATTTGGCATTTGTAGAAGAGGGGCCTGGAACCATTTTCACTATAGGTTGTAAATTTACGTGTATATGTACTCGTAACTTGTACCTTAAATGAGTTACATTAATTGTCGTATCTTTCATCCTATAAGTCTGCTACAAAGAACTACTAGTGTCACATTTAACTACGCATAAGTTAGCATACCTTTCTCTAAGACCTTTAGTGAAATTGAAACTACGCAAGTTTGTATAATGTTATGTCTACGTTTACGGGCAAAGTTACAAACTTTAGTTAAACTGCCCCCCGATATTTGTCCAACAAGGTGTCTGACAATAAATTAATACCGACCAAACGAAATGCCGCAAGGTTTAACCTGAAACAACAAATGGACAGCACCAATCATTATGTCATCTGTTTTGTTCCGTGTGTCCTTCCTCTGTGTTCTGTGTGTTAAACAAGAAACTTACTCTGCGGTTTTTTTGTATCCAAATGTGAACCCCTTACCATATTACTATTGCAATTATAACAAATCTATAAATCTGGCATGAATGCCAATTTCATATGATCTTTGGGGATAATCAGGTCAGAGTAGTTTGTAATCAACGAAAATGTCAAAAATAACGAACTTTCTCGAATTATCAGTAGCCTTCTTGGCTAAATGTACAGCATTGAAAAGTGATATTTTTGTCAACATGCCCGTGATTTAACATACTTTTAATGATATGCGTTTGTCCAGAAAGTGCAAGCTAGTATTTGTTGGTATTTGTTTGAAAGCAGAAAACCAAGTCACCTTTGATTTCTACCGCCTGGTATTGCTCTTCGTTCTTTGTGTCCACTCGGGTTCTTAATCTCTGAAGACCCATCATGGTCACGGTCTTAGAATATTAATCCCCCATAGTATGAAGTCAAGGGTCACACTGTTTTTGGAATGTCTCTTTTGGTTTCTATCTAACATCCAATTCTAACCAAATTAAGTATGTATGCTTTATATCACTGAGATCTGGGTGTGATTATTACCAACTAGTTCATCTATGCCAGAAGTGGTGTTTAAGGTAAAAAGGTAGAGATGATTTTTAACATTTGCTGAAGCATATCTTTTGCAGATATTTCTTGCCTTGATGTTGTGCATTTGTTGTTTTAGTGAAATTTGCATGTTGATGTTTTGTTTTCTCTATTTTGTTGTTGTGATGCAGACTCAGAGAACGAGGATGAGAATGAACAGCGATCTACTGGTAGGAATGCTTAGTTGTTACTAGTTTCACTTTCACTGTGGTGTCATCCGTCACCTAATTCATTACATACTAACAACACCAAACAATAAAGTACACGTACAATGTAATTACGGAAGGATTTGAAGTCAGTACTTTATTGGTTTGAATGTAAAAAATTCAATTTCCATTGTCAATTCAGTTTATTTATATTTCCAATATATTAATTGAAAAATTGCTTATAGATACAAAATACAAAGTGATGATCTGATATTTTTGTGACATATTAGACTTATTTCGTCTAGTTTACTAATCATGTTTTCTTTCTTGCTTCATTGCATAAACAGTCAGTGATAATTTCTTTGGTAAGCAAAGAGTTTTACCATATTTACATCTTAAAGTCCTATTATCAATCATTATGCATTTCTTGGCTTGACATTCTCTTCTTATTGACTTGTGTATTAATTGTAACCTGTCCTATATATACCCCAATTCAAGTTTACATGGGTAGTGACATACCAAAGAGAAAATGATTTAAGGGTTGGTTTAGTGAAAGGGATTGAAATGCTATCAAATGTATGTAAAACTATCAAACTCCAAGGTCAGCAACCCTGACCTTGATACTTAAGATTGTAGCCACCAAGGTCATTCTGTTTCTCAACTTGTTTCCTGAGATATTATATGAACAATCTGTAGGATTTGTCTTTTTACATCTACGTAATCTGATTTGAGCTTATTGACATTTTAATTGATATTTTACAGTCAATTTAGTACTTTTTTGGGGGGGGATGACCTTTTTTTTACTTCTAATAATAAGATTGATAAGACTTTTAAAGTTCTTTATTTTTTTAAATATTAAATCCTATTTAACATTCTCATGTCACTAACCATTTGCATGATCTATATAAGTTTTTTAATGGCTTATGTAGTCAGACTTAATTATTAAATATTTCTTTTGCTCAATTGTCTTCTTTACTCTGGGACATATTTAAACCAAATGATATTGACTTCTAGGGAGGGTCGTATGGATAACATTTTAGTAATGCTAGTGAATGGGTGTAGTAACAGTATGCCAGATATAGGTGTAATGCTAGTGAATGGGTGTAGTAACAGTATGTCAGATATAGGTGTAATGCTAGTGAATTAGTGTAGAGCCAAATATAGGTGTAATGCTAGTGAATGGGTGTAGTAACATTAAGCCATACATGGGCATAATTGGTAGTGAATGGATGTAGTAACAACAAGCCATATATACCTGTAGGTGTAATGGTAGTGAATTGGTATAACAACAATAACTCAAATATAGGTGTAATAGTAGTGAATAGGTGTAATAACAACAGGCCAGATATAGGTGTAATTGCAGTGAATTGGTGTAGTAACAACCAATTGTGTAAATGTAGGTTTAAGGATACACAAATAAAAGTTTGATTATATTGATGTAGTACTGTATATTTAAAATACATTGATATAGTATATATCTCACATTTGTATATGTATTATTATATATATTCGTGTATCCGTATATGTATGTATATCCTTATTATACTGTCTGATATAATTCATATACAGTAGTCTCATTGATGCATGATGGAGTCATATATTACGATAATACTGTATATTAGAATTCTTTATAATTCATAGCTTATAAAACCAGAAGTATAACGTCGTTCTCTTCTTATCTTGTTCTTTATTCGTGACAGGTTACAGTTAATATGCTGTTTTTATTTGCTTTAGTTTCCTTGCACTTTCATGTACACAACTTGTAGTGAAAATTTTACTGCTGTTACCATTTTATGGTGACGTAATTTGTAAACAAACAAAAAAGAAAACGGCAAACAATTACAAACTCACTGGAGCACTTATCAAATCATTATTGCAATGCATTATGGGATATCTTTTAAAGTTTCGTTGTCTAATGAATATCCAAAAAGGTCCAAATTTGACACTTTCTTTAATTCTGCAGAGAAACTGCATTAATGTTTGCATGATGCAACTTCTGTTGTGTTATAATTGTTATTTATTTATTTTATATTAACAATGTTTATTTGCTGTGCATCTTGCTGTGATTTAGTTGCCAGTGGATCATGTTTATAGTTATTAGATTTGAAATGACAAAAAAGATTTAAGCCATAAGTGATCTCTTTGTCGGGATGGACCATCTGTTTTATTTGATCAGCTAATCTTGTGTAGTGGCAAGCCATCTGGACTGGACTGTTTCAACTTTTAACCAGTCTACAATATTTGTGGATAACTTTCAGAGTTCTTGAAATCTTTATTTTCAAGTTTCAGACATTTTAGGAATTCTCTCGGTCAGAATAATGGAATGTACTGTAACCTTGTGTCTGACCTGGAAGATTTTTATCAGACAAACCTTCTTTGTCTGACTCTTTCAGAAACTCTGATTTTGAAATATTGGTAGTTTTTAAAAAAATACATTGCACTTACAGAAGTAATTTGTTTTTCTGATGCTTTCAATTTTTGTATATAAATAAAGCAGCAGCGCCGTAAAACCACAGTGCAGAATCACTATGCTCTTTCCTACCCGTGGTCTCGTGCAATCGGAATATCTTGTAGCTAATGAATATTTTTTAGGTGTAGGTGTTGTCCAATTTATCCAATCTCAGTAGTTTTGATCAACAACAGATGTTATCACATAGTCTGTTGATTCAATACAACTCTGAAATTTTTTAAAAGCCTCCATCTGATTGGTGAACCAATGCAAGCACTATTTACTCGCATTGGCTGATGCCATATGAATGATATTTATGAGCTACAAGAGATTTTGGTCGCTTGGGACCATGGGTAGGAAAGAGCATAGCGATTCCAGACCGTGGTTTTACGACAATGATAAAGCAGATGTCCATGGGTTTCTCATTTTGTAATGCCAGGATTTTTTTTTTCTGGGGGGTGGGTCTGTCAGGTTGTATGATAATTACCAGTGTTATATTTGTTATTATTAAATCTCATGAGTGCTCCGTATAATTTATTATGATCTGTGCCATATCCATCATTGTACTTGTGTGCATATCGTTCTATATGTACACATGTACAAAACTTTTTGGTCTACTTTTCAATCACCACTAGTCTAGGTAATTAAAACTTTTTGGTCTACTTTTCAATCACCACTAGTCTTGGTAATTTCTTTTCAAGTTGTTATGTTAGAATTGATACAGTAAGAGTTGCAACAAGTGTGAATTTATTTCCCTTTCACTTTGACCCACATACTCAAATTGGCTAAATTTTCGTCGAATTTTCTTAAAACTTTGTTGATAATGGCTTTACTTTGTGAAGTTGTGTCCCCTAAATGATTTGTATTACATGTAGGACCCTTTATAGTATTGGTATTAGCAGGGGAGTATACCACCCTTTTACAGCTTTAGTTTACTCTTGTTGTCAGTTGTTATGAAATGTTATAATTCACAGATTAACATGATTATAGTGTCAATTGATAATGTATCTGAATTAACTGGCATTTGTTTTCCCAGAAAATCAGAATATAAAACATAAACACACACACAAGATTATGAAGTTTATATACATGTAATATTTAAAGAAAAAGATTTAGGCATTTTTTAAAATCTCTTCAACTGATCAATTTTTTATTTCTTTTGCGTGTGTATATATATATATATATATATATATATATATATATATACATGTATATATATATGTATATATATACATGTATATACATACATGTATATAGCATATCAGCATAATTTTGTAGAATAAATATAGAGATTTATATTCTGGTTGTTTTTGTTTTTTTTGTTTTTTTCTTGGCTTATTGTAGAAGTTTGACATGTAGATTTTGACACAAACAACAAAAATTGTATGGCCAAAATATAAAATTCTGCTGCTCTAGCATTTTCTTAATGTTTCCTCTTCTAGGCCTAGATGATTTATTTTTTTTATTTTGGGGGTATAGTATAGATGGCATTGTACATTCTAAACTTTATTATGATAATCTTTTAGCTTTTGTGTTTTACTGAATTAATTTTGAACTCATGACTTTGCACAGAGGGCGATATTTTGATATATATATTAGACAGTAATTTTTCTTGCACATACAATATTAGGAAGTGTCCCTGCCTTTTATATTTGGTATATTTTTCAGCCCCTTGAAATGATACATTCTCAATAAAGTAGACTTATATTGTGGGGAGGAAACTGATTTTCCATGGGGAAACAGCCTTAGATAGCTGTAATTCCACCTAAAAGATCAATGTATAGAAGTTTTTTAATTCAATGCTTATAATATTTTAAATTGTACACCAGTTTTAATGTTCCGACATTTTCATTTGACTACCACTATATAGATTTACTTAACACACATTATTAGACTTGATCTATATAATTAAACCTTGCCATGATGAAAATTGTCATATGTTTTGATTTATTTTGTAGGCATGGGAAAGGAGCTAGAAAATTTGATATTAGAAAATACAGAATTATTGGAAACAAAGTAAGTTAATTTTTATGTAAACTTGAATTCTGTACATTGTTTTGTCAACCAAAATAAAATATGGTAGCAGAAACCAAATTTTAGGTTCATACACAATCAAACATTGTTTTAAAGTTTTGTAATTGATCTAATATACACACACATGCAATATACAAGTGAATGATTTTTTTCTTAAAAATAAATATTTGGGAGTGATGCAGGAAATTATGCCAGGCCTGTTGAACTCTTGATTTGTGTAAAACAAATTGGCCCCATTAATTGATCATAAAAATCAAAGCTAAAAAAGAAAATCAATGGCTGTTTTTCAATCTTGCACTAATTTATACTACAATTACCCCTTTTCTTGTGTTTTTGTAGGAATGCACTGAATATAGTGAAAGATGATCTCATAGCAAAAGTTGATGAGCTTTCAGGGTAAGTATGACAACTTTTAAGTTTCATCTACTGTATTCAGTATATAGGGGAAAACTTCATATAAATCTAGGTAAAATATTATATCATGGGAGGGGAAGCATTATGCAATGAGCCTGTTTAGGGAAAACGAAAACATTAATAGTCCAAATGAAAGTATTATATAACATGTATAACTAGAGGAAAACATAGGTTTTGGGATAATACCCCAGCAAACATCATTATATACCTCAAAAACATAGGTTTTGGGATAATACCCCAGCAAACATCATTATATACCTCTATGGGAAAATATTTTATAACCCCAGGGAATATATTATATACTTCTAGAGGAAACTAGTATATAACCCCAAGTAGAGAACTGTAGTATATCCCTAGGGAAAATAGTATATACTTGTAGAGGAAATTATACAACCCTAGGGAAAATATTTTATACTTCTAAATAAAAGAAATATATTACTTTTAGGAAAATATGTACTTCTAGAGGAAAATATAACATAACCATAGGGAAATTATTTATATTCCTCTAGATGAAAATAGTATACAAATTATAAAAACCACAGATACCAAAGATTTAATTTATATCCAGGATACAATATACAAATCTGGTGAATATTGGACAAACGTGGGATATCAAGAAGTTGGCATGGAGGAGTAAGCATCCCCTGTTGACTGGCTTCATTCATCATGAAATCACAGTCTAATTCAAATGAAATATGTTGTTTACATGGAGTTTAAGAAGTTTAGGTATTCAATATAAATATGGTAGCACAAATTCAGTATATAACCCCAATGAAAATATTATATACTTCAAGAGAAAAATGTTATGTAACCCTAGGGAAAATGATGTACAGCCAGAAGGAAAATGTTATATTATTCTAAGGTGAACAATCTGAGGACAACATAAAGGTGATGTGTTTTAGACTTTTCATATTTGACGTACCTACATCATGTCGGGTCAAATTCCAATTTCCTACCAGTGTTTTATGTTTGTTCTACTTTTTTTCTTTTAGGGAGATGGAAATACTAAGGGAAGAAATAAACTCCTTGCAATCAGTAAAAACCAAACTAAATAATAAAATTAAAGAACTTGAAGATGAGCTTAAGAAGACAAAGGAAGAGTTGGATAAGAAAAATAATGCTGCCAAAGAGGGGGAAGAGGAGGTTACTAAGAAACAATTTCTGAACTTTTTATTTTATTTATTCACCCCTAAAGATATGCTTGAACTGGTCTATCTAATCGTTCTAGGGCATTGTCGATTTATTTTAGGGATTGATTTCTAAACATCAACAGAAGCTGCTCATTAAAAAAGTGAATATGAGATACAGTACTGGCCAAAAATAAGAACTAGTCCAGAAGCCTTTTTGAATTGAATGACAAAAACACAAACAGTTCAAAAATCTAGTATGCTAAAAACATCACTGAAAAGTGATTCACCTGAATACAAGTTATGTCTATCACGTGACATTTTCTCCACAAATGTCTGTGTGTTTTCAAAAACGAATGTCATGTGCTATAAAAGAAATACCATATTCAGATTTTGTCAGGGAGAGTGTTAAAAGCTCCATTTACAGTTCATATTGCTGTTTATTGACCACTGACCTACATATCACAGGTTAATGTCGTAACTGATCTCTATATAACAGTTCAGTGGTTCCACTGACCAACATATTACAATTCAATGACTATTGACCAACATATCACATATCAATGACTTAACGGATATGCTTATCATAGATTAATGACTTCAGTGACCTACTTATTATAGCTCAGTGGGTCCACTAGCCTACACACAACAGTTCAATGACTTAATTGACCTACATATCACAGTATTGACTCCACTGACCTACATATCACAGTTTAATTACTTTACTGACCAACATATCACAGGCCCTGCTGAATTGTGGTATACAGCTCTTGATGCTGAAAAGATCACATTTATGCTTCAGACCCAGGGGAATTGACCTATCATCCAATACCAGAAACATGGCTCTCAATGTGCATTTTTTTGCATCATTCGATTGTAATGTCATAATCACACAACTCTGATGGGCCATTTAACTGTGGCGTCATAATGGAAAAGATTGCCAAATGATTAATTTTGACTTAAATCTAAGACTATATGGACCAGTTAAGATTACTTATCAATATTTGTTTGTTGTAACAAATGCACTTATAACATCTAAATGTAACAGTTATCTTTTTACTTGAATCAAGAATTGTTTCAAGATTCCAAGACAAAAATAAGCCATTTGCTGGTTCACTATTGCTGGTCCCCCCCCCCCCCCCCCCCCACACACACACACACACACATACATACACACTCATTTCAGAATGTCTTTCTTACATGTATTTTTACCACAAGTTTGTCTTAGCATACAAATTTTTAATTTAAAGGATGATGTACCGATGGCTCAGAGAAAGAGATTTACCCGTGTTGAGATGGCAAGAGTGTTGATGGAGAGAAACCAATACAAAGAACGATTAATGGAATTACAGGAAGCTGTGCGATGGACAGAAATGATCCGAGCTTCTAGGGAGCATCCAGAAGTTGCCAGTCCTCAGAAACAAAAGAAAGGCTCAATATGGAATTTGTAAGTACCATAAAAATATCACACACTTTTGTTTAAAGGTTGAATTACATAGATGACCTTTTACACAGGTGACCTTTCTGCAGTTGACCTATTGTAAACCTTTGATGTCTGTGATCAGAAGCAGTGTGATTTTAGTTGTATGAAAACTATTGAATATTTTAAACTTAGTACAAACTGGTCGGACAATTCTCTTCAAATTTGGTATGTTGGGGTAACATAACATATGGAATGGGGCTCCCCTGACCAGTATGACCCATTTAGCATCTTGTTATATGAAATGGTGCTCCCCTGACCAGTATGACCCATTTAGCTTCTTGTTATATGGAATGGGGCTCCCCTGACCAGTATGACCCATTTAGTATTTTGATATATCAATGGGGCCCCCTGACCAGTACAAACCATTTTGCATCTTGTTTTATTGTTATTGAACCAGATTCATCTGAAATTGGTATGGCTAAAATCTGAAATGTCCTCCATAATCCAGTTCTACATATGCAATGATTAGACAACAGAACCTATCTTCAGAGACCAGCCCATATGCCATTGAATTGTGGTCTCTCAAGACAGATGGACTCTCAAAAGATGATTCATTTAAAGGATTATTTAATCAAGTGGTTTTCAGATGTGGTTTCAGAAGACAGGTGATCTTTTATAAGAGTGGTCCATCAAGACAGGTTCCATTGTGTATACAAAATGTATATGGGAATTCACATTATAATTAATTTCATTTTTGTATACATATATAAAACATTGAAGTATATCTTTCGTAAACTAGTATGATATCTCAATAACTTTGTATGTGTTCTGCTTTCCCATTAGTCATGTGTTTTTATTTTGTAGATCTGTTGAATTCTTTAATTCTTGCTTCCTGCTGCAGTCTTTCGCCAATTACTTCTGAGAATTTAAGTTAAATCTTAGTTATGTGTGATGCTATATATCTCATTCATACTTGATCATTCTAAGTGCATCACCACTATTGCATGTTTTTAGTTTGAAATATTTGCTGAAAAAATACAGCTCTTGTCATCCCTGCAGAAATGAAGGTCATGAAATAATAAACAAGAGGAAATTTGGATGTTTAAAGTCTGATTTTGGTTCTAATTAAATTTCTGCATCTAGAACTTTTTATCAAAATTAGATTTCATGGTTTGTGTCTTTATCTTTTATAGATACAAACTGACTTGTGCACTTGATTGATAAATATTTTATTTAAGTCTGAAATTTTAAGTTCAAAGACACAGTGATCTCTGGGTTTGAGGTTCACCTTGAGGGTGTAGCTTTCCACTTGTAGCCTAAATTGAAAGTTAGATTTGAGTAATGGGAATAATGATAGTTGTAAACATGTAATTTTTGGCCCCAGACCTTAGCTGGTATATTATTGTTCATTCTAAGGACACTGACCAGCCTTTTAGGACTACATTATTTCTGCAGCAATGACTTGAAGCTACTCATAGTGGGTATGATCTGACATGCTGGCTTGTTTTGTCTAGTTTCAGTAACCTTGTTGCACCTGCCCCTCTGCCACCACCACAACCGCCGCGTCCTGTGCAAAGACAAGGGGGATCCAAAACTCAGATTATTTGAGCTGTTGCCACTAGGAAATTCATTTTGTTGCATGTGTTAAACCTCAGTTCTTTATTATACAAATAAATCCTAGTCCAACTAGGTAATTTTAACATTATACAAATGTTGGCTTTTTTAGATTGCAGTAGAGTTGTAAAATGGAAAATAGGGCTTCCATATATCATTATGTGTAAGGGAGGCCATAAAGAAAATCATTGAATAAAAGTTGCTCAATTTTTACATATCAATCTTTTGTATACAAGAGTCTTTTTGTGACGAAAGTAACTGACTGGCATAAATGTGTGTATATCATTGTATAGTTGAAACAGATGGCAAGTCAAAGCTTTTAACTACAGTGTATTCATATCTTTTTAATTTATTATTTATTGTTGTGGCTGTCAGTTCTAAGCTGTAGTTACAAGTAGCATAGTGTGAAATCCATGAATGTTTTTTACAACTTTTAAATTTTTATACAAGTTAGGTCATACATCAGAAAATTAAGGTGCTATTAATAAAGAACTGAGGGTTATATAAATGATTATAAATATGAGGCATGTGGTACTGATTTGCTTTATAAAGTATTGGAACTTTTGTGAAAGAGCTACATCTTGAAAAGCTATGATTACTGATGAAGGCAAATACTTAGACACACTTCTCACAGCATGTGGATCTTTTTATTTGTTTGATGGGGAAGGGGGTAATTTTAAAACACATTCATTCAAAAAAAAAAAATTCCATGTATTAACATGAATTTCAAGAATACCAAAGATTTCATGACTTGAAATATTGTTTTCTTTTTTTCTTTTTTTTTTGTTTGTTTGTTATTGTTATTATTTTTTTTTTTTTTTTTTTTTTTGTATCATCAAATCTGCTATTTATTTATTGATTTGTTTATTTATTTATCAGTCTACATATTTTTCGCACAACACAACCATTCATAAATGTAGATGGTTTACAATACAGAACAAGATACTACTCAACACTGTGTAGTATTTGACTGGGACATTACTTCCCTCATTAAGCTTTCTCAAATGGTAATTTCCAGTAGGAATTGAAAATATACATCTTGCTTTATAATTCAATGGAGCCAAAAAGGCCCAGCATGATAACAAGAAGCATGCCTCATATTTGTTTTGTCAATCTATATTGAGTCAATATTCATTGGGAAAAAATCAATAGGGATCAAAATAAAGATTTGAATCGAAAAGAAAAGTTATTGAATCAAACATTGAAAATACTCCAATTACTTGAGATTTATATCATCCATATATCATATTATTAACCAATTACTATTTGATAATATGCATTAATATCACACATTTTGAAACATGACATCATCAACATAGTTCATTTTGATTGCACAAATGTTCAGTTCCTCAGGGATTTAAAACAAAAGTATAAAAATTTCAGAAATTTGAGATTTTCTTTGTAGATTTATTTAGAAGGATTTTTTTCCCTATTGATGAAAATAGGCAAAATAAGATTAACAACTTTTTGACTTTTTTCAGGCTGATTTTAGGATTTCTGCATGATTTTATAAATTCCATGGCAGTCTTGTTGTTCACTTTTGATTGTCATTCTGCCATGCATGATCCATTTTGATCCCTATTGATTTTAGATAAAAAAAAAAGTACGATAAAAAGCTGTTATGTTAATGAAACACAAATAATGACTGTGTTCAGCTGTTTGTTTGTTTTAATTGTGAAATTTATTTTTAAAGTAATTTATTTATTTTTGTTTGTATTCATGAAGTTGCTTTTATGTGATAAATAAAAGATATTTGAATTTTATATATTCTTGTTGATAATTTATCACGCTTTTGGTTCAAAATGGCAGAATGACATTGTTTTACATAGGTACTTTTATATTCTTACTTTACTTGAGAAAGATGAGGGTAACACTGTCATTGCACTGGATAATGGGCACTAAGGTTCGAGTGTATTTGAAAGGCAGGGTTCAATAATCATATATCAGGGCTGACTCTGTGGGCACTTAATATGGTTTTTTTCCCCTAAATTGGCTGCAGAAAAGATTAATGTTGGCTACAAAATATTTTTGAAATTTATCCATACTTTGTAACACTAGGGGAAAAATCATTTGAAATAAGCCAAATTTTAATGATTTTGACTGGTACCTCCCTTTTATGCAGACAGGCAAGTGACTTGAATAAAGAAGTATCAGCATATTAAAATACTGATTTCAAGACCTGCAGAACAAATTGAAATGTTGTTGATTGTTGACCCCCCTGCATGGGTAATTTAAGTCTTTAATAATCAATGTATCAGAAAGATGATGGTTATTGCACTAATGCTACTGAACAAAGGATGTGATGACTGTAGTGTACTAGTCAGAAGGAAACCTAGTGACAGATGTAAAGCCATACTTAAGTCTTTGTTCATATACATGACCACAAATACTATTTGTATCAGAAGGTCAAATGATACACTGGGATAAAAAGATATGTGTTAGGTGAGATGGAGTAATTGATGTGTAATTGACATTGTTGGCCAGTTTGCTGTAGATAAAACGGATAACTAGCAAAAATACAACAACAAAGACCTGGCGACCTAAAAAATTGGATATACATGTAACTTGAATCAGAATCTTCTACTTAACTTTGTAATCCAGACATCTGATTGGCTGAGTAAGCCAAGTAAAGAATACTTTCAGATGTTATTTTTTAGTAGTATTGTGCCAGGCCCTGATTTACTTTCTGTCTACATAATCACTTGTTCTTGTAAGATTCTGAATTGGTCTTAAGTTTATATGGCCATTATGATATTTGACAGGTAAATAAGGTATACGTAACCACTGCTGACAAAATGGATCCACATGCCACAATGACATTGTAAACGTGCAGAAATGTTAGATATGTAGTTCAGAAATTATCACATCTTCAACCTTGTCAATAGACATATACATTCTTTATTTGCTCGCAGTGTCTCTATTGCTCTACATCAGTATTATTTAGTAACTGATGTCCAGAATTATTTACTTACTAGACAATGTTGATGCTATATATGCATTAATGTGGAGAAAGAAAATATGCATGTATTTCTATGGAAATTATTACTTTTTCCTTTGAAAATGTGTGCATATAATTAATGGTATCCCTGCAAGTCTAAAACAGCACATTATACACACATCATGATCTTGTATATGAAGACGGCAAACTATCTAACAAATTATTATATGATCTTGACTTTATCATGTTCCAGTATTTACAGTTAAAATTCATACAAAGTTAAGTCTTTCCATTACCTGAAAAGAATTTGAACTGAGGTCATAGGTCATAGTCCCAATCATTTACAACTTGGCATGTTGCATCATTAATGCTGAACTTTTCATTCCCAAGCTGATGGTATACTTATGAACCCAGCAAAAATTTTCAACAATGATGAAGCATTGCTATACAGACTAACCCAACCTGAAGGTATACTTATGAACCTACCAAAATAGTTCCAAACTAAAGTAGCATTGTTATACAAAGTAACCCAAGCTGATGGTACATTTATGAACCCAGAAAATTAGTTCCAAACTAAGGTAGCATTGTTATACTAAGTAACTCTGCATTTGTTCTGGCATTACAGAAGATTTTCAATTATATAAATTCTACTAATGTTTGCGCATTTTAAAAAATACACCAAGGGAATCACAGAAAATGTACACATTGCATTATGGCATCTAAGCATGTGTAAATTATTTAGACATTAATAATTTCTTTATTTTCAGATTGTTTCAAAATTATTAACAAGAACTAATTAATATATAGATTCGCCTGTGATTGTCATACCTGTAGACTTATCCTTTTTTTTATTAACCTTGATTTTAGTGTCATGTATGCTGATGTTTGCCACACACCATTCTGTTTGTTTTAAGGTCTGATTTTTCTAAGAAACTACAAAGGTATGTGATGTAGATAACACAGGCTTTGGGATAGGTCTTGCAAATATCCACCAGAGTTATCATGTCCCTGAGATAAAAAATCATAGTATATATATGATTTGGTTTTTGTTTTGTTTTGGTTTTCTTGTTTGTTTGGTTTTTTTTTTTTCATTTTTTTTTTTTTTTAATATTCTAGTATTGAGTGTGACTAAAACTGTCGTTTATGAAAACCTTTTAACTTCTCCAGTGTTGAAATTATTTGATTCAAACAAGTTACTGGTATATTTAAAACTGAAAATGCATTCAACATCTGTAAAGGGGGTAAGTCAGTGATATTATCAAGGTTTAGATGAACTTGGACTCTTCAGTATGATAGATAATGTCTTGATCATATCTGATATACTTTGTGAGTTAAATTATCATTTTCCAGTATTTTAGAAAATCTCCAAGCCTGTGTAATGGGAGTCATTAAGCCCAATTATACATATGTATGACTGCATGGTTTTGCTGTATGAGTTTCCTTGTATCATGATGCATTTTGATATACTTATCAAACTATATATATATTCAATGAAATCTTGTTATGTTGAAATCAGACGAGTCAAAATTCAAAGTCAAATGGCCAGTCCTGGTTTTTTTATTGTATATTTATACTACTTTTATTTTAGATATCTCAAAGTCTTTATCTCAAAATTTCGCTTATTTCAAAGTACATTTCTGGTCCAAAGTATCATAGAATTATAACTTGTTATCTCAAAATTACCTCCGGTGATTGAAATTTTACTTTTTGTCTTCAAAAAGCATTGTAATTTATTATTTGCTTATCTGAGTCATGGTAAAAAGGTTATTAATAATCGTTTAAATCCAATTTATATCAAACAATAACCGAGTTCAGTAAGAATTGAAAATATGTGAATTGAACATCTCGGTTATCTCGAATTATATCTCGAAGTACATGGGGTGATCCCGCAACCAAGATTCCACTGTGTATATGTATTTATTTAGCTAACAAGCATTATAATTACTAAATCTTTGCAGGCTACACCTTATTTTCATTACCTTTTTTATTTCTTTTTTTTTCATTTTCTTTCTTTCTTCTTATTATTTTCTTTTTTCTTTTCTTTTTTTGGTGGGTGGGGGGTGGCATTTATTTTTATGACATTTTACTTTTTGTCGACTTGGGTTATAACAATATATCCGGAGGGAGGCAAAGATCTAGTACAATTTAATATATCCCCAGACAAGGGACCTATATTTTGGCATTACTAGCTTACTTGGTCTGTTTCTAGTGTCTTTGTTAGTTTATCATTAACTGAATCAGTTCCCACATCACACATTTGTTGGAAAGTCCAATTAAGTTAATCAGGGTTTAGCAGGTCTAATTATGATTTTAGTCATGTATGTAATTATGTCATCCACTGAGTTTCAAAGTATTTGATAAATTTCTGTTTGTTTCATTTCTTCAAGTACAGTTATTGTGATGTTGCTTTTCGGCCATATATTTTACTCCCTTATTTAGGATCTTTGGAGGACTAGCATAGATACTCCATAAAAAAAGTTTTTTTTTTTTAATTTTGCCTCGGTTTGGACAGAACGTTTTACTCAATATTTGAAGTTAAGGTTTTGGTTAAAGTTTAAGTAGGGGACATGTATTGATCCATCAATACTCCCAAAATGCTTGTTTTGTATGGAAAGTCATTATGCTGTTTTAAGTTGGAGTCAAAAGACTGTATCCAGTAAAGGTCAGAGACAACTAAATACCCTCAAAATTGGTTAGTTGAAAATGTTTAAGGAAAGCAGAGCTGCTATTTTGAATGTAACCTTTTATCTGATTGGTATACATTGTATCATTGAACACATTTTCATATTTTACACAGTTAAATAATGTATTAAGAATTGAAAATGCTGATTCAGCTTAATTTTTACTGGTACTTTGAGATAATTAGAGCCAATTTTCTGAAAAGTACATGAATAGAGGGTTCACTGTCCTTTTACAGCGAAACTGCTATGGGGGGGGGGTTGAAATATGCACATGCGACAGGAAAATGAAATACATTTATTGATGTATAATTTATAGGTCAACACTTGCTGGAAAGATGAGATATACAGGAAAACTTTAACACTTTTCACCTGTGGAAAACTATTTAATTGTTTTTGACCTACATGTATAAACTCTAGAGTTCCTGAATCATATCTTATTTTGTTATCGGTATTTTCTCAGATATAAAAACAACTGAATCTCAGTGTTCAATAAAACACCAAGCTCTCTGCAGTAGATGTGAAATGGATTTAATAAACTATCATTGCGTAAATAAATTGGACTTTATATTTCACAATATAAATCCTATATTACAGAAGTTTTTCATTTCTAAAGATGATTTATTACCTCACCTGGGTTGAAGCGCCAAGTGAGCTATTGCTAAGGCCCAATGTCTAGCGTCCATCAGCTGTCAGTTAATTTTTTCATTTAAACGACTTCTTCTCAAGAACCAGTGGACATGTTTCAACTAAATTATGCAGGAACCTTGTTTCAAGGATGAGGTTTCAGATTTGTTAACAAAAAGGAGCTAGTACCCATAGGGGCTCCAAAAAGGGTAAAAAATTGGTGTACATGTGCTTTTTAAAAACTTTCAAACATAAGTTTATTTTTACTCCACACACTGTAGTCTGTGAAGGAAACAGTATTTCATTTTTTTTTTTTTTTTAAATAGCTGCAAAAATTCACATTATGTTTAATCTGAACAGTAACCTCTTTATCCCTAAGTATCTCTAAGGAGCCGAGTGGTTAGAGCATCATGCTTTGAACCTTGAAGTCTCTCACTTCTGATCAGCCCAGGTTCAAGCCCCGCTGGAACCTAAGCAGATTTTTATGAGAAATTTTGCCAGTTTACTTTTCCCAGGTACATTGTAATTGGGTTCTCTCCTCCACCAGTCAAAACTGGCCACCGCCATATAACTGAAAAATTGTTTAGTGTGCTGTAAAACAAAAATCAAAACTGAAACCGTAAGTAGTTCAATAGTATGCTCTCTTCTATTGTATTAGACCAGTTTATTATGGTCTGTGAAGACTACTGCTTTAGATCTGAGGTACATGTCTGTAAATTAGTGAAATTTATGTTTGAATGTTTCTAATGATATCTGCTGCTCTTCCATTGCTATTTTTCATTTAGAATTAAAACTTAATCATTTTGTATTCTGTTCAGTCGTTTTTGTTTTGTTTTATTTTCTTTTTTTTTCTATCAACTTTTATTTATCCCGATTTTGTTTACTTTAATTTTGTTCTCACATACATGAAGTTATTACCAGCTATAGGTTTAGTACAGAAATTTTGTTGTATGCTATGGATGCTGAAGTAATAAGTATACTTTTGAGGTGTTCTATTGCTAAAGTTCATTAGATTTCATTAAATCTCTTTTCTGTCATAAAATGTTTCTATTACTGTTAAAACATCCTTCATTGCCTAGTCTTAAAATCTGCATCCCATATTAACTCATTCACCACAAAAGACACATTTGAACTATTCTAAGTAATTGATTAACAGAAGAGTCCATTTTTTTAGGGGTTGATGAGTTAAGACATATGAAAAAGAGATACTGTATACCTGCTAATGAAAAAGAGATACTGTATACCTGCTAATGAAAAAGAGATACTGTATACCTGCTAATGAAAAAGAGATACTGTATACCTGCTAATTTTGCTCCTGTTTCATTTTTGCCCTTAAATGAGAGGTTGAATTTAAGATTAGAGCCAAAATTTCAAGCTAAATTATTGAAACATGGACAAACACCATCCATGATACTAAGTTGATTAAGGATGAATTTAGACGGGGTGAACATGTTTTCTGTCGCAAAAGGGTCCAAATAAGCAGGGGCGAAAATGTTCAGTTATACAGTACTGGTATAAGGTCTAGGTCAAGTTCCCTACTTAAAAGTATATAAAAGCCACGAAGAAAATGTAGAATTGCAGACTTTTTTGTTATTTTGAATTGATGTAATAATGTTCTACTTTAGAAGTTATAACCAATAAGCATACGTTGAAAGTGAAAATAAAACTCTGACCTTAAAATAAACACACATTCTGTGAAGGAGGTACCTGCTGTGACACAGGAAATTTATTTTAAGTCTAATCCAAAAGATTGTGACATTTTTAATACGGAGCATTCTAAATCTTATCCAAAATTTATATGACATTTCTAATACAGAGCATTCTAAATCTAATCCAAAATATATGTGACATTTCTAATACAGAACACTCTGAGTCCCATCAGAAAATCCTGTGACTTTTCTGATATGGAGCACTCAAAGTCTCATCAGATTTGAAAGTCCTGTGACATTTCTAATATGGAACATTCTAAGTATCATCAGAAAGAAAAATGTTCCAATACGGAGCACTCTGAGTCACATCAGAAAGACCTTTGACATTTCTAATATGGAGCATTCTAAATCTCCCGAAGTCACCAAATTTACTCAGTACTCAAGCTCAACTAACTTTTAACAATTTTAAGGTAAAAACATGCAAATTTCATTCTGTAACTGGAAATGTTTGTATATTGATGGCATACAATTGTAAATAATGATAAAAATTATTGCTCATTTGAAGAAAACTTCCGTAGAGTACCGTACTCAACATATTTATTCTTTTTTTACAGAAAAATCATAAGTGTGACGCAAAAATTTATAAGTAAATGATTAAAAATCATAATGTTTCCTAATCACTAAATCCAAAAGTTTTATAAACAATTTTATAGTCAAAATAATGAAATAAAAGTTGAGCTTGAGTATTAAGTAAATTTGGTGACTTTGGGCCCTATAAAATTTGTAATACAGAGCATTTTGTGAAGGTACAGTTTTTGTTAAAGTCTTTTAGACACAGCACTGATTCAAACTCTAAAAATTCAGCAAATGCTGCACTAATAACTAATCACATGCATTTAGCCAAATTTGACAAACATGATGTAAACATCAACAGAATGTGTTTTTAGGTCACTTGAGCCAAAGTCTTATGGTGATCTGTTGTGATCGTCTTTTGTCTGACTTCTTCTCAAGACCAAATGGACTAATTTTAACCAAACTTGGTGGGAATTATCCTTATTCATAGTCACTTAAAGTTTGCAAATGAAAAGGGGGATAGGTTGCATAGGGGCTCCAACAGAGGCCAATAAGTGCCATGGGGACATGTATTATCCTGATGTCAAGCCACATAAAATTTGTGAGTGAAAAGAAGCTAGAACCCACAGAGGCTCCAGAAAGGGCCAAAATTTGATATATCTCTAAAATTTTCTTCTCATTAACCAACAGTTACCTTTTTCCCACAGTAATTATAAATTTTACTCAGGTGACCATTGGGCCTCTTCTTTCTTCTTTTTATTTCAAGTACTTCTTCGAATAGAAAATGATACTTACACATTTACAGAAAATATATCATAGATAAGATAAGATTTCTTGTTTCATATATAAAGTATTTTAAACTTTATTTTTGTAGAAACCTATAAATAAATGAACATATACATGTATCTTGCACAATTTCTTTATTTTTGTGGATATTAACTAACAGTTGTCTAGTGATGGTACTAACTTTGTTACATTCCGGTTTGGCGGTGTTTTTCTCGTGGATATACAGGAAAACACCAAGGTAAGCTTGTCACATAATTCATTTACTACATCAATAAAGGCATGAAATATATTCTGATGTAAAGTCATTAATCACTATAGTCATATAATTACACTTACATAACACAATTAATCTGCAACAGTTTAAATTTTCATGAAAATGATAAATAGACATTACAATTGTTGACAGTCAAACCTGTGTACAGTCAGTTCTGGATAAACTGCCACCTGTTGTTTAGAAATTATGGCGGTGTATTGATTTTGGCAATGAATTGAAATTCCGCATCTTAAGGATAATAGAGTCACCGTTTTTTTATGTAATATATATATATCTTTAATGAATAGAAAATGGATCAACAGTTCATATTAAGTAATTATCTTGCTTATTTAAATCTTCAATTGCCTGGTCTTACTACTGCTGCCTGGCTTTACACCAATTATCTATAGTGACCAATTAGCCACTTAATTGACCATAATTACCAATGGCAGTAGGCCTGTATCTAGATAACTGACATTTTGAAATGGACATTTGTTTGAAAAAATACAGCAGCAAATGGCAATACATGTAATGAATTTGGCATTATAAAGAGAATTTTATATAGCGGGGAAAACATTACGGAAAAATGTGGTGTTATTGCGAGAATAGGGATGAATGGAATGGCGATAATTCGAGAAGGCGGTGGTGTGTGTTAACAGCAGGGCTTGATGGTCAGCATCACACATTATATTAAGTTTTGATTACATATATATGTTAAAATTTTATATGAGGAACTGCACTACCATTGATGTGTTCATGTTCTGACAGTTGC
Source organism: Atrina japonica (assembly GCA_030159075.1). Taxonomy (NCBI): domain Eukaryota; kingdom Metazoa; phylum Mollusca; class Bivalvia; order Pterioida; family Pinnidae; genus Atrina; species Atrina japonica. The sequence continues at coordinate 214,189 of BROG01000598.1, read as the reverse complement.
CACAAACACTCTGGCCCTTTTCCACAAATAACAGTAGTTCAGTCTACAATTTTACTCCCACTTAAAACTGTAGAAATGAAGTACCAGTTGTCATATGGTAAAATGTAGAAATGTAGTACCAGTTGTCATATGGTAGATTAACCATGGCATTTAATCACCATGGAGTCAAAATTCCATGGGACACCAGTAAATATGTATATACTATAAAGTCATAAATTTTTTCTTTGAGGAATTAATTTTGCCATTTTTGGTGGGTATCCAAACTAAAGGAAAATAAATTTGTACTGGAATAGGATATCTCAAAATGAACAGATCTTACTCGTGATAGACAATACACATTTACATTTGTATTAAAATGACTGTGTCTTATACAAAATAATGATCCATATACACAATGTAATGCTCTACTTTTATTTCATACATTAAACACTAAATTGATACTGATAATACTAGACATTTTATTAAGGTCAAAATGTTAATTTACTTGTATGTTAAACACCTCCATCAAGTGTTCGGACTCAAAATCAACAAAAATTCATGGAAACAAATTGGTTTTTTGAAGAAAAAAACCACAACAATTTAAACAAATGTAAATAGACTAAATACACAATGTTACAGTATATATAATTGTGTAAAATGATGCCTTGTAAAAAAGTATGATATTTCTAGCTGAGAAATCAAGACATACACAATTCTAAACAAAAATATATACAATGTATTTTGTACACCTGCTAATATATAGAATCTTAGATTGGTCATTTTCAATAAACCTGACCTCAAGTTTGATAAAAGGTGTGGTATTATATATTGGTGTAAGTAAATAATGTGGGGTATCCTCTAGAGATTCCGTGGAAACATTAAGAAAGCCATCCTCACACAAATATTAACCTTATAAAAGTATGTCATTGACTTAATCAAGGGAGCAGTCATTGGATTTCAGTTATGTTTACATCCTGTGTGTGGTGTACATGTAAGCAATTATGGAAATATTGTTTTTTTCTATTATTCAAGCCCACGCTGTTTCAGATTCTCTCCATCTTTCAAGGGTTAATGATGTGATCGTAGTGAATGGAATATAACAGCTGAATTATTCGTTTTAAGACATATATATTCATTCCCTGCAATATAAATTAACGAATTTATGTTGACTTACAATTCTTACTACCCTACATAGAGTGTATTTTCATATGTGTTTGGCAGAATAGAGATCTATAGTTTTTTTTTATTTATTTACAAAATGTATATATGTATACATGTATGTAGAGACCACAGTATCAAATATATTCTTGTGATGAAGATAGAGATGCAAATTGTTTGTTTCAATCACACAATGTTTACAATGATTTCACTTCACTAGATGTTGAAGGAAACACCTGCTTTTTGTTTGATTTTTTTCCTTTCACTTCATTTAACCTCAGTCCATCTTCAGTTTCAGCAACCTGTTCAGTTCATCTAACAAACCAAACAAAAAGCCGTTACCTGCAGCTACAGTGAAGTATAATGCTCCTACAACACAGGTGCAGCCGGTCGGAGACCCAAATAAACGAACTAGGAGCAAGCTTAATCTTGGAGACCGAGCCAAAGCTTATGACTTCCTTCAGGATGACATGTAAGTAGACATTTTCTATGTCTCTGATACTCAGGTGCATGTTTGTATTGTTGTGTGCCTAAGTACATCTGTACTTGTAACTTTACTGTAATTTTTATCAGTGTTGGAACCCATGAACAGTTCATGAGTTCCAACATTGGATTTATGCTTGAGATGGAAATCTTTCATATGTTGTTTAACAAGTAATGCATCATGGTATAGGAAGTTATTCATCAAACTCTCTGTTTTGCAAAGTAAAAAATTGCTGTAATGGAATCTATTTATAAAGGATATCATTACTGAACTCTCTCTCTCTCTCTCTCTATATATATATATATAACTTCTATGAATTGAACTTCAATGAGTTGAATTTCTCAATGTTTCGAACTATTCACAAAGTCCAGAATAATTTTGTTATTTAACGCTAATTCGACCTTTTATGAGTCGAATTTTTCAATGTTTCCTGCATATAAATCGAAGTCAGAATTTACCTGTGTACGAAATTGCCCCATGATAATTCTTTTCCTTCTAATGAACACTCAATATTTTCATTTCAGAAAAATTCAGTTCAATTTAGCACTAATTATTAATCATAATGACTGTATATATCTTAATTGGTTTCGAAATAGTCAAATACACCTTATTGAACGTGTGAAACTAAAAACGTTTGATTCTTGGTTACCATCCATTAGTCGAAGTCCCGATGTTTCAAACTTTTCTAGGTGGTCCCTTGAAGTTGTACTTTATATATATATATATTTATATATATATATATATATATATATATATATATATATATATATATATATATATATATATATATATATATATATATAAATATCAGATACATAGAAAATGAGACTACCATTCCTAGTGCTACTGTGATTATCTCAAATCAATCTGTAACTTCAATATTTAAAATATGTAGATCTATGAGTTGATTGCAATGCTTATTTCCTATGTTTTTTATTCTAAATACTGGTAAAAAGTAAGTAATTTGATTTTCAAAAAACATGAAAAATTGTTTTAAAAATTATGGAAAATCAATTTCATTTTATTACTAAAGTAGTTGATGATAGGTCATTAGGTTTCATGGTTCCGAATGTTGTCCTTTATATAGATTCCATTCTGTATCCTCTGTTTCACAGATTCATCATGCATTTGTACAGTAACCTCTTTCTCTTCATATATCTTTTATAAAGCATACTTAATGCATGACACAGACCTATAAAATTCATTAGATTTACCAATGTCTGAGAATTTTATTGAACAATCAGATTTTGGATACATCTGAGACTGAGTGGGATTCTCATGTTGTATAGATTTGGATTCTAGAGTAATCTGAGACTGAGTCTCAAACATGTGGAATTCTCATGTTGTATAGATTTTGATTCTAGAATAATCTGAGATTAAGTCTCAAACATGTGGAATTCTCAGGTTGTATAAATTTGGACTCATGTTTGGTGTTCATTTCTTCTGTAGTCTGTCATTTTTTATTTCATAATTTCAGCTTATATTTATTATATATATAATGTGTATTGTGTAGTAATATTGAATTAAATTTAATCTCTCTTTCCTTTTCTGTGAAGTCTTCTTGTGCATATAGTTATGTACAATATGTATACCTGGACATTTTTGACTCTGTTTTGTTTTGCCTTTATTAAGTAAGAAGTGAAATTGAAAATAAAGCAAGAATTTGTTTAGTATGCTAAAAACCTTATGGGGAGGCGCGAGGTTCCAAGGTCAAGTGGATAGAACATTGCACCATAATCCATGAAGTTTTTTACCTGTATTCAGGTAGGGTACTCAGAGAGTCAGAACGTCTGCCAGTTTACTTCTGTAAAGTCAGTGGTCTCTTGCATGGTACACTATAACTGGCTACAACCATAAATTGAAAGTTTATTGAGAATGGTGTAAACACAATTCATCAAAAAAAAAAAAAAAGCAGAAAAACACAAAAAATCTGAAGGAAAAAATTAAGGGTGATTTTATTGTAAGGGGAATCTGTTTTATGATGTCAAAGGTGAGAAATAAATAGGACTGAAATATCTCAGGTTTGCAGTTGTACATAAATTTCATTAAGTTTTTGACTTTTACATTTGTACATGCTTGATTGTCGACATTGTGATGTTTGTATGTTGTCTTCATGTGCATATTAACATCTACTTCATTCTGTTACTGTTATATACATACATGTAGGGCTGTTGACAATGAGAAGTTTATGAATGCTGTTGAAACGGAACAAGGGTATGCACAACATGCACGGCGAATGAATGGCATCATATCTATATATTCTGCTATCCTTCTACTAACTATCTGCAGTATAAATACTAAATAGTATACATTTCCCTGTTTATCACATTTATAAACAATCTTACTTATAATAATAACAACACTATATTGGTCATATTAAGAGGTCATTTTCTTTCTTCAATCATATCATGGCTATTATATAATAATAGTGTGGGTTTTGTGTGATTTATTCCAAAATAGTTATGGGTATGGATACATGTACCTGGGCTACTTACCATTCAGTGGAATAGGCCAGTTAGACAGGCCTATCCACCAATGATAACATGTCCGACCACGGCCACAATGGCACCTGCTCTGAGTTGGGTTCCTTCCTATGATTCAACAGTATCAACATTACAGACAATGCCTAAAACTGAATTTATGACTTTGATTTTCTCAAGAAACAACGTTTTCATATGTTGGCTCTAAAATTCATCTGAAAAGAAAGTAACAAATTTTCAGGACAAAAAATGAATATTTTATTAATGATGAAAATATTTTGCAACTTGTCAGTCACGTTTATGTTCGACTTCTGTACCATTGGGAAAACATGCTTAGTACCGGCCAGGTCCTTGTAAATGGTAAGCACCCATAGTATATGATTGTAAGGGGAGATAACTATGTTCCCAAACCCTGACAACTAAATTGGCAGATAACATATAAAGCCATACACTCATTATTATGATGCTGACTGTATGATGTAATCGTATGATGTAGATTGAATAGTTACCACTGACAATGACACACCCACTACAGCATACATGTATAAGGCATAGTATTACATGCCAAACTTAGGCCAACATAATACATATGTGTTTCCGGTTTCATGTACAAAATTTAACATCGTAGGTAGATATGAAAAAACATTTAATTTTTTAAAAAGAAATTTTCTTATCTCTCCGAAAAAGTGGTGAATGGTCAAACTGTAATGTAACAGGAAGTACTCACAATTTAAATGTTCCATTGAAATCAAACATTTTAAAGACGTGATTCAAAGGCCAATCGAAATTCTGGATTTTTTAACAATCTGACAGCAGTAAAATAAAGATTGTGACTGAAAATCAGAGGATAGTCGGGTAACAGGAAACACACATATTTTATATTGGTCTAATGTATCAGCATATTGCACAGCTACATTGAAACTGAATTTGGTGATATGCAAAGATATAGTAAATGCAAATATGTAGAGGAATCCTAACAGAAGGCATAATAATATGAACTAATACCTTGGTGTATATATTTGCCAAGACAAATATGGCCTTCAACTCAACATTTGCACTCGGGTCCACCGGCTGTAATGGTAAATCTTGAAAGTAACTTAAGTTTCAGTATTTCCTTTGATTTTCAAATTGGTTATGATTTCAAATTTTAGTATTGTTAAATTAATATTGAATGTAGTGTGGAGTTTGGTGAACCCTTTCTTGACCTGGACAAGTTTAAGTTTTAGGTAACGCAGTATAACAATGTTACAATAACACTGGCAAGAGTAATCTTTCCTTCTTTTTGCTAAACCTAGGGATATCCAATAGGGGGAAAAAAAAATTTGTGTAACCTATCATAACAAAAAAGTAAATAGAATTGTTTGTATGATAATCAAAAAGTTATTCTACCCCAACACATACGAATCGGACAGTATACATGTAGTATGAAAACAATAGACTGGAATGATCCTCAAGTTTTGTTCTGTTCCAGATGCTGTTCACAAGAAAAATGGGAAAATTTTAAATCATGTTATTCACATAAGTTCCTTTTTTAAACTTGTTTTAAAAACATGGTGAGAATATATACCAGAACTTTGTTATTTTTCTTGTGTATACAATGGGATAGTCCAGGACTGTTTTATAACAACTGAAGACTTCTAAATTCATCCTTGTCAGTCCTACATACAAGTCATTCCATATTTCCCCATGATTCCCAAATTGTTAATATTTTAAAAGTATAAATTAACGATTTATTGGATTATAGGTACGACAAGTCCTTTTGAATTACTACAAGTAATGATACATATATACTCACAATGCATCACTTTTTAAAGATCTATATTTTCATTGTATAACTTCCAAATTGATATTGCCAATACTATATTTTAAAATTGCAAATAGCGCCTCAACATATCTTTAGAAAATTTTGCTATATTTATAATCTCAGAGGAATTTTCAAACTACCAAAAGCATAGGATAGGTCCCAGTTGGTGTGGGAGAAATATTAGAAATAAGAATGCAATTCTGAAATACATCCATGTTTGGTTTAAAGTTCATAAATTAAATTTGTTGTTTGCATGAATATCATTACCTATTGACTTGCAATATCCAATTTTCCTATATAGACACTATTATTGACTTCATACATTCTGTAATCCTTTCATCCCTAAGTGTCTCATTGGAATAATCTTTACTAATGTTTTAGACCAGTCTAATACAATTTATAGGGATTTATGTGCATTTTACTTGGTCATTGAACTTGAATTTTGAATCAATGATGTTTGTACCATGCTTCAGTAACTATTATTCTCTTTATCTATATATCTGACTGCTTCAGTAACTATTATTCTCTTTATCTATATATGACTTTTTCATGTAGTTTTGTTTAATCTATATTTAGAATTATTCTTGTTTGAATTATCATATATTCAGTTTTATTTGAATTTTTGATTTGCTTAATTTATTTTGTACACTTTTTAACACTTGCTGTTTATTTGACACGCTTGCCATAGTTTGATTGTTTTTAAGTTTGTTAAAGTTTGCCTTGAGTTTTATTTTTCAGTTCATGTTTTGAGTTTTATGTTGTGTGTGTATTTATTTCACCAGAGCCAACAAAATAGAGTCACTGCTCGAGGATCCTGTCACATCACAACCAAAGTAGGTTACAGTAACTTAGAGTGACCCAAACAAACAAACATTTTAAGTATCTGATAAGTTTCTAACAACACTTTCAACATCATTAAATCAATGGGACCTGGCAGCACCAAATACAATCAATACTCAAAGTCAACTTTTAGCTGTCCCCAAACGGTGAAACCGGGAGTGGTGTCAGGGTTTTTATCCGTTAATAGGGTTTTGTCTGCATCTATTTATAGTCCTTTCAATTATGCTTTTGGTTTAAGTTTCCAATTTCTTACTGCTGAGTGAATGGATTCACTTATTTCATTTGAATTTGACTGTGGATTAACGGCAGGTGTGACCAGTCAACAGGGAATGCTTATTCCTCCATGGCACCTGATCCCACCTCTGGATTTCCAGAGGTCTGTGTTTGTCCAATGTTTACCTTTGCCAGATTTGTATATTGTATCCTGGACATCCTAATGATTAATGCTTTGGTATCTGTGATTTTTATATTCGAAGGTATTGGACTTGTATTGATTCATCATTATCCTCAGGATTTTTTTTATTCGATTTTAACTGTATAGTTTTTTTAAAAAACATCTGGAAATATTAGAAAACATATTAATTTGATTTTTCATTTATAAAATATTTAGTTAATTTTATCATTTTCGCACCCAAAAAGGAAAAAAAAATGAATATAACTAAGAGTATGACAGAATTTGGTGGTTCCAGATCAGGTGAAAGTGACATATTTGTTGCGCTTTTATCATTTTTTTGTATGTGAAATTTGCTGTGAAAGTGACCTCAGTTGATTTACAAAAAATCTCAAAACTGAAACTAACTTACAGTTACCTCTGTTTTCAAATGCAAACTACCTGTTTGTAAATGTAGCCCGTTTATAGAGGTTAACTATCCATAAATTTTTCTGGTAATAAGGTTTGCCTATTCATTTTATCTTTGTTTTTTTTAAAAAGATAGGATTTTTTTTTAGCATGAACTCAGTGAAAAAAATATTGTTTAAACCAACTTGGTGTATTTATATAATATTCCAGAATATCTGTAAGTTTCTTTTGTATTTTCTTCATACTCCATTGGCAAACTCCAAACAGAAAATACTAGAAAAATACCATTCCTCACTTAAGACTGATTTGGAATTTCTTTTTGTATAGCCAACAGCCAGAACATACTTTTACTATGTTTCCTTTTCAGTTTACACAAATATGAGAAAAGTGTCAATAGGTATCATTATTTCATTGTTGCATGTCAACCATGTTCCATTTAGTTGACCTAGATCTGCTTAACAAAGGTGTCTAAATGCCTCTGCACAAGCTTTAGTAATAAGAGAAAAAAGGTATGGCAAGCTGAAACTCAAAATGAGACAAATTAATATTTCCCTACTTCCTCCAATTTCATATGGTTGCAGAGATTGGCTGTGTGGGATATTTTTTTACCCTTGATAATTCTGGATTTTATTTTTTTTTTTATTCTATGCTGCCAAATAAAGTAAAAGATATTTATTAGAATGCTACATATGAATTTTTCTTTCAACATTCTTTACTTTTTTTTCAAAATATGAATGAAAATGATGGTATGTGGGAACATTCTTTCACATCAGTATGACTATTTGTAACAAAAAAATGCTTTCTCTTTGTTATCAAGTTTGGGTTTATTTCATCAAATCCCAGAAAACCATCCAACAATTTAACCATTTTCACCACATGCATCATACCACCACAATCACACAGATCCGCACTTATCTATAAAAACCCTCAATAGCATATTAGTCTTACATCAGCAGAATGGACAAGGTTAGTCTGGGTATCAACGATACGTTACCAAGAGGTGTTATGTCCCCTTACACTTACAGAATTGCAATAATTATAGCTTCTTATACACTTTCTCATGGTAACTAAAGTTATCAATTGCTATAGAAGTGCTTACCTCAGCTGTCTTATTAATTTTTTTTTTTTATCATTTTTAACAAATAACTAATATTTCTTGAATTTCTTTAAAATTTCATTTTGAATAGCAGTATCCTTTGCTTTTGATAAATCTAGGCTGATAAATATTTAAAACAATTCTGAATAATGTATATTTAATATGATTCCTTAATTATTGGATTGATAGCTAATAATATTACCATACTTCATTGGGTAATATTATTTCTGTTATTCAAACATGCTTTTTCACAGAACTTTTTGGAATTCTATTCATTATTGTTTTTACTTAGAATATGAATATATATATATATATATATATATATATATTATATATATATATATATATATATATATATATATATATATATATATATATATATATATATATATATATATATATATATATATATATATGAATATATTGAAAATTGCTTGAGAAACCTAGGTTTGACACTTTTCATTTGCAAATGATTTACTTAACCTTACTGTTTGTATATGAATACCACACTGGACTTGACCTTATTTTCACAAAATATATATAGGAATATAAGATTTTTTATGCCTGTGTATAGCTCTTATTTGTTATTGTACATCAGGTACAAGCAGTAAAATTAGACAAAATCAAAATATTTTTTTAGGTAAACACAGCTAATGCCCATTTAACACAAAAGAATCACCCATTGCTTTGTTGTAAGAATTGCATCCCCATTCAAGATGCACAGGAATGAAAAATTTATGTATAATTTATATACATAATATTAATTTATATGTCCTGGACATTCTATTGATTTATACTTTGGTATCTGAAATTTTTTACATACAGTGGAATCTCGTTATGTCAAAATCAGATAAGTCAAAATTCCAGTCATGTCAAAATCGAATGGATGGTCCCGATTATTTTACTTTATATTTTTACTACTTTTATTCCTGATATCTTGAAAATTTTATCTCGAAATTTCGCTTATCTCAAAATGTTTTTCTGGTCCAAAGTATCGAAATATTACAGAATTGTCACTTGATATCTAGAAGTTACCATCTGCAATTAAAGGTTTACATTTTGCATGCAAAAATCCTTCTTAAAATTACTTCTTTGTCTGCAAAACACAAGACAATCGACTTCCATTAACGAGCCAAGATGAAAGCGTAATTAATAATTGCTTAAATCCAATTTGAATTAAAAAGTACCCTGAGTAGGTCTATTTGTTGTCCTATACGAATAGAAAATATGTGAATTGAAAATTTTGGTTATTTCGAATTTTGTATATCTTGAAGTAAACGGGGCGGTCCCGTGAATTTCGTGATAGCAAGATTCCATTGTATATGCATGTGTATGTGTGTGTGTATATATATATATATATATATATATATATATATATATATATATATATATATACACCAAAAACATAAATTTACACAAAAAATTACCTTTGACCTTATTACTTGACAAGTTGTAAAAGAACATCTTTGAGTAACCTTGATTAGGTAATCTTAACACAAATTATCTTAATATGATTTTTGAACAACTCCAGCCATAGTATATTGTTCTCAGTATTTTCTATTACATCATATTATGATGATTTGTAGAATGTCAGAGAAAGCTAAAAAGGAAAGAGAGAAAGAAAGACGAGAACAGTACAAACAGGTACGAGCACATGTGAAAAAAGACGACGGACGTTTACAAGCCTATGGATGGAGTCTTCCAGCCAAGTTTCAACCCAGCATCAGAGAAACACCTGCCAAATCACATGTACCTGTTCCAGTACCTGTATATTGCAGGCCTTTATTAGAGAAAGAATCAGGACTCAAGGTAATATATTTGTTTTCTTTATTTTTTTTTTATTTTTTTTTATGGGCTTACCCAAGTTAATCAGGATCTGGCACCATAAAACTTAAAAGTTTACTTAAGTCTGAAAATATTCTCAACTTGAGCTAATCCTGAAATCTGATTGGCTGTATACTCTCCATAAACACTTGAACCTAGTAAACTTCTTCACCCAAGGTGCTCAGTAATATTCTCTTCATACTCTGTATGTAACGTTTCTATGGTAAAAAAAAAATGTGCATTTTATAACCTTTACATCAGGGGTGTTGTAGATAAGACAGGAGTTCATGCTCTAATAGAAATCACAATATTTGGCCCACTCTTTGATACATGTTATTATTTGGTCCATCCTCTGAAATAAGTTACTATTTGCTCCATCCTTTGATACAAGTTGTATTGTTTGGTCCATCCTTTGATACAAGTTATTATTTGGTCCATCCTTTGATACAACTTATATTATTTGGTCCATCCTTTGAAACAAGTTATAGTCTTTGGTCCATCCTTTGATACAAGTTATATTCTTTGGTCCATCCTTTGATACAAGTTATTATTTGGTCCATCCTTTGATACAACTTATATTATTTGGTCCATCCTTTGAAACAAGTTATATTCTTTGGTCCATTCTTTGATACAAATTATATTGTTTGGTCCACCCTTTGATACAAGTTAAATTGTTTGGTCTATCCTTTGATACAACTTATTGTTTGGTCTATCCTTTAATACAAAATATATTATTTGGTTCATCCTTTGAAACAAGTTATATTCTTTGATCCATCCTTTGATACAACTTATATTGTTTGGTCCATCCTTTGATACAAGTTATTATTTGGTCTATGCTGTGATAGAGATTTCTGTATCATTACATGTCTTGCAGGAGTCATCAGGACAACTTGATAAAATGGAAATGGTATTTTTACATATTCAAATGTATTAAATATGATGTATAATTATTAGCCTTAACTTTAATTGCTTTGTACTCATTATTGGTGAGGTGCTTCTTTCTGTCAAATCATGACAAAAACGAGTCAGATAATTTAGAAATATTCAAAATTTAGGTTTACGTTATTGATGAATCAACTATTTGGTGAACTTTCATCAATTTACTTTTTATAACCCTAGGCCTAGCATTGAATATCTGATGCTTATAGTTTCTACCAATTTATTTGTTTGTCCTGGCAAATACAGTGAAACCTTGCCTAAAGATCACCTTGGTTTGGAGACCACCTTGTATTTCAAACCATAAATTTCTAGTCTCGTGATAAATTCCTAAATAAGTGCTGTATCTCACTTAACCCATTGACCCCTAAAGACACATTTGGACTGGCCTAAGTCATTGATTTACAGAAGAGTCCATTGTTTTTCAGAGGTTGATGAGTTAAGAGGTCGTGTCACTTATAAGACCAGAAATGCGGTCTTAATAGCAAGGTTCCACTGTACAATCATGGCCATAACTTTGAAGTCATCTGTACTAGAGCTTTGTTATTTCACGTACCAGTATATTCCAGTGATATCAAAATTATTGATATTTGACCATGATCTTAAGCTCTGACTTTACTTCTATATGTACATTCACCTAGATATTTACTTCTTTAAAGTGGCATCACAGTTTCATTGATTTTTGTTTATTTGTTGATTTGTTCCTCATGTTTCTGTTGTTTATTTTTTGTAATTATTGAGTCCATCCAAGAATAATTCACTTGTATGGTATTATCATCAACTACATTGTATACATCTAGGTAAAGTACCACAATTTTTTACTTGTGTTTGAGACTTACAATTGTGCAGTGAGGGTTCTTTAATGTGCCACTTGTTAAAGACTTGTCACAACTTTGTGCTACAGATTTCTCTGGTATGACCTGAACAGAGAATCAGTAAACCCAACCCCTGGTATGACCTGAACAGAGAATCAGTAAACCCAACCCCTGGTATGACCTGAACAGAGAATCAGTAAACCCAATCCCTGGTATGACCTGAACAGAGAATCAGTAAACCCAATACCTGGTATGACCTGAACAGAGAATCAGTAAGGCCATAATAAAAAAATTGCTAGATTCTCATCCATTTTTTCAAAAAATTTGGGGCGGGGGGGGGGCGAATTTTATTTTTTATTTTTTATTTTTTCTGAAATGGAATTGGACACTGAAAATGACTAAATTGACCCGGCAAACAGTGAAAAAAAGACATTGTTAAGCTTTCATAGTTTTATGTAACCAATGTCATGTCAAAAACAAGAAATCCTACTTGCGTTTTTTTCTTGCTTGAAGGCCGTCAATACCCTTCAAATGAGCAAGAGATGCTGGTATATGGCATCCCATTCATTCTAATGTATGATGATTTTCATCAATGTAGGCTACCATAGACAGACAGCCAATGTATGAATAAACCACTTACCAAGAGTGTTAACATTGGCACAAAGAAATCCTACATTTTGCTCTTGTAGCCGATCAATAATGTCATTCTGTAGGGCAGCACGATTTACCCAAAAAACATTCCAAAAGACCCCAAAAAACATCCAAAATGACCCAAAAAACACACAAAAAAAAACATTTAAAACATAACAATTTTAGCAATCTTATTATAATATGATGAATATCTTTTATGACTGTAGATGTTTTTGACTTTGAATTTGATAATGCTGTTTTATCCAAGTTCCATGAGAAGTGATAAATGTTGATTTTTTTTAATTTCTAGCTGTCTATGAAATATTTATACAGAAGAAAATGCATTTAAAATGATTAAATCGATTTAATTGTTTTTGGGTGGTTTTTTATGTTTTTGGGGTAGTTTTTTGTTTTTTTGGGTAAATCGTACCGCTGCATTCTGTAGCTTTATTTTGTCATTAACTGTGTTGCTATGCTTTCTCGGGTAAATAGTTTGCCTTTGATGCTGCAGACATAAGAAAACTGAATGCATCCTGCACAGAATCATTGTTACTTTTTTCAGAACCATCCGAGTTCTGGGAAAACTTATTTTTCTGAATATTTTTCAGAACCATCAGAGTTCTGGGAAAACTGAATATAGTTGCCAAGAAAAAAAGCACAATATCGCCAACTTTGCATTCAGGGTCACATGAAACGAACGTTCCGTCTTTAGATTTTCCCAACAGTAACTGTCGCTTATCTAGCCGAAAAACTGTGCCGAACTATCGGGGCAGAAGTCCTCCCCATATATTTTCTTCGTAGCAAGATGCTGTGCCATTTTCACAGCAGTTTAGCGATCATTTCAACCACCTATTTCTTATCACTGACGTTCGATATTTGTTGATATGCTCACTTGATCTTTAAGATTTATAAATCCATCGTCATTAAGTTATGACATGACATAATTCCATATCTCTGAGATGTTTATTCTAGCTACACGTCGTTTTTTGTATTCACGTCGTCTGTCTCCATTTTGAACAGAAGAAAATCTAAGACGTTCGTTGATTGGTTGATCGCAAATGCACATTCATTGTTGCGTTTATTATCAACCAATCAGCTAACGTCTTAGATTTTCTTATGAAATAACGGCGAAGACCATGTTGTCTGCTTTTTAATATAAAAATAACCACCGGAAGTCATCTGAAGCAAGAACATTATGGAACGGAATCGGACAAGACACGGGATATTTCCGGTCGACTATATTCATTTAAAAACGTAAATTCAAAAATAAAAAAAATCGGGGCGGGCGTGAAAATCGGGGCGGGCGGGGATGAGAATCTAGGATTTTTTTTATTATGGCCTAAACCCAACCACTGGTATGACCTGAACAGAGAATCAGTAAACCCAACCCCTGGTATGACCTGAACAGAGAATCAGTAAACCCAACCCCTCGTATGACCTAAACAGAGAATCAGTAAACCCAACCCCTGGTATGACCTGAACAGAGAATCAGTAAACCCAACCCCTGATGACCTGAACAGAGAATCAGTTAACATTACCCCTGGTATGACCTGAACATAGAATCAGTAAACCCAACCCCTGGTATGACCTGAACAGAGAATCAGTAAACCCAACCCCTGGTATGACCTGAACAGAGGATCAGTAAACCCAACTCCTGGTATGACCTGAAAAGAGAAACAGGTAAACCCAACCCCTGGTATGACCTGAACAGAGAATCAGTAAACCCAAACCCTGGTATGACCTGAACAGAGAATCAGTAATTCCAACCCCTGGTCTGATCTGAACAGAGAATCAGTAATCCCAACCCCTGGTATGACCTGAACAGAGAATCAGTAAACCCAACCCCTGGTATGACCTGAACAGAGAATCAGTAACCCCAACCCCTGGTATGACCTGAACAGAGAATCAATAAACCCAACTCCTGGTATAACCTGAACAGAGAATCAGTAAACCCAACCCCTGGTATGACCTAAACAGAGAATCAGTAAACCCAACCCCTGGTATGACCTGAACAGAGAATCAGTAAACCCAACCCCTGGTATGACCTGAACAGAGAATCAGTAACCCCAACCCCTGGTATGACCTGAACAGAGAATCAATAAACCCAACTCCTGGTATGACCTGAACAGAGAATCAGTAAACCCAACCCCTGGTATGACCTGAACAGAGAATCAATAAACCCAACCCCTGGTATGACCTGAACAGAGAATCAGTAAACCCAATCCCTGGTATGACCTGAACAGAGAATCAGTAAACCCAACCCCTGTTATGACCTGAACAGAGAATCAGTAAACCCAACCCCTGGTATGACCTGAACAGAGAATCAATAAACCCAACCCCTGGTATGACCTGAACAGAGAATCAGTAACCCCAACCCCTGATATGTCCTGAACAGAGAATCAGTAACCCCAACCCCTGGTATGACCTGAACAGAGAATCAGTAAACCCAACCCCTGATATGACCTGAACAGAGAATCAGTAACCCCAACCCCTGATATGACCTGAACAGAGAATCAGTAAACACAACCCCTGGTATGACCTGAACAGAGAATCAGTAAACACAACCCCTGGTATGACCTGAACAGAGAATCAGTAAACCCAACCCCTGATATGACCTGAACATAGAATCAGTAAACCCAACCCCTGATATGACCTGAACAGAGAATCAGTAAACACAACGCCTCTATCGTTTACTATTTCATAAATACAATGTACATGCTGTGCAGTAAACAAAACAAAGATCTGCTATTTGAAGGAAATAAATAGAGAATGTTTCAAAACCATTATTGTTTTTACTGACCTGACATTTGCTTAGATGTTCCTATGGCAGTGTAAAGAATTATTAGATGATCACATGTCTTGATCAATGGTATCACCTTCCTATCGGTAATTAGGTTGATAAAAATGTTGTTGCTTTTTTAATAAGAATCAAACATTTTTTTTAGATAATTTGCACCTGTTAATGATTCTGTATTCAATCAACCAGTTTCATTGAATTTTTCATTATTTCCTCTTAATGATGTACATGTATTAGATTTACTTTTAAACTGCTATTGTAGTATTTTGGTGAAAGGTTTTAGGGGAACAGTGGGAATCAAGTATTCTACATGTGCCTGTATAACAGTTCACTGAAAATAATCATTTGTAGTGGTGCAGGTGGGTATTAGCCCAGATAGCTCATTTGGTAAGAGGTCCTGCTGGTGTTAGGAAGGTCCTGGGTTCGATTATTGGTCTGGCTGCACATTTTCCTTACTACATTTGGCGCCAAACTAAATAACTCACTGTGGTGTGTGTTAAGAATCTTGTGGATTTCAGGGGTCAGAAATCTTGTTAAGCAGAATGTAGTGATGCGGAGGGTATTGGCCCAGATAGCTCAGTTTGTAAGAGCGACCTGCTCTTGTTAGTAAGGTCTTGGGTTCGATTCCCAGTTTGCCCACACATTTTTCCTTGCCTACTACACATTCATATCAATTTCCTATTTATTGATTGTCATTTTAATACTTAAAAATTTGACTCGCTTTTAGCATGATGATGAGTTTTTTGTAATATTTAGTTTTTTGGTAATATTTAGTTTGACAAAAAGTCGTTCTATATGTTATAGATCTGTCAGTTTTATGTAACTAGTATTTCAATACCAGAGAAACAACTATCACAGAGTATTATTTTAGTACATTCAGAAAGACCATAGAGAAATACAAAGATTTTAATTATAAAAATAAAAACTTATTCTTGTTTGGACAGTATTAAAATTTGGAGAGAACTTAAAGAAGAAATGCAATTGCTTAAACTTGCACTTTCATAGAATTTCATGAAGCTCAATTTTTATTACAGTTGACCCCACTTATACTGAACCCTGTTGCATTGAAATCCTTTTTTTATTTTAAATGATTATGATTCCACAACCAAATGTTTGTTTATTACTTTGCCATTATAACCCAGTTATTTTTTCAACCCCTTTTTATTTAAAAAAAAATGTTCATTCCTCTTCAATGTGTCCAGGTTAGATTGTATTGTGTTATCATTCATTTGATTTGAGAGTTAAGCATAGTTTGGACTAGTTTAGCATATTTAAAATGATGTTCAGTTATAGATTTTGTAATGTTAGACAAAGTTCTGAATACACACTTAATAACAGGTTTAATAAAACAGGTTGCCTATTGGTAGGATGGTGTACTATTTCTCTACTATAAATGTTTTTAAAATTCATTGAACCCTCAAAATAATGAAACCATGAATTTTACTTTTATATAGTACTACCAGGGTAGTCTGTTGATATTTTTTTTCTTTTGATAAGAGTGAAGCATAGGCTACACATGTAAATATATTCAGATAAATTTCTGAGGTATAAATTTAGAGGATTTCCCTTATTCAATCTCCTCCCAATGAAACTGGGGGGAGGGGCTATGGGTTTTGTCTTGTATGTTAGTCAGTCTGGTTCAGGTTGTGGTTAAAGTTTTGTAATTTCTCACCATTCACTTAATGATGATTCCACTGGTAGCATACGTAGTGATTCATTCATACTTTCAAAATGTTAAACTTATTAAAATTTTGTATCAAATATACAAATGAATATTACTTATAATTAAAAATATTAATCACAAAATAAGCGTATATGGCACTTTATTGAATATACATGTACATATATATATCCATGTATTGTAGTAAACTTTCTATATACAAACTGTATTAATTAATCATTTACAAATAATGTTCACTTATTGATATACCGGTAATTCATATACATATATAAACTATAACCTTGAGAGAGATAGAAGGAATAGATAGAGAGATAGAGGTAGATTGATAGATAGATAGATAGATATAGATAGATAGATTTATAGAGAGAGATAGACAGTCAGAACTGGCTGTTACAACCATCTTTGTTACTGTTACTTGATTAGTGAGTTGATCTCTTAAGTTAAGATATCTTTATTTATTTGATACAAAGTTAATTGTGAGTTTGTCTACCAAGTGATCTTTCTCTCTCTCTCTCTCTCTCTCTCTCTCTCTCTCTCTCTCTCTCTCTCTCTCTCTCTCTCTCTCTCTCTCTCTCTCTCTCTCTCTCTCTCTCTCTCTCTCTACCTCTGTCTCTCTTTTTGTCTCTCTTTCTGTCTCTCTCTACCTCTGTCTCTCTCTTTCTGTCTCTCTTTCTGTCTCTTTCTCTGTCTCTCTCTTTCTGTCTCTCTTTCTGTCTCTCTCTCCCTCTCTCTCTCTCTCTCTCTCTCTCTCTCTCTCCCTCTGTCTCTCTCTTTCTGTCTCTTTTTCTCTGTCTCTCTCTCTGTCTCTCTCTCTCTCTCTCTCTTTTCCTCTGTCTCTCTCTCTCTCTCTCTCTCTCTCTCTCTCTCTCTCTCTCTCTCTCTCTCTCTCTCTCTCTCTCTCTCTCTCTCTCTCTCTCTCTCTTTTCCTCTGTCTCTCTCTTTGTGTCTCAGTACCAAGTAATCTTTCTCTCTCTATCTCTATCTCTCCCTCTCCCTCTCTCTCCCTCTCTCTCTCTCTGTCTCTGTCTCTCTCTCTGTCTCTTTCTGTCTCTCTCTCTCTCTACCTTTGTCTCTTTTTCTCTTTTTCTCTCTCTCTCTCTCTCTACCTTTCCTGTCTCTCTCTGTCTCACTACCAAGTGATCTTTCTCTCTATCTCTCTCTCTATCTCTCTCTCTTTTCCTCTGTCTCTCTTTCTGTCTCTTTTTTCTCTCTCTCTCATTCTGTCTCTTTTTCTGTCTCTTTTTCTCTGTCTCTCTCTCTCTCTTTTCCTCTGTCTCTCTCTCTCTCTCTCTCGTTCTCTCTCTCTCTCAGATGCCAGAAGACAATAATGTGAGTGGTCTGTTCTTACAGCAGTGCATGTCATATCATATATATATAGGGAATTGCTGGTTGCAGATGTTTTGAATAGAGATAATTCTATGGGATGTTACTGATAGTGAACAAAATTGAAAGAAATTCTGGTGATTGTACCAAGAGTAGAAAAGATCATGTGATCGTGTGGGTAGACAAACTGCAAATATAACCATCAGAACTGAAAAATTAAAAATAATGTACAAAACATGAGAGTATCAACTATTACTGATCTAGGCTTAATGTGGATCTGGTATCTTTTCAAACTATGACAGCTAACTCTTAGATCTAATTTATTTTCAAATTTTAAAAAAATTTCATCATTTAGGCAATGTCAGACATTATCTTGTCAGAGAATCACATTTTCGGTTGTATTCCTTTCAGATATGGTGTGCAGCGGGTGTCAATTTGACTGGCGGTAAAACCAGGGATGGAGGCTCCATTGTTGGAGCTAGTGTCTTCTATTCATCCCCACCTGAATCAGAGCTAGAGCCACGTAAAGACACCAAAGATGAGGTTGAAAAACTTAACCAAGAGTTGAAGGTAAATGTGTTCAGTTAGGAACACAATTTGGTAAATTCAATTGAAATAAAAATTACCAAAAATTGGTGCTTTTATGTAGAGATTAGATAATAAAAGCTTGCGTATGTATAATTATACAAAAAATAAATAGTGTTTTATTCAGAATCTCATATTTCAATTCTAATTCGACTGGGATGACTGAATATGCCTTCCATATTTTCAGTATACAATTAATTGACCAATTGTGGCTGTCAATTTGCATTTTTGTGTCATTCAATTATGGACTAAATTAATTTGTTTTTCATTTGATATGCATGTATTGACATTTGACCGGAAACACTGATATCCGCCTTGTCGCACAAAATCATTTTATATGTCAGAAATCAAAATGCCATGAAATTGAATTGATTTTCAGTTCAATCTATTTTTATAACAACATATCTGGTTTGATTTTCAGGATCATGAGAAAAATGTAAAAGATGAAGAAAAGGAGCAAATGTCTTCATTGGTTTGGATATGCACAAGTACTGCAACACATAGTCGAGTTTCTGTCATTGATGCAAACAGCCCAGGCGATGTCTTAGAAACATTCAGAGTTTCAGCATCTCCAATTCTCTGCATAGCCAGCGTTGCAGGTTTGGACTTTAGTAATTAAGAACAATGAATATCTGTTGTAACTTAACTATAGAAAATCTTGCTTAGAAACATTCAGATATTCAGCCCATAAGTTTCAGGGGAAAAAATCCTGAAAATATGATTGTACGTCTTTTGTAACTCTGTGTTCAAGGTGTATTTATCAACTCGTTAACCCCTGAAAAACAATGGGTCCTTCTGTAAACCAATTAGACCATTCCAGATGTGTCTTTATAGGTAGTTGGGTTCAGGAGGATAGCATCACATGATTGTGACAGGACAAACCTGCCATAAACTGCCACCATTGTTTCCTAAGCGAATTCATTTTAACGAGTGATAACTTGCAGTCCCAAGTAAGCCATTGTAAACATCAATTTTTGTCAGCAAGATTTGTTGACCATCACAAGATTTTTCTAAACCATTCAGATTTCATTATTTGTATGTGAGGTAATTTAAGGATTTTCATGGAAACTTTAATTGATATTTCTGTCGTTATTTTTCATTTTAGGTGCTCTTGAGTCAGATTATCCAGTGGATGAAGAAATATTAAAAGCGGAGTCATACCCACAGTATAAACCATCTCCACCTTCTAATGATAATTCATCTTCCAATGATTATAGTGGCATAGGTGGCATAACATTTGTACAGTGTGCAACAGGCAATAACAGTAAACCACACAGTCCTAACATTTCACCTTCTGGATCACTAAAATCTAAAGGTAATTACTTCAAAATTTGATAAGTGTTTCTGTATTACCACATACACTGAAGTCAGGAAAAAATGTTTGTTTTTTTTATTTTTTTGCAAGGTTTATGAATTATCAAGAAGTTATGAAAACTGCTCTGTGAAATGTTTTGACTTTAGCCAAGTCAGGGAAAAGTCAAAGGAACAAATTAGTTATTTACTAATATCATCTTGAGATGTTGTTACTTATCTGAAAAAAAAAGATGGACATTAAATGTGTGGATTAAAAAGTGATAATATGTTTTTTTTACCTAGTTGGTGGTGACCGTGTATACTGGTAAGTCATATTGTAGGGAAGGATTATGAATTTTTGTGATATTTCTTAAAAACCCATCTTCATGTTACAGAGCCCTTCAAAACCACTTACAAAAACTGAAAGAAAAAAAAATAGTTGTTTTTTTTTTATTCATTTTTTGTCTGCTTTGTCAAATACTTTACTCTATTTTCCTCCAGAGAAATGATGATTTATTCAGGTCAATATATACTTGGGATCATACCTCATTAAGGTTTCTTTTCACTTGAAAGTATCAACCAGTAAAACATTACCACCCAAATATATTTTTTGTGCAATTTTTGGCAGCATATTTAAGAGTTATTGCCCATTTCTTTTCCATCTCTACTTATATTTTTATTTTTGCCATTAATTTAGAAAGGTCTTAAATAGTTTGAATCAGACAACAGAGACATTCTAGTATTACTGAAATTAAAATTGTCCAAAATGTGACCAATATTTTAACTCATCAAATGTTGAATACCATATGTTTACTTGATTTTTACCTCGCCAGGCCAAATTGTCTGGAGAGGTAATGACATACTCCTGGTATTGGTGGCGGTATCTATGGACAAAAGTCAACCTGGTCACTATCTTTTGAAATATAAGGAGAAGAGCATTGATATTTCAGACACACAATCCTTATAAACCCTTTATTAACCCTTTCAGATGGTACCATGACCTTTGACCTTGTGACCTATGTTATGCCATTCGACCTATTTTTTAGAATAATTTATAATTTCAGTATCTGAGGGGCAATGCAACCACAGGTGAGCTATGTTGTTGTCCGAGAACTCTTGTTAAATGTATATTGATCAAAGTTTTATGTTTATGATTACAGGCATTGATCTTGAGGATGGAAACAATTTGACTGCTGCCGTCCAGGCATTTGCTTCTAGTGGTATGTTTTATTGTTATGCTATTTATAGAAACATCATCATGCTTCACACTCTAAATTTGCTTTACTACACAGATATATTTCCTAATAATATCATTTCTAATCTCAAGAAGGGTTGGTAGTTGGTATACTGTCACACTCTAAATCATGGTCTCTCAAGTCTAGTGCCAGCAGATTTGAGCCCCACTGGAGCCTATGCTGATTATGTGAGGAAATTTTCTAGTTTACTTACATAAGGTCAGTGGTCTCTGCCCTGGTGCGTTGTAACCAGGTTCTCTCCTCCATCTTTCAAACCTTGCCACCACCATCACTGAAAAATTGTTGAGTGTGGTTTCAAACATTGATTTGTTGTTTCTTATCCTGCTAAAAATATTCACTTATATTGAGATGTTGCCAGCTTTAGGTGAAGTGCCACAAATTTAGACCTGTGCTAATGCAGTGAGGGTTCTTTTAAGTGCCAAGTCTACCTTGACAAAGGACCTCTGTTTTTAAGTCTCATTTGAAAGACCTTTGATTTTACTTCGTATGCCGAGCGTTTGGTAAAGGAACAGTCACTACCATTTTCAAATGTCTTTGGTTTGACCCTGTACTAGGATTTCGAACCTGGGACCTTCAGCCTGCGAATCAAACACTCGAACACTAGACCAGCACAATCTGTCAAGACATCATTGAAACAAATACAAATTAATCTTGAGAATAATCTGATATGGTATTGACTGTGCTGTGTCTTACATACTTGGCTTTCTTTATGGTGATGGATCAAACTTAATGTTTCAATTACTTGCAATTAGTATTGTATACTAGAGTTATTCTAAGCAAGGAAACTTTTTTAAAAATATTATTGCATAATAATTTCATCATATCTAGGCTTAAGCTTAAGGTCATGTTTTTTCCATGGTAATGATACAGACATGCCTCAATATACATGTAATACAATCACTAAAATTATGTGTGCTTAAATATCCCATTATAAAGTTTGATTATACCGATATTTATATCAATCACTGGATTGCAATTGAGACAATATAGAATTGGTTCTGTGTCATTGATAAATGAAAATTCAAGACCAACAGTTATTTTATCATCTAAAAAAAAAACATCATAACCATTCCACAGGGTTGCTACCAACCTTTAAAAATCAGGGAAAATTTGGTCAGTGAATTGTCAGGGGTTTTCGCAAATTGGTCATTGAAAAATGAAATTTCAACAAAGTCCAGGAAAATGAAATATGACTTTTTCTGTTGATGAAAAACAAAAGATGAACATTAAATTGGTAGATTTGTCAACTACAGGGGGCAGAGGAGTCTGATGAAATGGGGTGGTATTGATCACTAAAAATTTACAGTTTGGTCTAGGTAAAGCCAGGGAGTTTTTACCGAGATGGTGGCAGCCCTGTTTTAGAAATAGACAATGGTGGTGGTCATAGTAGAATTGCACTGGTAGTAGAGTAACAAGGATACTAAGTGGTGTGGGAGTATCCCCTCAGACAGTGGTTTCCCATTTATTACTTGCACAGACAAACGTCTTGAAAGACATTTTGACCATCAGGTAATAATCCGAGATCTTCTGAAGCAAGATCACCAAATTTGGTTAAAATTTGAGAAAATAAGCTCAAATGTTGCAGACAGACAGACTGACACCGTTTAATCTATGTTTACCATCCTTTACTGTTTATCATCTAAAACCTGTAATATCTACTGTATGCATACTTATAGCTTAACGGTTTTATACCCTTTCACTCCCTAGTATATTATTGGTATCACAGGAGTTGGAAATTTTACCAGTAAGTTAAATTCGAGAGTCAAACATCTGATCGTCAGACAAACAGTGTTTGTCCGACAGTCTGATGTTTGACTCTCGACTTTAATTTACAGGTAAAATTTCCAGCTCCTGTGATAATATACACTCGTCTATTGTATTGGAAGTGTATTTTGGTCCGTAGGGTTGAAAGGGTTTATGACTTTCCACGCTGTTTGAAGTGTGTTTATCCAATTTTGCCACGAAAATATGAAAATGATGGGAAAATCATCTTGACTACTTGAGTGTACTAAAAAATTTCAAGACCAATGTAAAAGTGCCACTGTTTGAGGATACAAATTATTATAATTTAGTAATACTTTTTTATATTTGCAACTCTAATGTCATCTTCATCTTGTCACTTTTATGCACTTATAACTAACAGATGAAAAGATTGATACAGGTTCGGAACAGAAAGACAAATATGACACAGAAAGTATTGTCTCCGAACGCAGTTATGAAAGTGAGTAAAGTCGTAATTGTACCACTGTTACTTGTTTAAACCTGAAAATATATGTATATACAGTATAGTGACAAAAGTGAGTATAATTCTTAATTTTCTATTTACATTGTATTCATATTGTATTTCATATAAATCTACAAATTTCCAAAACAATCATTTCATTTCTAAATCAGTTTTGGTAAAACTTGTACCATAAAGCTAGAAATATTTAACAGTTTCATTGTGTATTAGCTCATACATGTTTAATTTTTCTGTTTTCAGGATTCAGGAATTTTAACAGAAAATTAACTTCTATATGTCATAATTCCCTATTTATACATACTGAAAAGAGACTTTAAAATTTTGTATCCTGCAAAACTTTTGAGTACTTTAAAATAAAACAATGGACATTTACATCAAAACAAACACAGAAACTTCAAAGCCTTAATAGTTGATAGTGAAAATTTTATTGAAATTGAACAAGAAATGACTGTGTAATAAATGGTATTTTAAATAAATGTGGTTTAATATAAATATATAGAAAAAATAGTAAAACATTATATATTCTCAAATTTTCAGCCTTGGTCTTTATCAAGTGAAAGATGACAATATCTATATTAGTTAAATAGTATCAAGTATCAAAGTATCTTATATTGTCGTCTTTCATTTGATAAAGGCCAAGGGTCTGAAAATTTGTGAATATTGAGTGTTTTACTGTTTTTTCGCATAACGATACTTCCATTTGGAGGACATTGAATATTATTGTAAATCTATATAGAAAAATAAAAATCCTACACACTCTTGTCACCCTACTTTATACTTAAAATGTTTATTGGATCCATTTCATGTGTTTTCACTTACATCATTGACTTAAAAAATGAAGTAGGCTGTCTTGGGTTTTTAAAATAAAATCCAAATACATGTATATTCATTTTCATTCCAAACTTCTTCAAATTCAAGTTTGACTGCAATTGATATGTTTAACTGTAATGGGTAAAAGGTTAACAATTGGCTTTATCTTTTTTATTTTTTTTTTTTTGAAATGTTTTAATTCAGTCTTTAGCTATAAACATCTTTTTGCCATATATTTCAGATAATTTTGTCAAGAGTTGTTTCCCTTTATACAATGTATATTCTGTTCTTTTACTGTTCAATTTTATGTTGCAGCTCATTTTGGTGCTAGCACTGAAGACACTCACCCATCTGTTTTCAAAGTCAAGGGGTCGCCAGCATCTTCAGGTACTGCCACACCCACCTCCACTTCTTCTACACGGTCCTTGGACCAACAGCGACTACAAGATCATCCAGAACTGATACAGGATGGCATTAGTCCACTTCCCACAGACAATGACCTACAGTATGAAGAGGTAGACAAGATGAGTAGTGTGTTACCCACGATGTGGCTAGGTTCACAAACTGGCAGGTACGTAAATGTTCTGGCGCCATGTTACAGGAGGTTGTAAATCTTAGATATGGTCTTACATCTACACTTACGACATGTACAACTTTTGACCATTTTACAACAAATGCTTAAAAATAAACAAAAATGACTGAAAACTTGAGTTAAAGCAATGTTGATTAAAATCATGGTCCTGTGTCAAGACTTTAAAAAATACATTGTTTATGGTTTATACAGGGAATGATTCCCTTAACCCCAAGAATGAAATTCATTTCCACCCCCAAGCTGTGTTCACGGAACGTGACCTCAAAAATCACTTGTTGGAAAATTTGGAAGTGTAAACATTCACTAGACATTATTTTTGTGTTAAACATGAATGATCTTTATTGAATTTAATTTTTGTCTTCAATACATATCACTTATAAGTGATGGCACAAGTGAGAAATTAAGTAGGTTACCATCTACCAGTTTTTAACCGATGCATTTTTATGCAAAATCTCTGCCGACTTGTCCTCCACTACGACATCTAATACTTAAACCTGGATTTTTGGAAAAACGGCCATTCGACCCATTATCGACCTATACCATAAAATACGGTTATATGTTGACCTTTTACTTTAAAAATAAAACAAAAATGATCAGTCAAATAAAATGGTCGTTTGTTTTATCACGAATGATTCTAAAAACATTTGTCTTCATGTAACATTCCCTGTGTTAAACATGAATGAATCTTTATTTATGTCACCCCTATGGACAATGGCAATTTATGGACAAACCTCACCCTCTCTTCTGATGCACAGAAAATGGATGCGCATACGGTTCATTTGTTTTTACGGTTCTAGGAGGCCATGTGGTAATTAGGTGTAACCTCTAGCACATACAATGTCTGTTTCATAACTCATAGATTACTCAATGCAGACTGAAATGGAGAGAAACAACAGCCGAAATTTAATGATTTGACAGCATTGATACATCGTTGTCAAATATATTTGCTGGAGTCAACCTTGATGGAGGCTTAAGATTAAAAAAACGACACAAAAAACGATAAAACATATTGATAGTGTTGAGTATCGAAGGCACTATGTCACACATGTTACAATCGTTATGAACTTACGTACCCATAGGTCAGTTTGTTAGTTAAGTTTTATTGCCTTTCGGTATAATAGAACAATTATTGCCCTTGTTTTGGGTTGACATGAATATTTGCCCACCCTCGAGGTGTTATGTCACCCTCGGGCAGAGCCCTTGGGTGATATAACACCTCTCGGGTGGACAAATATTCATGTCAACCCAAAACCAGGGCAATAATTGTTTAATGTTGAACCCTGGGTTAATGAATATTTAGGGAACAGGTCCCCATATTGCTACATTTGAATACTTTATTATCCAAGTGATTATGGATTTACAATACTGTAGATCCGGAAATTTTCACTGGACTTTATTTTCACGATACATGAGTTCTAAATTAATTGCGAGATGACATTTTCGCGATTTCGTATGCCCATTTCAACATATTATTATCATACATCATTACGGTATAATTTTATTTTCGCGAGTGAGAGCTCTCACGAAATTACGCGTAAATAATATTCTCGCGAATAAAACCGGATTTACAGTAATTTGATTATAATATGTTTGGAGAGAACACAATTCTCCTGATACTTACACAAATCAGTTTTGATGCTGAAAACATAAAAAAAAAAAATGAATTTTATCCTAATATATGTTGCTGCTTCAATATAAAATTACACCTGGTTTGTAAACTTATTCTCAGCTTGTATATATATATAAAAATTCGAAACTAGATTTAAAAGGTCGTAACTGCAATTTTCAAACTTTTCAGCAGAAGGAAAAAACTCAATTAGATTAACATAGACATTGTAACAATAACTTGCACAAAATGGATAATAAATAGCAATGATAGATTCAAAATATTTCATGTAAAAGCTTAAATAGATGTAGATACGACCTTTCAACCTATGATACCCAAATTAATTGTACACCAATTTGGGTCATATCTGCCACTTACGACCTTTTGTGACTGGTTATTTTAGGTTGTATCTGTCACTTACGACCTTTTGTGACTGGTTATTTTAGGTTGTATCTGCCACTTACGACCTTTTGTGACTGACTTTATCTGGTTATTTTAGGTTGTATCTGTCACTTACGACCTTTCATAAGTCACTTTTTCCTAATTTTCTCAGAAAGTATTGGCAGTTTTAACTTGATTTTTTTCACAGGAGGATGCAGAATTGAAAACTATCCAAAATAAGAAAAAACGTAACAGGTCATAAGTGACAGTTACAACTTTTCTTTCCAGTGTCAATTTCTTAAATTATTACAGTCAAACTTGTATATAAAGACCGCTCAGGGGGAATTACAAAAATGGTCTTTATAGACAGGTGGTCTTTATATACAGGGTCACATGAGATATTATAAATCTAAGGTATCGGAGATGACTTTCATTATTTCCAACTACATATTTATTCCCTGGTTAGATGTTTCATTTAGTAATTAAATGTATATTGTATTTTTTTTTTTACTAAAATGATTTTCCTAAGTCCAGGGTCTGGAAAATTGGAAAATATTTTTTTTAATTCCAAATTGGGAATTTTTGCATATTCTGGAGAAAATACAAGCCATTTTTGCATTGAGAAGGATCCTGTAACGGACCAAAAATAGGCATAGGAAAATCCCTGTAACTAGCTATAGTACATGTATAACATGTAAATAATGAGAATAAGAAATAATTCAATGTTTTAAGTAATTTAAATTAATTTATGATGTAATTGAATTATATACATGTACATCGAGGATATGGCGCATTATTAAAACTGAGATAAATATTTAAAACATGTGCTCAAAGTCAGTGGTCTGTGTTGTTAAGTCACACATAAGTGTAAGAATATACAGAAAGATGTAGATCATACAGAGGTGTAAGAATATAAGTTTTAGAACATGTAGATAGATGAATTTTATTTAATTTTCATTTTATTAGACATAATCCAATGCTACGAGCGCCGGTGATTTTACTCTTTGTTGACTTGCTAATCAAGTGATGTTCGATAATATAAGATGTAAGACAATTACCCCATTGCATTCCAGAATGCAAGTAAACAATTCATCAGTCGTTCAGCAATGATATTTAAATGCTCCTGTTTGTAAAAACACCTTGTCACAAAGTGTGTCCTTTCTGAATTTTTTTCTTTTTAGTCTTAGTCTTTCGCCGATTAAGTAATCATCACCGGAAACTTAGGTCATTAATTGATGATCGAAAACAAAACATCAATCAGTCAGCGATGATTGTTAGTTCCTGGTTGTTAAAACACCCTGTCATAAAGCACATCTGAGTGCCTAATTACTACCCGGGGCGTTAATTGACACCTCCAGGTGTGTTGTGACTGTCAAAACATCGTGTATTGCGCCATGTTGTTGATTAGGTCTCGAATTGTCCCATGAGAATTATCTATGAGTTATCTCCCTTTAACGAGTAGTAAGTGTGTACGCAGTCACTAAATGCAAGTAGGACAACTACCAGCGGACAAAATATAGCGGTCGCTGGTCACATAAGGCAGGTGGTCGCTGTATAAGGGGTAAATATATATTAATTCTCAAGGGGTGGTCCAAATATGGTCGTTATGGACAGGATGTCATTATATGAAGGGGGGGGTCGCTAAGGCAAGTTTGACTGTATAAGAAAACATTATTTTTCTGATGAAAGGTCCTATGTTTAAGGACTTATGCAACAATTTGTTTATAGCCTAGAATTCTCCATCTGTGCCTTTATACAGAATGCATCAAGTAAAACATACAATGAAGTTTGTTACTGATATCCTAGACAAGATTTGAAATTGATTCTTCAGCTTTTCTTTCAAGCAGGTCAAGGTTGAGATCCTTTTCAGGAAGTAAAACAGTATGTGTTTATTTCAGTTTGTATGTACATTCCTCAGTAGCACAGTGGAGAAGATGTTTACATTCAATCAAACTTAAAGACTCCATTCTCAACATTGTGTAAGTCTATATCTTTTATCATCTGTTATGTTTACTTGTCAACCCTTGAAAAACAATTGCTTTTACCTTATATCAATAAAATTGTCCAGCTCAATATCTTTAGCTCACCTGTTCAAAGAACAGAAGAGATTTTTGTTTCAGTCCATTGTGGACAAAATACTGCAGCTACAGCCATGAAACATCACATGCACATTGTCTAGGGTCATTTATCATCAATGCAGGGGGGTGCTGGTTGCTGTGATCTAATTTTGGCCCAAATTTCCAGCTTTATGGACTTAGTCATTTACTATGTGACGGTACTGCATTAAGTTTTTTGTTTCAGTCCATTGTGGGCATAGTACTGCAGCGACAGCCATGAAAATTCACATGCACATTGTCTAGGGTTATTACTGAACAAATCAGGGGGATGCTGGTTGCTGTGGCCTAATTTTGACCCAAATTATAACAAGCAAAAAAAAAAACAGGCGTGCTATATGGTCTGCCTTTGCAACTTATTATTTTTTTTAAGGGATGAAAGTGTTAAAGTAAAGGCAATACTATTTTAGTATTTCCTGTTTATTGTTTATATGGTATATTTAGTGGTAATGAAGAACCAAAATTCAGTATTAGATTATTTATGACAACTTTGGAATTGGAATATTAATATCTCTCTCTCTCTCTCTCTCTCTCTCTCTCTCTCTCTCTCTCTCTCTCTCTCTCTCTCTCTCTCTCTCTCTCTCTCTCTCTCTCTGTCTGTCTGTCTGTCTGTCTGTCTGTCTGTCTGTCTGTCTGTCTGTCTGTCTCTCTCTGTGTGTGTGTACTGATGAACCTTACTACAGCTGATTTGTAAGCTCGATGTTTCTAAAATGTGTGCTTTATTTTGAATATTTTAATTTTTGCAGTCATTTAAAAGGAAGAGTATTAGTGGCATTAGCAGATGGTACCATTGCAATTTTCCACAGAGCATCAGGTCAGATATTTTATAATTTCTAGGTCAATGCATATTTTGTAGTTTAAATGTCCCCTAGGATATCAGTGAGGGAACATATTTTGGACTTAGTGACTACTGAAAGTTGAACTTGTTGACCACTGGAAGTAGAACTTAGTGACTACTGGAAGTCGAACTTAGTGACCACTGGAAGGTGAACTTAGTGACCACTGGAGTTGAACTTAGTGACTACTGGAGTTGAACTTAGTGACCACTGGAGTTGAACTTAGTGACCACTGGGAGTTGAACTCAGTGACCACTCGAAGTTAAACTTAGTGACCACTGGAGTTAAAAAATAGTGACCACTGTTGAACTTAGTGACCACTGGAAGTTGAACTTAGTGACCACTGGGAGTTGAACTTAGTGACCACTGGAGTTGAACTTAGTAACCACTGGAAGTCGAACTTAGTGACCATTGGAAGGTGAACTTAGTGACCACTGGAGTTGAACTTAGTGACTACTGGAGTTGAACTAAGTGACCACTGGAGTTGAACTTAGTGACTACTGGAAGTTGAACTTAGTGACCACTGGGAGTTGAACTTAGTGACCACTGGAGTTGAACTTAGTGACTACTGGAAGTCGAACTTAGTGACCACTGGAAGTTGAACTTAGTGACCACTGGAAGTTGAACTTAGTGACCACTGGAGTTGAACTTAGTGACCACTGGAGTTGAACTCAGTGACCACTGGAAGTTGAACTTAGTGACCACTGGGAGTTGAACTTAGTGACCACTGGGAGTTGAACTTAGTGACTACTGGAAGTTGAACTTAGTGACCACTGGAACTTAGTGACCACTGGAGTTGGACTTTGTGACTACTAGGAGTTGAACTTACTGACCACTGGAAGTTGTTGAATATCTGTATACAAGTTGAGTATGATGATTTAAGAACTTATGACCTGTTTATATGATATCTTATGGTCAGGCAGGGTATCATTTGTGTTTCATAGACACACTTCAATTTAGAAAAAATCACTCCTAACAAAACATCTTCGTCCATAATTATAAAGTACAGGGGTATACTTCTTTTCTAGTTATTCATCGTCTCTATGTATGTATGCTGAAATGTGTGTTGTGTTTTACTTTTCATTTTCATAAATGTTTGACATATCAGTCAGTAGTAGAGCTTTTTATGATTTTAAGGGTATTACAATCATCATACATTGATAATCCTGTGTTTGTTTCTCAAATACATACTCGTTTAATGTTTCTATAAATAAATGTTATTGTACTTTAAAATAGTCAACCCTGGTGTCGGTACTTACATATATATATCTCCAAGGATTTCAAAGAATAATTTGTTCTGAAACCATATGACAGAAAGTTATCCAAGAGTTATGGTTCTTTTGTTGTTCTTTACTTTAGATGGGCAGTGGGATCTTCAGAATTATCACATTCTGGACCTGGGCAAGCCTCACCACTCAATCAGGTGTATGTCAGTAATAGCCAATACTCATGTATGGTGTGGATACAGGAATAAAATCCATGTAGTCGAACCAAAAAGCATGATGATCAAGGTAATAAAAACCAGGGCATTTACTTCATTTTTATGACGGTGAGCGAAGGGAGACAGTGATATAGGGATCGTGCAGATTCTGACACTCCACCATTTTTCTGCAGTCTCGAAACAATATAGTACACTAAAACTAAAGCTTTCATCAAGGATATTCAGTGTGTGTTCTTTCTGTTCATGCATTTGTTATAACTTAATTCTACCATGCTATTAATCATATTAGCAGGAAAATTAAACTATAATGATATTTTTGATAAGGGAATCTATATAATGGGCTTACTATTTATTTACACACATTAGAATCTACTTCTAATACTCATATCAATACAGAAACTCGTTTTATAGCCTGGTACCTGAGGCTTCATGCTTGCTCATCGGAAGGCCTTGGGTACCAGGCTAGTCATTGCATTGATTTTTTTCTTGAGGGAGATAACTCCCTAGAAGTAGCGCAGTGACTGTAAATGGAAGATTTGAGTCATGTTGGCATAAGATTTCAAAAGTTGTCGGTGTCCAGTAAAGCTACACATCTCTTGTTTTCACAGGCTACTTTTTCAAGAAAAAAAGCTATGATGCTTTTATTCTTTGCGCTAATATATTTTCAAGACAATTTGATTTTGTTGATGAACTTCTTATGGATGGGGATATGAGCGCCAAGTAATCATCACAAGTTTCGTATCCATGCACATGTCAAATAATGTTATACTCACTCTCTCCTTCACAGTTTTAATGACATCTTTTATCATTTTAATTACGTATTTCGGAAGTGCAATTGGAATCTGAAACTTTATTTATGATGATTTGAAATGTAATGAATTACAATTTAAATGGCCCTATATCATTGACATAACATTATCAGCAAGAGGGAAAGTTTTGTGACTCATTAAATGATTTATCAAGAATTGTTTACCATTCATAAATATTGATTGGGGTATCAATAAAGATAGCATGAATTGCAGGTATTATTACTCAGGAGTGACAAATAACTATTGTTTAGGAGTTTTGACTTTATACCCAGTGGCTATTGCAGTATTATATCGCTGAATGGCTGAATAATGTAAACAAAGTTGAGGAAATACTGCGAGTGTTGTCATGATCTATGCGTTATCACTTCAGATCCAATACTCTTTAAAACAAGAAGTTTATCAGCAATAGATGTCAATCTTACTTAATTTACAAGGTTGTTAGATTTTCTAGGCATACTAATGATAAACAGGCTTTGTAATTTTTCAAGTGCCCAACATCATGGTGGCCATTCAGGAGTGAAGATTTGGGCATATTGTTTTTAGCCTGTTTTTCTGTCTGCCCGTCTCCCTGTTTGCAACATTTTGTTTTCCATCACATGACTTCTTTTGTCACATTTTAACCAAATTTATTATAAGGGCTGACATTCATAAGATCTAGGGTAAGTTGAATTATTGCCAAGATTCAACAGTAATTACCAGAGTTATGGGACTTTTCCATCTTTCCACTTGGTTTACTTCTCGGGGACATGGTGTTTGTCAAATACTTCTTGTGTTTGTTTTCTTTCATCTTTTTGTCTGTATATATGTGTGTGTTTTTTTCTCTCTTTTTATTTTCTATTCATACACATGGTCTACATTAAACAGTAAAATCATATCTAACATTCAAGCGCTAAG
The DNA here is from genome assembly GCA_030159075.1 of Atrina japonica. NCBI lineage: Eukaryota > Metazoa > Mollusca > Bivalvia > Pterioida > Pinnidae > Atrina > Atrina japonica. The sequence goes on along the minus strand of BROG01000598.1, from coordinate 180,684 downwards.
TTAAATATCTGTAAATCAAACCCCTTTGGAGGAACCACCTGTATGGATAGACCTCATTTCATTGGCAGAAAGAGTGGCTTCTCAAGGCAGGTTCCACTCTATTCAAACAAGTGTTTACTCATTGACGTTGTCAACAATATTTACTCAATGTCTTCAAAAGGATTTAAGGATTTAAATCATATCAAAAAGTGGTAGAAGATGTAAGTACATGTATTTTAGTTAAAATGGGTACTTATCATTATATCATTTATTTTTCTTCTGCGGTTTCTAAATATGATTTGTGCTTTCCCCTAGAAATCTTTTGATGCTCATCCTAGAAGAGAAAGTCAAGTGCGGCAATTGGCTTGGGTAGGAGATGGTGTTTGGGTGTCCATACGACTTGACAGTACCCTCAGACTCTACCATGCATATACACATCAACATTTACAAGATGTTGACATAGAACCTTATGTCAGCAAGATGCTGGGTAAGTGTACCAATCTATCAAGGTTCTTTTTACTTCATCACTACCGAAGTTTATCAGTTCCATACCTTAATATCTTGTCCATTGTCATAACAGATCAGACACTTGGGTATGACTTTGTTATATCCTGTTCTGTGTCATAACAGATCAAACATATATATCTGACTCATAATTATGACTTTGTTATATCCTGTTCTTTGTCATAACAGATCAGACTTTTAGTTATGACTTTGTCATATCCTGTTCTTTGTCATAACAGATCAAACATGTATATCAGACACCTTGTTATGACTTTGTTATATCCTATTCTTTGTCATAATAGATCAAACATGTATATCAAACACCTTGTTATGACTTTGTTATGTCCTATCGTTTGTCATAACAGATCAAACACTTAGTTATGACTTTGTTATATCATGTTCTTTGTCATAACAGATCAAAAATGTATATCTGACTCATAGTTATGATTTTGGTAAATCCTGTTATTAATTGTAATATGTCAGATACATATATGTAGTCATGACTTTGTTATATCCTGTTCTTTGTCATAACAGATCAGATACGGATATATATGTTTCATAGTCTTGACTTTGTTATATCCTGTTCTGTGTCATAACAGATCAGACATATAGTTATGTCTTTGTTTTATCCTGTTTTTTATCATAGAAATAAAATCATATGATTTTGTGTGGAATGTCATACTTCTCATCTTTTTTTTTCAGGAACAGGAAAGCTGGGATTTTCATTTGTTAGAATAACAGCAATGTTGATTTCGTGTAACCGACTATGGATTGGAACTGGCAATGGTGTTGTGATATCCGTGCCTTTATCTGAGAGTAAGTAAAGAATGCAGCTCTATCACTTCCACACATAAAATAACTCCCAGCTCAAGGATTTTTATTGTTTTACCCTGCAACCTAAATTAGGGGAATTTTTGTTTCAATTCATTTACTTGTAGAAAGAGGCTAATCTTTTCTTGGATATTAGGTAGCCATTTTTTTTTCTCCGATGCATAGCTGAGATTTCATTAAGTGGGATGAAATACACCATGAAAATAGCAATAAAGAAAATTTCAGGGTCTAAAAAGGAGCCAGAAATTCAAACTGGAGCTCAAAATGACAGTCACCCTTTAAGTTGGTTGTTCACAGGTATCCCTAATAAATTTTATACCCTAAGCTGTATGCAGCTGTGTTGAAAGGGTTTATAGTTTTTAGCTCGCCTATTCGAAGAATAGGGGGCCTTATGTAGTCACCCCGGCATCCGGCGTGCTCAGGTTAAAGTTTTGGGGCAAGTGTTGGAAAGTACGATAAATCATTCAGTATGTGTAGTAGGAGGCTGTTATTTGGTATGAAGGACTGTTTGGGGGTAAAGTATCAGTTAGTGGAGTGAAATCTGAAACTTTTTCGGAAAAAATTCAAATTTTAACATGATTTTTTACTTAAACTTTTATTAATGAAAATCAAAGGTTAAAGTTTTGGGGCAAGTGTTGGAAAGTACTATAAATCATTCAATATGTGTAGTAGGAGGCTGTTATTTGGTATGAAGGACTCTTTGGGAGTAAAGTATCAGTTAGTGGAGTGAAATCTGAAACTTTTTCTGAAAAAATTAAAATTTTGACATGTTTTTTTCACTTAAACTTTTTTTCACGTAAATCAAAGGTTAACGTTTTGGGGCTAGTGTTGAAAAGCACTATAAATCATTCAATATGTGTAGTAGGAGGCTGTTATTTGGTATGACGGACTTTTTGGGGGCAAAGTATCAATTAGCAGAGTGTAATCTGAAACATTTTTGGAATAAATTCAAATTTTGACATATTTTGTGATTTTTTGGACTTACAGTTTCGTGCAAAAATTTGCTGTGTTCAGATCAATGTTAAGTTTTCATTAGGATTTTGGTTCTTGGTTAATGATAGTGTTAGAACCCTGATAATTTGGATGGAGGTTCTATTAGGGTAGACATCAGTGCTTATTGATGTGCATTTGGGGTACATGTATATGCCCCACCCCTTAAATTTATTCTTTTATGCATTTCTTGAAGACCATTCACAAGCCTACCTCTAAACCAAATATATTCTTGTTTGTTATGGGTAGACACATTTATTGGTATATGATTGGGTCCTTTGGGGGGTCCTGCCCCACCCCCTGAAATATATATTTTTACTTATAACTTAAAAACCTTCACAGCCTCACCCTTAAACCATATATATTATTGATTGTTATAGGGAAACACATTCAGTGGTGTATGGGGGGTCCTGCCTCACCCTCTGAAATACATATTTTTACTTATAACTTAAAAACCATTCACAACCCACCCTTAAAACCATATATATTATTGATTTTTATAGGGAATCACATTCAGTGGTGTATGGGGGTCCCTGGGGGTCCTGTACCACCCTTTGAAATACATATTTTTACTTATAACTTAAAAACCATTCACAGCCCCATCCTTAAACCATATATATTATTGATTGTTATTGGAAAACACATTCATTGGTGTATGTGGGGACCAATCACAGCCCCACCCTTAAACCATATATTATTGATTATTATGGGAAAACTAGGGCCAGTGATTTTCCGTTTCAGATTTGCTTCAATTCTGTTTTTAGTTTTGGTGAATTCCGTTTTTTTTCTGTTTTCATTAGAAAAGGAACTAAAAACATACTTTAGATGAAAAATATTTAACAATACAGACTCATAATCATACTTTTAATATTCTGCCACACAAATTTAATGATAGATTTAAATAGGGAATTAAATAAAACATATATATGTATATGCAACACTGTATGTTTTTATGATTTTAAAATAGGCCTATACTCATATACATGTACTGTAGGTAACAAGTTTTGTTGGAAATTGTATAGGTAATTTCTAATTACTTATTTTTGCTTGAATTTATCACCTAACTTAGAACAAGTCTGTGATGTTTTATTAAGTGTTTTTCTTTACTTTAAATAAACTTATAAAATAGATCTACATGTACATGTATTTAATTTTTAGTCTTTTAATTTATTGTATCAACACTAGCGTAATCTATACTATGCTGACAGATTTCAAAATTAAATGTCACCATCCTCATAAAGATTCCACGGAAACTATCAACCCGTGCTGATGTATTTTTTTTTAAATGGGAGGAAGCCTCTGCTTTTTACATACATGTGTTGTCAGCCATCGTAGCTCGCTGTCAAAAACGTCAAGGTGTAACCACGTGTTTTTGTTGGTAACAAAAACCGGCTGTCAATCGAGCGGTATGTCGTAAAAAGTTAGGATGGATTGTACATTGTGAAATTTTACCATAAATTATAAAAATTGGTATATATATTCAGAAATTGATATAAACCTTATGAAAACCTAATTCAAGATATCAAATTAAAGCTATTTTTGTTTTAGAAGACACCAGATCGGCAGATGTCAGTCAGTACTGATATTACGACAATGGAAATGATTGCCCTTATCTTTCGATGTGTAAATAAAATAGTAATTGATGTAAAATTATGTGATGAAATATATTTTAGATAAAGAAAAAATTGAAGTTTATAACACATGGTAATAGCACACTAGTTCACAATTAAATAAATTCTGTCTCATGTTGGACTTTTTAAAGATTTTTCAAAAACGCAAATTCTGTTTCAGATTGTCGATTCCGCAATTCTGTCCGCAATTCCGCGATCGCGTAAAATCACTGGCCCTAGAAAACGCATTCAGTAGTGTATGTGGGGGTACTGCCCCCCCCTTTAATATATATGTTTACCTATAACTTAAAAACTGATCACTGCCCCACCCTTAAACCATATATATTATTGACTATTATGGGAAAACATATCCAGTCATGTATGTAGGTGGTACTGCCCCACCCATTTAATATCAAAACAGGGACTGGCAAGACATGTTATTATGCATAATTCTTGTGATAATTTGCACCTATTTAGGCGAGCTTTGTTATCTTCTGACAACTCTTGTTTACCTTACTGTCCATCTGTCTGCCCATTTCTGGTTTCCAGAAATTAACTTGAGAAAGGATTGATTGAGGGATTTTTTTCAAACTTGCAACAAAGCTTTATGACCATAAGATATAGATCATCAAGTTCAATGTTAAGCGGGATAAAAGATTTCAGTCCAGAGTTATGGCCCTTGATCAACCAAAAATATGGAAAATGTATCATTACCAGGCAATAACTTGGGAACAGTTTGAGATATTTTCTGTAAACTTGGTATAAATATTAAAAGTCATCTAGACATGTTATTTTAAAATTTACAAGATTACAAACTCAACAAAGATAAAAAATAATGTTCTTTAACTCTACATGGGTTTAAATTGTTCAAATAAAGAATTGACAAAGCCTCTTAATAAAACATCTTTTGAAAGACCACTTGTCTGGAGATACCACATTTCAGTGGTCGATGGGGGCAGTCTCTCGAGGCAGGTTCCAATGTATAGCTCTTTTATTTACCCCAGTTCATCTAAATTATGAATACAATTTTCAAATTGATACTATGATTAATATTTTGTCAGTTAACAGTAGTTTTTTATGACAAAACAAATAGATAGAGTTTAAGGTTGGTAATTCTGTGAGTGTGTAGAGCCAGCCTGGCTCAGTCAGTAGCGCGCTCGACTCTTGATCGTGAGGTAGTGAGTTCGAGTCCAGCCAGCGGCAGGTTGGTTTCCTGTCTGTCGGATGAGACAGTAAAAACCGTGGTTCCGTGTCACAGTAGGTGTCGGCACGTTAAAGAACCCTCACTGCTCAATGGCCGTAAGTGTCGAGCATAGGCCAAAATTTGAAGCCCTTCACCAGCATTTGGTGACGTCTTCATATGAGTGAAATATTCTTTAGTGGGACGCTAAACAACAATAAACAAACAAACAAAGCGAGTGTGTATCTTTAACTCGTAGACCTCGATAGCTACATTTGGACTCATCCATTTAAAAAAATGGTAAAGTCCACTGTCAAAATTCAGGAGTGTACAATTTAGAATTTTCAAACTGATTTGACATCAGTATTAACTTGTACACCCCTGAAATATGACAATAGACCCTACAGTTTATTTATTTGTGTAAGTCAAAACATGACCACAGGGTTTGATGAGTTGACATGTTAATTCTTCATAAGTACAAATACCACTGTTCTCTACTAATTATAAGTTAGCAGTAAAGGCTTGCTGAAGCCTCGGTTTTAAAACCATGATTTTGTTATCTTGATTATATTGTTAAGAAAGAAATAATTGTCTGATCATTAATTATTTACAAATCAGCATTGATTTCTGATAATGATGCAATTAAAAATGCATAATTTATTAACCTTATTGAGATGTTATCTTGGACTGGAATTGCAAGACAGTACTTAAAAACTGAATATTTTATAGTCATTGATTTAGAAAAACAGGTATATAAATATCTTCGTTCTTCTTTGTACTGTTGTGTGCATCCTTATTTTAGCAGAGAAGATAGTTTGATTTTTTTTAAATTTATGATCCCATATGCGCAAAATATTGGTTTACTGTATACTTAGGGGTTACCCTGAAAATGTTTTACAAAAACTGATGGGGTATCAGCAATTCCCCTGTCAGAAATGAATTTTCAAGAAAACAGATATTTACAACAGAGGAACTGCCAATACCATGATTGTTTTTTGGACAATACTGAATAAGGTTTCTCAAATGGCTTCACATTTCAGATTAGCATTTTAATGACAGAAATGGCCAAAACCTAAAGGCTAAAGCTAAGCCCTACTGTAAAATCTTCATGAATGACTTAGGTCTCACTTTTATATGGGGCAGGAAGGGGCTTTATTCGAGTTGAGTATGTATTTCTAAATATATAAAATACACAGCAAGGCATCTCCTGTATAATTTTTAGAAGTCATTTATATTTCATTTAAGACTCTTTTAAAGGGTCATTAGCTGTGTTTACCAAAAAAATAAATTATTTCCTTTTTTTCTATTATTACTTTTTTTCTTGACATAGATTAAATCTTATATTCCTATATATTTTGTGAAAGTAAGGTCAGGTCCAGTGTGGTATTCAGATATAAATGATAAGGTTGAGTTAATCAGTTGCAATTGAAAAAGTGTCAAACCTGGGTTTCTCAAGCAATTTTCACAATTTAAGAGTTTTTATGCCTGTGTATTTTTGTTTTTATTGTATATCAATTTATGTAGTAAAAATGGGGAAACAATTTGAAAAAAACACAGCTAATGCCTCTTTAATTCTTAATATATATCCAACATATAACTGTACCAGACAATCAGATAAGTGTGATTTCTGAGGCTTGTCATGAGTTACACAGCATTTTATATTATAAACATCACTATTATTGATGTTGCAGGTAACAAACAAACCATTTCCTCTGGATCCAGTGGAGGAAGACCAGGAGGTATCATAAGGGTTTATAGCGACACCAAGACTGATAATGTGACACCTGGCAGTTTTGTACCCTACTGTACAATGGCTCAAGCCCAACTTTCCTTTCATGGGCACAGAGATGCTGTCAAGTTCTTTGTGGCAGTTCCAGGTAAGACAGCTTTTTGACAGTCAGATGGAATGCAAGATGTGTGTCAAAGCAGATTGTTTATGAGTACAGTATTCAAAACCAAGTTGATAGTTGGTAAGATGGTAGATTTGTTGCTAAAAGCACTATCCAGGCCAAGTTCATATTTGGTGTATATGGTAGATTTGTAGCTAAAAGCACTATCCAGGCCAAGTTCATATTTGGTGTATATGGTAGATTTGTAGCTTAAGGCACTATCCAGGCCAAGTTGATACTTGGTGTATGTGGTAGATTTGTCGCTAAAGGCACTATCCAGGCCAAGTTGATACTTGGTGTATATGGTAGTTTTGTAGCTAAAGGCACTATCCAGGCCAAGTTGATACTTGGTGTATGTGGTAGATTTGTCGCTAAAGGGCATCCAGGCCAAGTTAATACTTGGTGTATATGGTAGATTTGTAGCTAAAGGCACTATCCAGGCCAAGTTGATACTTGGTGTATGTGGTAGATTTGTCGCTAAAGGCACTATCCAGGCCAAGTTGATACTTGGTGTATGTGGTAGATTTGTCGCTAAAGGCACTATCCAGGCCAAGTTGATACTTGGTGTATGTGGTAGATTTGTCGCTAAAGGCACTATCCAGGCCAAGTTGATACTTGGTGTATGTGGTAGATTTGTCGCTAAAGGCACTATCCAGGCCAAGTTGATACTTGGTGTATGTGGTAGATTTGTCGCTAAGGCACTATTCAGGCCAAGTTGATATTTGGTGTATGTGGTAGATTTGTAGCTAAAGGCACTATCCAGGCCAAGTTGATACTTGGTGTATATGGTAGTTTTGTAGCTAAAGGCACTATCCAGGCCAAGTTGATACTTGGTGTATATGGTAGTTTTGTAGCTAAAGGCACTATCCAGGCCAAGTTGATACTTGGTGTATATGGTAGTTTTGTAGCTAAAGGCACTATCCAGGCCAAGTTGATACTTGATGAATGTTGTAGATTGGGTTGAAGGCAATATCCAGGTCAAGTTGACACTAAGTGTATGTGGTAGATTCTGTTGAAGGCACTATCCAGGCCAAGTTGACACTAAGTGTATGTGGTAGATTGTGTTGAAGGCACTATCCAGACCAAGTTCACACTAGGTGTATGTTGTAGATTGTGTTGAAGGCACTATCCAGGCCAAGTTTATGCATGGCATAAGTAGCGTATTTTGCTCTTCTATGCATGCCATTTTTTAAAGTTTACAACTCTTCATGCATTTCATAAATGTCAACCTCTGAAAGTCAAAATGCAGGCCATGTTCTACAATGGATAAAAAATTTCAGGTCAAAGAGTAAACAAACAGTTTCACTGGAAAATCCAACAATGAAAATGTGTACCTGTAACATTTGTTATTTGGAAAGTATCTGTTACATTTGCACATCAAATTGCGCATTTGAATAACAAGTAACAAAAACTGATTGACAAATTTGATTTTAAGTTTTATTGAATGAAAGAAAATGCAGGTGCGAGTGGATAAAAAGTTTTTAACCAATTTGTTGCTGCAGCAGGTAACTAAAAATATCAGGTAAAAGTAAAATTGTAAGATGAATGTGAAATATCAGATAAGGGTCAATTTTACAGATTTGACTTGCAAAAAGCAGGTAAGTTGACAGATACAAGGACAAATTTGCAGATACATCTACCTCATATGGGCTAAATTTTTATATCTGTTAGATGAGTGTTTACATGTATCATGTAAAAATTAAATCTTGAAAAAAAAATAAATCAAACTCAGCTTGATTCAGTTAGACAGAGAAATGAACTGATGTTTTGGGAGTTAGATTTAAGGTTACAGAATTATTGTTGAGGCCTGTCGTCAGTTTCATGGTGTTTTGTAAACATCCATTTTATTGATGCTGCAGACCATCTGTATTGACAAGCTTCTGCCGTTTTCTTACCAAAGGCTTGAATTGATCAATATGTAACTTGATTTTGTCTTTCAAATAAGATAAAAAAGGTAAACCTATCCATCAGATGTTGATATTAACATATCATTATAAAAAAATCAGTTTTGTGGTTGGCTGATTTTAGCATTGGTAATATTTTTGTGGAACACCTTGTTTTACCATAATAAATGAATTTGGTTGTGAATGTGATTTGAATTACAGCATGTACATAAAGTAGAATTGAAAAAGAGAAAACATGTTTATTAATATCATTGTTATCATAATTGACCTATATCACCAAATGCCCGACACAGCACCTTTTGGCAAAAATTTCAATTAAATGACCCGTCAAACGCTTGTTTGATTATGACATCACAATCAAATGACATAAAAAAGCACATGAACAACCATATGTCAGACTCTTGGCAATACATATAGGTCAATTATTTACTTTGAAAATTCTGAAAATACAAACTTTCTCATAGTTGTATTTAGCTTATTGCAGGATCTCTGGATGTATTGCATTTTTAGGTCACCCTAATCCTCCAAGTGACCAAATGGAAATTATTTTATTTATCTACATGTATATGACAAATACCGAAGTATTATCGTTAAGAGATTCAGGAGAAAACTTACAAATCTGGTGAACATTGGACAAACACAGACCTCTGAAAATTTAGAGGTGGGATTAGGTGCCATTCCCTGTCCACTGGTATCACCTGCCATTAGTTCGCAGTCAAGTAATAAATAAGTAAGGAATGAATCCTTATCACAGTCAGTAAAGATGATATATAGTATTTCTTCAGTAAAGATGAAGAAAATTCTTAATTTCAGGCCTTAGCTTATCCTGGGATCTGAAAGGTAGACATATATGGCCTTGAGATTCTTTTGATTAGTTTGAGATTCATTTAAAATATGTCTGTGAAATACATATGAAATCAACCTATGAAATATATTTTTGGTAACATTCCATGCAAGATGTTGACTTATTCATGTATCAATGTGAAATATACAGTGTTATATAGTTCTAAATCTTACCTTGAAATAGATAATCATACTGATGTGAAATCTATCTATGATTTATAAGATGATGTGATTTATATGACAAATCATATGATTCGCTCTACAAAATCTCTTTATGTTGTATATTTGATGAAAAAGAAATGATAAATATCAATTGACACCCAATTGTTTTCTACACTAGTACATGATCAACCATTACCAAAATTCAAAAGACAAAAAGGTATGTAGGGTAGTGTTTTTGAGTTCACCTAGTGTACAGTCTAACTCGGCTTCTGGCTGGATTGCAAAGAAAATATCTGTCTAGAAATTGACAATGTGACGATATCTATCTGTCCATTCATCTGTCTGCATCAACAATTTGGTTTAGCTGTTACATTTAACTAGAGTATGACATTGTCACTTCACATGGTAACTCAAGTTGACTTTGACCTTCACCTTTGACCTTGAAATTCAAATTCCAAATATATTGCTTTGCAATTCGGCCATACCGCCTATAACGGTTTCTTGTTGTAACAGTTGAATGGATCTCTATGCTTACCTTTTGCACAGCTGCCATTATTTATAACAGCTAAGCTTATTGGATATTCATATATAAAAATAATGTTATTTGGTCTTTTTTTTTTTACACAAATTATATATCACATAAATATTTATTTTTACTGTCCTCAACTTATTATCTGTGTTGGAAAAAATCAAGTAAAAAATAAAAAAAGAATTGTTTGATGTGATCCAACTGACAAACTGAAAAAAATCCCAATCCATTTTTTAAAGCATCTCTCTCTCTCTCTCTCTCTCTCTCTCTCTCTCTCTCTCTCTCTCTCTCTCTCTCTCTCTCTCTCTCTCTCTCTCTCTAAAAAAAAAAAAAATCTGAATTTTTTTAAAGCAGCTTTTCCCTTTTTATCCAATATCAAAATTGAAAAAAAAGAATTTTCTTACCAACCAACCTCTTTCTGAAACTACTGGATTGGGTCACATCAAACAAATCAAATTTTAATGATGGCTTTCAACCCATTTGGATTGATCTAAGATATTGATTTAAAGAAGATTCCATTTTTAACAGGGGTTAATGAGTTAATTTATCTTCCTATTTCTCAACATCACTCCTTCAAAATGTGTTCAACATACCAATTACACTTTGTCATAAACCCATATAGCTTATGTATTCCTTAAATCTTATTTGACGATCGTTTATAATGTATTTGAGAAAGAAGTTTCCCATACATTTAATTTTTCCACCATTTTAATTCAGACTAACTCATTCACCTTTAAAGAAACATTTGAACTGGTATAAGTCATTGATTTACAGAAAAGTCCATTGTTTTTCAGTGGTTGACAAGTTATTGGGTCTTTTTCATGGGGGGTGTTCAAATGTGTATTGATTAACAGCAGCCGAGGCCTGATCACAGACATCATTAGCATCTAGTAATACGGACCAGTTTTTGACAAATTTCTGATTGATAATTTTTATTTTTTTTTTGTCAAGCTTTTTTTATTCTCAACATATTGATTTATCAATAATCTTTGACCATTAATCTTTGATTAATCTTTAAGTTTGTTTCTTTTTACTGTTCTCACCACTGAATTTCTGTGCCCTTACATCATGTTTTTGTACTGATTATAGCACCACATAAATAAAAATCTTATAGACCTATTTATTAAACTTTCCAGTGGGAAGATAGTCATCATAATACAGTAAGCAGGGTTTTAAAACTGTGTACAGTGAAACTTGTATATAATGACCTCCTTAGGGACACAAGAAAACCAGTGTTATAGGGAGGTGGTCTTTGTATAAAGACTAGCAAAGGTTTTATGCAGTTGGCTTCTTTACTCAAAAATGGTTGACTTTTTGTATACAAATATATAAAAGAAAAATGTTAAGAATTATATAATTATATTTATATTTTATTATATATTTTTATAATTATATAACTTAAAGGATCATTGTGACAAAGGTTCACGGTCAAAGGTCATAGGTATCTCAGTTTTAGACATTTTTTACATATGAATTACCAAATATTTTTGGGGTTTTGTTTACTGTTATATTTCAGGCTAATAAAAGGTAGGAATGCTTTATCCTTTTATGACAAAGTGCAATCAGTGTGTTGAACTTACTGTCTATGAAATAAATCAGGAACTAGAGAAATAGATGTGATATTTCAGTCACACAGATTATGTGACAAGGACAGTAAGAAGAATTATTAAAAAGGCGAGACACAGTACAGAAAGCATTGAAATATCTGAAAGTGTTTGCAGTTGCCCTAAACTTGAGGTCTTTAATGGTGCAGTGTAGTTTTAATATTATTGATGTTCAGTATAGTGTTTAACTGAATGTTACTGAGGTTCAATGTGGTGTTTAACTGAATGTTACTGAGGTTCAATGTGGAGTTTAACTGTTTAACTGAATGTTATAGAGGTTAAATATGGTGTTTAACTTAATGTTACTGAGGTTCAGTGTGGAGTTTAACTGAATGTTACTGAGGTACATTGTGGTGTTTAACTGAATGTTACTGAGGTTCATTGTTTTGTTTAACTTAATGTTACTGAGGTTAAGTATGGTGTTTAACTTAATGTTACTGAGGTTCAGTGTGGTGTTTAACTGAATGTTATAGAGGTTAAGTATGGTGTTTAACCGAATGTTACTGAGGTTCAATGTGGTGTTTAACTAAATGTTACTGAGGTTCATTGTGGTGTTTAACTAAATGTTACTGAGGTTCATTATTTTGTTTAACTTAATGTTACTGAGATTCAGTGTGGAGTTTAACTGAATGTTATAGAGGTTAAGTATGGTGTTTAACTGAATGTTACTGAGGTTCAATGTGGAGTTTAACTGAATGTTATAGAGGTTAAGTATGGTGAGGTTAATTGAATGTTTTACTTAAGGTTCTGAGTGTGGAGTTTAACTTAATGTTACTGAGGTTCAGTGTGGAGTTTACTGAAGGTTCAGTGTGGAGTTTAAATGAATGTTACTCAATGTGGAGTTCAATGTTATAGAGGTTATGTGGTGTTTAACTTAATGTTACTGAGGTGGTTCAGTGTGGAGTTTAACTGAATGTTACTGAGGTTCAATGTGGTGTTTAACTTAATGTTACTGAGGTTCAGTGTGGTGTTTAACTTAATGTTACTGAGGTTCAGTGTGGCACTTAACTGAATGTTACTGAGGTTCATTGTTTTGTTTAACTTAATGTTACTGAGGTTAAGTATGGTGTTTAACTTAATGTTACTGAGATTCAGTGTGGAGTTTAACTGAATGTTATAGAGGTTAAGTATGGTGTTTAACTGAATGTTACTGAGGTTCAATGTGGTGTTTAACTAAATGTTACTGAGGTTCATTGTTTTGTTTAACTTAATGTTACTGAGGTTCAGTATGGTGTTTAACTTAATGTTACTGAGGTTAAGTATGGTGTTTAACTTAACATTACTGAGGTTCAGTGTGGTGTTTAACTTAATGTTACTGAGGTTCAGTGTGGCATTTAACTGAATGTTACTGAGGTTCATTGTGGAGTTTAACTGAATGTTATAGAGGTTAAGTATGGTGTTTAACTTAATGTTACTAAGGTTCAGTGTTGAGTTTAACTGAATGTTACTGAGGTTCAATGTGGAGTTTAACTGAATGTTACTAGAGGTTAAGTATGGTGTTTCACTTAATGTTACTAAGGTTCAGTGTGGAGTTTAACTTTACTGAGGTTCAATGTGGAGTTTAACTGAATGTTATAGAGGTTAAGTATGGTGTTTAACTGAATGTTACTAAGGTTCAGTGTGGTGTTTAACTAAATGTTTCTGAGGTTGAATGTGGAGTTTAACTGAATGTTATAGAGGTTAAGTATGGTGTTTAACTGAATGTTTCTGAGGTTGAATGTGGAGTTTAACTGAATGTTATAGAGGTTAAGTATGGTGTTTAATTGAATGTTACTAAGGTTCAGTGTGGTGTTTAACTCAATGATACTGAGGTTCATTGTGGTGTTTAACTTAATGTAACTAAGGTTTAATGTGGGGTTTAGCTTAATATGATTTAAATTCATTGTAGTGATTAACATATTGTTACTGAGGTTCAAAGTGGATTTTGATTTAATATTAATGAGGTTGAATGTGGGGTTTAACTCAATATTACTGAGGTTCAGTGTGATGACTGTTTGAGAGATTGTAATCCTCAAGTGCACTTACCTTCTTTAACAAGTTTTGCCTGATTTTGTTAATGATATTTTTATTTTTGTGTGTGAAGAAAATTACTCATGAAGTTTTCTAACAATACTGGTGATCAGGCTAGATGGACTTAGGCCTACATCTAGCTGATATATTGTGGCTTGGATACTTAGCGTAGAAAATAATAAGATATCTGAGTTGTCATAAATTATTTAAAATGGGACATTTATCCCATTAAACATCCTTTGTCTGTTATTAATTAGTTATATATTGTGTAATTTATGACATCAATATTAGACAATTATTGACTTATTCTTCAAGGTAAATACAATTATTTATCCACCCAAGAAGGTGATATTTATTAGGTCACTTTAGCGAAAGGTCAAGGTGAGCTATTGTGATTATATTTTGTCTTTTATCATACATTGTTAACTTTAACATATTTTTTGGACTCCTTAAAAAAAAAACTGTGGGCCAATTTTAGCCAAACTTGGCAGGTAGATTCCTCATGTGAAGCCACACGAAGTTTGTGAATGGAAAGGGGCTAGGACCAATAGGGGCCCTAAAAGGGTCAAACTGGACAAAAACTTTGCAAATCATACACAATGATCAGGTGACTTTCAACATTTGTATGCATGGTTGTTCAGTCAATATCTACTAAGTTTGCAAATGAAAACAGATTCTGTCCATAAATGAGCCATTAGGTGCCCTTCAATAACATATGATACAGTTTTGTACAAACAGCTTTTATAACTCAAACTGATTGACATTTTGTATAGAGAGATATATGAGAAAGTTGTTAGGAAATAGGAATTATCTATGAATCATTGTGACAAAGTTTCAAGGTCATCAAACCAAAGGTCAGGGTCACACGAACCTATTTAATAAGAAAATATAAGATTTTGTCAATTTTCAGACAATGTTAACTACTCAAAAACTAGTGGGCCTATTTTAACCAAACTTGGCAGGAAGTACCCCATGTGAAGCTGCATTAATTTTGCAATTGAACAGGGACTAGAACCCATAGAGGTCCAGATTCAATCAAAGTATTGAAATGAGGTGACAAATGATACAGCTTTGATAATGTATGTTAGACAGCTCTGAAACACACAGAGAAATTTATGTCTCATTGTCTGTTGATCACATGCATTATTTTGTTACACACAAAACTGTATTTAAACATTATCCATCATTTTGGTTGCCATGCAGGTGTCATCATTTATAACATAAAATTTATCAATAAGCCACTGACCTAAATGACCAGTGCAAGTGATTGCATAATTAGGTTAAGACCCACATAGATCTTTGTAGAGATTCCACTTGTAAACAACAACCTGACGCGTATGAATTTATAATAATTTTCACTTATGTCTAAAAATACAATATCAGAAAATATTTCCTTTGATATTTCTCTCCATTTGATCATTTAATTTTCTTCATTAATAGTCTGCGTAACCAAATAAATTCCACATATTGTTATAAATTAAAAACGATGAACTGTATTTTTCGGTAGCAGCTAGATTCTTTTTGTATTAGCGGTAAATTGTCCGAATGGAATTGCGGAAACTCTTTGAGGTAGACAATAACAAACATGTGCGACACAAATGTATCTTGTAGGAATACCTTAATTGTGTATGTATTATTATTGATTGTATCTTCAGTACAATTATTCATAAAATATAATTGATAAAGTTAGTGTCTTTTTTATTTTGTAAAGGTCCATCATTAAAAGAAATGTTGCATTCTCCTGTGAACTCTTGTTTTGAGTGTATGGTTTAAAGTAAACATATTAAGGTACACAAACTTTTAACCTAAATTTGCAGTTTAACAGTGGTATATCTCATATCAGATTTAAATGGATTGAAGTTCTCTTTCAAGCTCCGATGAGAGATAGTTTGTAGAATTCAATATATTCAAGAAAACTGATATTGAAAATTGTTGTTATTCGGCAGTCAGCCATCTTGGTTTTGATCCAAACTAAATGAGAGTGATGTACATACGTCACCTAGTAAAAATCATAAATTGAATGATCATCCTATTCTCACAGTATCGGTAATCATGTTTTAGTCAGGAGACAGATGAGGCCTGTTGGGTCACTCATTAAGCTGAAGATCAATGAAGTCAAACGTTCCTGCTACCATTTGTCCTGAACTAAACAAACAACAGATTACAATATGACCGAGATTCTGACAGTCAAGTTTGTAAAGCAGTTGTGGATAAAAATTTAACTATAAAATTAGATGATGAATCAGTAATTATGTAATATGATATTTATGGAAGTATGTTATCTGATATTTATTGAATTATCTAATATGATATTTATTGAATTCTATTTTGATCAGTTGTGAGTACTGATGTTTAAAATGCATTCGTAAATTTAATATAATCCAATGATGCAGCTATTTCTGCCCTGTAGGCTTCAACTTTTGATTGCTTTAGGCCTACACGAACACTTATGTACTTTAATAGGCTACAATATACTGCGTCTAAACAAATTCCATTGCAAGAACTTATTTCTTTAATGATATAAAGTGCCAATTACTTTTTAATTCTTTAAATAACACACTAGACATTTTGGTTGGGAGAAAAAATACTGGACAAAGTCGTATTTGTCTGTAAACAAACATGGAAGTGCAAACATACCTATACTGGGTTTCTCAAGCAATTTTCACAATACAGTGAAACCTGTATATAGCCACCCAAGGGACCAGAAAATATTGACCTTTATGTGCAGGTGACCCTTATACACAGGTTCAATTTAGTTGAAGTATGCAGTCAAGGGACTTAGAAAAACTGGCCTTTATAAACAGGTAATCCTTATATAGAGGTGGTGCTATAGCAGGTTTTACTGTATATATAGGAAATTTAAGAATTTTTATGCCTGTGTATATCTCTAATAAAAAAGTAAAAAAAAAATTAAAAAAACAAGCTATCGGTAATGCCCTTTAATTCAGCGACTATTTTTAGGTGTTGGTACCTTCAGAGCCATTCTGATGTGTGTTTATAGTTAATCAGAAATCGGATGATTAAGTCTCATATTCCTTCTGTAAGGAGTCAACATATTAACAGAAGACAATAACAGACATCAAGTTCATATAACATTGATATTTTTCTTGCACAGTTTTTTGTTCTCTACACTGAACACAGATTATTGTCTGTCCTAGAAATAAATCATCAGTTTCTTTGTCACTGTCTTAGTCACAATTCCTGACTAACTATATAGTTTTCTCTCTAGCATTGTTTATGCACACCAGGTTACTGGGTCAGTTAATTTATATCTTCTGGACCTGATACCCTAATTTGTATTTTTCTTCTTTTCTTGTTTGAATTATCAGTGGGTAATGGTTATCAATACAAACTGATTGAAATGTGTAAAGACAAAATAATGTTTATGATTATGTCCTGAGGTCTGTTTACAGAAAAAATATTTGGAATATTATTTCAAAACTGTTTCATTTAATGAAATTTGTTTATTCTATTTAATTACTACATGTATTTATATTTTACCTGTGTTTGTTTCTGTGACAGTAAGTAAAATCATTATGAATGCAGTGTATCTTTATGCCTGAGATTTAAGAATTTAGATTAGAGAGGGAGGGGACATATTGTTTTTCTGTTTGCAACAATTTTGTTTCTGTCGAATAATTCTGAGTTTCATTCCTCAAATTTTAATCATAATTTGTTTTATTATTAGTTATCAATAAGATTTAGTCCAAAAGGTCACCATTACTTAATTTTTGAAAGATTTACGGGATTTCAAAATCTTTGGGAATAGTTCGGTTCTTGTGAGTGTAGTGTCTCTAAAACACAATTTTTTATGATCATTTAATATAGATCGTTAAAATGCTTCTTGCAAACACAGCTTAATCATCCATGTTTTTACAGCACTCGAGGGAAACTTCAAAATAGATTTCATGTGTAGCCTTGAGATGGAGTTACATTGACGCACTATTTCTGAATTATCAGCTTTCCAGTGTGGGAGGTGCATTTAGATGTCCTAAACAAAGGATAGGGGATGCAGCCTTGATGATAGCATGTAGTAGGCCATAGCCACTTAGGATATTCTTCCCTACTGTTTTATCAGTGGTCTGGAAATGGCTAGAATTTGATGCCTTTCACCCAAAGATACTTGTCCAGTTAATAAAAATTTCATTTTGAGATAATAGTTCATAACACAACAAGTAAATATGGCATAAGTGAGTCCAGGCTATTTTTACATTGTGTATCCCTACTCAAATTAGTGGTTTTAAAACTGAATTGAAACAAAATATAAGATTTGCTGTATTGGTTACATACTTATATAACATTATCTTCTGATTGATCTCAGAGGAGTATTTTGAACCTTTGTGGCTGAGTGGTTAGAGCATCAAGTCTTTCACCTTTGATCAGCACAGTTTTGAGCCCCACCTTTTTTTTTTTTAACCTAAGCTAATTTTGCAATTAACTTGTGCAAGGCTGGTGGTCTCCTCCCAAGTACATTGTAATGGGGTTCTCTCCTCCACCATTAAAAACTGGCTGCCACCATACACATTTAACTAAAAAAAATTGAATGTAACGTTAAATACCATTAAAACAAAACTAACAAACATGAATATTTCAATTTTTTCTTTTTATGTTAACAAAATGTCAGACCCAGGTTTTTATGTTTACTCACATGATATTGAACATTTCTGGCAGAACCAGCCTTGCTTTTCTAATTTCATATTTCTAGAACCAATGTAAATAAAGATGATGAATAACTCAGGCACAGACTTAGTGAATAGGTAGGATTTATACTTAGGGCACAGACTTAGTGAATAGGTAGGATTTATACATAGGACACAGACTTAGTGAATACGTAGGATTTATACTTAGGGCACAGACTTAGTGAATAGGTAGGATTTATACATAGGACACAGACTTAGTGAATACGTAGGATTTATACATAGGGCACAGACTTAGTGAATAGGTAGGATTTATACATAGACTTAGAATTAGGATTTATACATAGGGCACAGACTTAGTGAATAGGTAGGATTTACACATAGGGCACAGACTTAGTGAATAGGTAGGATTTATACATAGGGCACAGACTTAGTGAATAGGTAGGATTTATACATAGGGCACAGACTTAGTGAATAGGTAGGATTTATACATAGGGCACAGACTTAGTGAATAGGTAAGATTTATACATAAGGCACAGACTGGGGTGATCAGGTAGGATTTATACATAGGGCATAAAGACTGGGGTGATCAGGTAGACTTTATACATAGGGCACAGTCTGGGGTGGTCAGGAAGGCTGTGTAGGTAGGGCACAGACTATACATAGGATGTGGGCACAGTCTGGGGTGATCAGGAAGGCTTTATACATAGGGGTGACCAGTCTGGGGTGATCAGGTAGGCTTTATACATAGGGCACAGACTGGAGTGATCGGATAAGATTTATATACACAGACCTGGATTTATTGAAGACTCGAAGGGGGAATCTGAATATTTATTTTAAATTAAAGGTAGGGGCACAGGGGGTCTATGTAGGGATCAAAGGTAGGATGTGTAGGTAACTGAGTTACCAGGTAGGATAATGATACAGACACTAACAACTTAAATTTGGTCAGTACTATGGTAGAATATGGGGAATTATTTTATGGATCATATGTAAGTGCAGACATATTTGTATTTGTACATAACTAGTCCTAAAATTTATATCCACATTGATAACTTGCCAACACCATATCACCAAAACTTGTCATTGTTATACATTATATCAGAATTGTGGTATTTTTAGAATTTTCATTGCAACATTTAGTTTCTTGTATTCAGACTATCATTGCAAAAGTTATTTCCTCTTAGTAGAAAGCAGTAACTTTCAACATCAATCAAATGTTTGCTTTACATAGGATAGGAAACATACACTTCTGCTAAATTACTGTCAGAAACGAAGTAATCCCCAAGCTGTTGCCACAACTGAAAAAATACATTTAATTTGTGAATAGATAGTTGATTTGTGTATTTTCACTTCAAATCACAAAGCATATCTTCTGTGTCTTGACTAGCATATTATGGTGGGGATATAGACCTGACATGGATTTCTTCAGCCGAATTGGTCAAATGATTACCACATTGATTTATGGATATAAACTTCATGCTCAAGATAATATAAAAATATAGAAAGGAATCTGAAGGCATAAAACATATTTCCCTGCTTTTGGAAATCTGAATCTAATCTCATTGACTTCATTGAAAGACAGATTGGAAACTATATACAAGACTTATACACTCAATGAATATGATGGGACACTAACTCAATTTGTGTCAAAGATTTTTAAGAATGTTTCTGCCACTGAACCTCAGTTTTTGTGTGAATGCAATGAAAGTGTATTCTTTGTAATTCCCAACTTGTTTGTCAGCGAAAGTGACATCTCAAATTTCCCGTTAATAGCTATTGATTTCATTTCTGTATTGATAGAAAAGAGGAAATTGAATTGTATAAATTGGACAGAAATGAGTTAACACAATGAAGAACGGTTCACATGTGATGAGGCAATGAAGCAGAATTTTGGACTAGCCATTTTTATTTAATATTAATCAAATTAGATCAAGTATGTTTTTGTAGTGCTCTGATTCAAAGCCATCTTAGAACTGGTTGTTTCCATCTATATTTTGTTCTGGGAAATTATCCACCAATAAAAACTGCCCGCCATAATATACAATATACATAAAACTGAAAAATTGTTGAGTGTGACATAAAAAACATTCAAAATTGAAAAAAAAGAAATTCTGTATTGTGATTGTTTTCATATTGTTGTAGCTAGTTTTTAAAAAAGTTACAACCTGTTATGTTTGAACAAATAAAAAAATTAATACAGAAAAATGTATTGCACCTGCCTGTCTGCTTCTCTCTCTCTCTCTCTCTCTCTCTCTCTCTCTCTCTCTCTCTCTCTCTCTCTCTCTCTCTCTCTCTCTCTCTCATCTCTCTCTCTCTCTCTCTCTCTCTCTCTCTCTCTCTCTCTCTCTCTCTCTCTCTCTCTCTCTCTCTCTCTCTCATATATTATATATATCTCTCTCTCTCTCTCTGTCCATGTCTGCTGGGTCATTGTCATATATCTGTTATAGAAAACTATCCATGTCATATATATATATATATATATCAATCAATAAAAAAAATCCATGTCCATGTCTGCTGGGTCATTGTCATATATCTGTTATAGAAAACTATCCATGTCAGCCTGTCATTGTCGTATATCTGTTATCATTTTCGTTATTATCATTCTTTACCCTTGAGAGCTTCAATAATCTTGACATATTACCTGTCAAAACAACACAATTACTCTTTTTCATTTACAAGATGCTATTCAGTACAGATAGTTCACAAACTTTAATTTAATATAAAAATACACAAATTGAAACATTGGTATCCAGGAAGTATTGTGATTGCTGTCTTTATTGTTTTGATTTCCAATGAGAAGCAAAAACTTAATCTCATGAATTTCCAACAAATTATAGTCTGTAAATACAAATCTGGAAACCTATAGTTTAATAAGCCCTTGTATTGGGATTTATCTAAGTTACATGTAATTTTTGGCATATATGTATCAGTCATGAAACGATTTGTTTCATAATATACCAAAAATACAATTTACCATTGAAAACAAAAGTTCAGATGCCAATAATCATGGATATTTTGGGTACGTAAACGGAAACTGAAACAAAAAAATATGGCTTGTAATTACTCTCCGATTATCTTCCAAAATGTCTATGAGCCAAAAAGAGTCATTAATGCCAGCTGTAATATTCGCCTTGCCTTCCATGAACTTGATCAACCTGACATATTCCTGTGGACGGACAGTAACAATCCTAATTACTGTTTTATTTTGCTGAGGACCATATTCTTATTTAGTAAATGTCTTCAATTGACACTATTCACAGAATTGTGAATCAGATCATTCCCCATTGCCCTCTATTTTTTTTACTGACTGTCCATAGAACCATGGAAAGCAGTCAACATTTCAGTCCGAGGCAAAACAATTAAAAATGAATGTTATTGGCCTGATTTAGCATCTTATTTTTTTGTTCTTTTAAACAAAAGAATGAAATTACCTGTTAATAAAGTCACAATTAGATTGGATTTACTCAAAACTTTAACATATTCTATTCTATTCTGATGAAATAAATTACTCTGATGTCTGTGAACTTTTTAATTTGAAATCCTCATTGATATTATGCAACGCTGTCTTATTTCTGGTAAGGACCCCACTGAAAGTTACATAAAGCTACATATAGAAGTGTAATTAATGGGAATGTTATTTTTATATAAGCATGATCTATAAGTTATAACAAAATTGACACCTCTTGTTTCCTCCCACCAACATCAGAGTCAATGAAAGACTTTAATAAAGTTGTAAAGCTTTTTTGTTAATAGTTGTACAATAAAGTTTATACGATTAAAAAGTAAATTTGGAACAGACCGATTTTATATGTTGTGTGTATATCGTATGACCTCTGATAATGAAATTTGGAACAGACCGATTTTATATGTTGTGTGTATATCGTATGACCTCTGTTAATGAAATTCTTCATGTTCAAGTGTACCACTTGAAACAGTATGAATATTTCTATTATTGAACACAAACAGAACAGCATACACTATATTAAATTTCGATATATCGGATGACATTTATATTTGCTGTATGTGACTGAACAATACCTGGAAAATAGTAAATTGGCCACATCTGGTCAGGGTTGAATTATTGTTAATCTCTAAATAGACAAAGATATTAATAAAAATTATTGATATGCTGTTTGATCTTCCAAAGTGACCCTGACCTAATTTTCATGCCCTAACACCTGTGATAAATGTAAGGGAGGCATACTGTTTGACCTCACCATCCATCCTATATGCCATCTACAATTAGGATACTCCAGGTTCTTGTTTTGTCCACATAGTGCCCCTTAGTATTTGAGTTACATCTTTACTTTCACAGAATGAATCCACATGTAACAGAGATGTACATATTACAAATATTTTAGTTTTCATCAATTTTTTCTCCCCTGCAAAGCAGAAGTGAAACATAGGGATTACTTATTCCATCTGGCATTGGCATTACTGTATTCTTAAATTAATTATTTTAGATAGTACAAAAAACATTTAACTATTTTATCAGTGTTCCTTTGCAAACCTAAATGCAGGCACATAAAACAAATAAATTTTTATTGCGGCCATGTCAATTGATATTTTTATCAGCAGTTGTTACCAGACAATGAAAGAAAAAACAGCTAAGGAAGAAATTGGTCTAAATTGTTTTTAGGCATGACATAAATCTTGATGGGTCTTGTCAAAATATTTTCAGTGTTACTTAAGCAAATAATGAAAAAACAAGGTCAAGGTCAGTGTGCGATTGAATCCACGCTGACTTGAAGTGAGCAATGTCATGATTTAAGGCGCGGTGAACGATGTCATGATTTAAAGCGTGGCGAGCGATGTCATGATCTAAGGCGCGGTGAGCGATGTCATGATGCACATGGACACTGAGACCCCTGGTAGCCAATTTTACACAAGGTCCTAAGGACCACAGTCAGGACCACAATTATCATGTGCAAAAATTTACAAAAAATTAAGACATGTGACTTATGCCCAAATTAGGTCCTGTCTCTATCACAACCCAGAGGCAGTGCATAGACCTGAAAAATGTTTAATTTGAATCTTTATCTTCCCTTACCAAAAAGATTTGGGCTGTATTTCCATATGCAATGACCTTTCAGATAATTTCTGTTGGCAAATTAAATGTGAACGCTTAATATCTCCAGCACACGAACAATGTTAGAGATGAATATTTTGAAATGAGGGAGAAAGCCAATTTTGCTTGATTCAGGTGGGAAACGACAATATACAAAAATAGATGGATAGAGTAATAAGAATATATGTTAACTGCAAATCACTCATGGTTCTTTGACCGTATTCAATGAACTTTCAAATAAACTCTTTTGGCAAATGTGCATTCGTAATGTCTCCAGCACACAAACAATGTCAGAAACGAATATTTTGAAACCAGGGAGAGAGCCAATTTTGCCTGATTAAGGTAGAAAATGCCAGAAACACACTCAGTAATCTCGTAAAATTAACTGAAAAATAGTTAGCCATGGTCAGAGTGATGGCAAATTCAAATGAACAAATATAATTGGTAATGTTTTGCAAGTTTGATGTACAGGTATTCATATACATACATTTGTCTATTTCACTATTAACCCTTTATAACTGAAAAAGGGGGCCTCTGTGGCCCAGTGGTTAGAGCATTGCACTTTTAAGCCATGACATTTCTCATCTTTAGTCAGTGCAGGTTCAAGCCCCACTGGAACCTAGGCTGAATTTGTAAAAAAAAAAAAAAGAAAAATAAGTTTGCTAATTAATAGTACTTGCTGAAGGCTCTTGGTCCCTTCCTGGGTACAGGTCTACCAAGATAAATTGGCACATGTTTACATATAAACCTAGTCTAAATCAAATCATAACAGGGGTGACAAGCTACTTGTCGTCACAAAAGTATTAGAGATTCAGTAATGCATGGAGTCTGTGCAAGGCAATATGTTTTACCTGTACAACCTATCTTTGGAAAGTAGATCGTATTTTTTTGGTTTCTGACTGAACTAGGATGTGCCACTTTACCTTGGTAGACCTATACATTGTAGCCAGATTCTCTTCTCCACCAGTAAAAAAGATTGCTGCTGCAGTATAACTTAAAAATTGTTGAGTGTGGCATAAAATGCCTTTAAAATAAGCTATACAACAACTTTAATATTCTTTATAAATATGAAGTCAAACAAGACAGGTAATAAGGTGATTTACCATTTTTGACAAATGTAGAACTCGCATATTCTGTAAAATGAAAATATCAAATGTAAATCTTAAAATTAATTAATTGGATTCAAAATTTTGATTGGTTGAAAGTTGCTCTTGTGGATGTTAACTTTTAACTTAGGATTCAAAATTGAGATTGGTTGAAAGTCAGCACCTGAGCACATTGATTTGACTCAGGATTTCACAATAAAAATTGAGATTGATTCAAAGGTGCACCTGTGCATGTTGAGTCTGATTTCAGTTGAAAGCTGCATGTATGCATGTTTGGATTATCTTTGATTTCTCAAAAAGTATTTCATAAGGATCGATATAGCAAGAGAATGATAACTAAACTTGGATCATGTGCAGTTAAAAGAAAAAATATTAGTTTTCAAAGGTATTACTGATTTCTTAGTAAAGAACATATCACTATAGCAACAATATACTGAAGCGGGTTATCTTGTCTTGAAAACATATGGAATGCTGAGCAGCTGTGTGTGTGTGTGTGTGTGTGTGTGTGTGTGTGTGTCTTTTGGTACTGTATTTGCAGGATAATGCACACACACATTTCAGTTAGCCTGATGAAACACTGCCTGTCCTTTTATAATCTCAATACAAAAGATGCTTTAAGATTCATCTAAGGTTTCATGATAGTATTAATAACTTCTTGCTATGCAATAAACTATTTATTTTGGAATATGTTAAGTCTTTGACATGTAATTTAGTGTATTTTTTTGTTTCAGAAAAGATGAAAAATGTTTATTTTTGTGATATTTCTCTTCCCCTTAATGTTTGTAATAAAACTGCAAAAGCAATTAACATGAACTTACAAAGTTTTATTTGTGAAGCTTTTATTACATGAAAAATACTACTGTTTTAAAAATAAGTGTAGAAAGGGACATAAACAGGGTTATAAGACAGAGATGAAGACAGGGATCTTGACGGTGGTATAGATGGGGTTATAAGACAGAGGTGAAGACAGGGATCTTGACGGTGGTATAGATGGGGTTATAAGACAGAGGTGAAGACAGGGATCTTGACGGTGGTATAGATGGGGTTATAAGACAGAGGTGAAGACAGGGACGTGAAGATGACAGGTGATCAGGATCTTGACGGTGGTATAGATGGGGTTATAAGACAGAGGTGAAGACAGGGATCTTGACGGTGGTATAGATGGGGTTATAAGACAGAGATGAACACAGGGATCTTGACAGTGGTATAGATGGGGTTATAAGACAGAGGTGAAGACAGGGATCTTGACGGTGATATAAGACAGGGATCTTGATGGTGAAATAAGACGGATCTTGACGATGGTATAGATGGGGTTATAAGACAGAGATGAAGACAGGGATCTTGACGGTGGTATAGATGGGGTTATAAGACAGAGATGAAGACAGGGATGTTGGTATAGAGGTTATAGACAGGATGAATAAGACAGAGGTAAAGACATAAGACAGAGTTGAAATAGAGCCATATGGGGTTATAAGGCAGAGGTGAAGACAGGGTTGTTGACATGGATGTAGACAGTGGTAAAGACAGGGTCTTGACAGTGGTATAGAATGGGTCAAAGGCATAAACAGGATCTTGAATACCAGAGTCTCTCTGGTATGATCAAGTTGAAGCAGGGATCCAGAGTACATGCATTTAGACTAAAGACAGGGTTATAAGACAGATGTTGTCTTAATTTTTTTGATCAAGTTGGGGGGGGGGGGGGGGGGCTTACATTGGGAATCAGTGTAAAATTTGAGATAAAATAAAATTCAGACTTGTAGAATTAAATGTTCTTTAACTCAGAATCTACACATAAAGTAAATATACTCCCATCGTGCCAGAATCATCTGTAAAGGTTATGTAAAAAGTGCTTTAAGATTAGTTACAGGCATCAGTGTCGTTTAGGAAGAAAATATTTAACTAATTGGATTACTTTTCAATTTGCAATCCAATGTTGGCTGCTGGAATCCTTTGATGTTAAACATGACTTCATGTTTAATGCACAAACTTGTCAGTAATTTACATGTAAGATGTGCATATTAAATGTCAACAGTAGATTTCACCAAATACACATCTGAAAATTGTTCTCAAGGTTAAATAAGTTTGTTATATTTGTTCAGCTTGCATGCACCTTTAATTACAAGGTCACCTGAGTCAAAGACTAATTGTGACTTTTTGTCTTTGCCAGTGCAGCATAGGTTGATCCATTGTTGAATTTTATTCTTTGATATGTTTTTTTTTCTCTAAATATCCATGATACATGTAGTTTGGTTCAAGTCTCAGTCTGTCATCTCTTAACAAAGAAAAATATAAATGCAGTTCTAGAGTTCAGCAATACAATGGAACCTGCATTGAGTGGTGACCCTTTCTGTCACTGAAATGTGGTCTCTCAAGACATCCCATAAGAGGTTTTATAAATTATGTAACTGAATGGTTTTCATGTGGTCTTAAAAGGCAGGTAGTATTTCATGACAGTGGTGTTTCAAGACACGTTCCACTGCAAAACAACATATACTGGTTTTACTCTGCAGTCATTTAAGAAGAAGCCGACAGACGACAAGATCATTGTAATTCATCAACTACTTTTTCTTCTTTTCTGAACAGAAATTACTGATTTCTATCTACGTCAGTACATGTGAAGTTGAACATTATATTCTGCTGGCTACAAAATTTGCCCCCCCACCCCAAATTTATTGAAAGGTGTACTATGTCTATCCATTTGCCTGTAGGTTTTTTTTACAAGATTTTAAAATTCAAACTTTGTAGCTACAATGTAGGATTACTTTGTGAGTAAAATATGAATGATTTATGTTGGGATTATATGATACCCAGAAAATTACAACACAGAATTTAAATTTCGACTTACGACTACAATTTTTCCATGATCCATTAGGACAAGGTTGCTTCATGATCGAGGCCAAGAAGCTAGAGTTTGAGTAAGTTGATGTCAGATTTAGAGAAACTTGGTACAAAAACTGAACATGACGAACAAATCTGAGAGATAAGAAACAAAAAATGTCATTGTTTGTTTCATCAGTACTCTTTATTTATGTATGTCATCTTTCCCCAGTGTTATTGTAAATAGTAATTTGGAAAAGAATTTAACATCATATTTAGAAGAGAGTTACTGGAACTTCTATCCTGCATTTCAGATCGTCTATAAATTCGTTTTTACTCTTTTTACATGATAAACAGTTGCAGGTTTGTATTATCAGTCGACTTTATGCATATAAACAAGTTAGAAACAGGTGTACTAAAAATATCCAATAACTTGAATATATATATATAAATGTACATGTACAGCCAAACAAATGTAAACGAAAAGATACAGAATTATCAAAATAGATATCTAGAGGAAATATGTTTTTCTTTTCTCATTTTTTCTTTCTTTTCTCCTTTTCTCTTTCTTTTCAATTTTTTTTTCTTACTTTTCTTTTTTTTTTCTTTTTTGTCAGATAATGAGATCATAGATCTGCATTGAAATCATTCTGTTTAGACAGAAATCATTAGAAATAGAGGACTCCTAACAGGGAGACAAAACAGTACCACTAACAAATTGCTTTTGGCATTATATAGTACAGTTGTACAGCTATTTTCTGTTGGAAGTATTTATTGTAGAATTCCTAGGGGTTGGTTGTATCAGAATTAATCAGTATAAACAATTAAACCAGTGTCTATCCAGAAACAAGAGAACAGTCAAGTATCTTGTGCTTATCTGCACCTTAATCTTCAGATTGCTGATACAACAAATAGGTGAAAGTCAGATCAACCTTCACAAGGAATTACTCTTGCTTATATTAGTCTGTTTGCCAAAGGAAGACATTTGATTTGATTCTTGTGCTGTTTGCCTGTGCAGGACAGACACCACCAAATATTTTCCCATAGGCCTCGATGCTAATTTACAAAACTTCAGGTCAATGTCACTCCCATGTTTATTAAATCTGGGTCAAATCAGTACCCTGTGCATAAAGATCAATATTTTTGATAACAAAATATTCAATCAAAAGTATAGATTGCTGTTGCATTTCTACTTTTAATTCTCACTTGTTTACAACTCATAGTATTCCGCACCAAAGGAAAATATCTATTCTCATCTGACCCCTCAGTTTAAATTTTCAACTGTCAACCCTATAATTTGCAAAGTACTACTAATATTCGTGTATTTTTTTTATCACCTTAATATCGCTTATTAATGGCAAAACTAATTTTCCATTTAATGGCCAATCAGATCGCTGGGCTCATTTTACCCTCCGCACAACTTTGGGTATCCAAAATTCTGTGCCCATGTTGTAAACAAAGCAGATGTTTTTCCTGCACATGCACATTTTGCCATGGGTCAGATACATTTGATGAACACAAAACCTCTTGACATTCACCAGAAAATCAAACAATTTATATGTTTTATTGGGTTTTTTTATGCCCACAACGCTTTTGGCCAAATTTTGAAGTAAAATTTATCTATGAAATACATGTATCGATGTATGTCCATCTATCTGTCTTTGTGTTATGTCTGGCTTCATCACTAATTTGGTTTAGCTGTTGGTTTAGCCTTATTTTTGAGAAAATTGTTAATAGTATCAAGTTGTAATTGCACATGATGATAAAACATGATTACATTAAATGACTATGACCTTATTCTTGATATTTTTATCCATATGATTATTGTTGTTGAAATTATCACAGGAGAGGTTTTTGAATCATGCAATGGTTTTTTATGAATCTTAATACTGGATGCTCTCCTTTTAGATATTTAAATCCTCAGTGTGTGTGGGTTTCGCTTTAATTATCCATAATGTAAGTCGTCATTTTGTTTAATTGTACATGAAAATTGCTTCAATTCTTCCAAGAATTGTTCACTTTGATTGAGACACTGCTTGCTGTGATCTAGTGGGAGAACATTTAACTTCAAATCGGAGGTCACAGGTTCTTTTTTCAGTACTCAGTCATCATTCCAAAGGCTTTAAACAATGGTAGTGACTGTTTCTGTTCTGCAAGTGCTTGGCATGCGAAGTAAAAGTCGCACGTCTTGGATTAGACATGAAAGGCCCAGCACGTGAAAGAACCCTCACTGCATTGGCAATAGTCCACAGCACAGGTCAAAAGTTGTTGCACTTAACCTAAAGCTGATGACATTTCCAAATAAATTTCTTGCCAGGATGTAAAACAACAAAAGAATAAATAAAAAAACTAACAAAAATGTAAGGCTTGATCAGCTGTAGGTCAATTAACATATATTTCTGATGCAGACCAAGATAAAGTGTTAATTTTCCAAAAACAAAAGTATATACATACAACAAGTAAAACAATATGTCCTGTTTTGTTTTCATGCTTTTCATACTATAGCTTATAGCTAATACTATAGCTTATGATATAGTTATACTATATCTCATATTATAGCTTATAGCTAATACCATAACTTATACTATAGCTCATACTATAGCTAATACTATTGCTTATAGCTAATACTATAGCTTATAGCTAATACTATAACTTATACTATAGCTCATACTATAGCTAATACTATTGCTTGTAGCTAATACTATAGCTTATAGCTAATACCATAACTTATACTATAGCTCATACTATAGCTAATACTATTGCTTATAGCTAATACAATAGCTAATACAATAGCTCATACTATAGCTTTTACTATAGCTTATACTATAGCTTATACTATAGCTTATAGCTAATACAATAGCTCATACTATAGCTTTTACTATAGCTCATACTATAGCTTATACTATAGCTCATAATATAGCTCAGACTATAGCAAATAATATAGCTTATAGCTTATACTGTTCCTCATACTATAACTTTTAGCTTGTTCTATAGCTTATACTATAGCTCATATTGCAGGTTATGGATAATTTACAAAATGGTGTTGAATGGTTCAGGGAACATGTATCCACTCGAGGGGCCAAGAGGGGTATTGTTCTCTGTACTATTCAACACCATTGGGTGATTTATCGAACTTAAAAAATTTAAACCCTTTACTGTGCCCCAATGCATGATTAGGACATTCATCTAAACAATGTTGAATGGTTGAATAGAATCTAAAGTTACTTGGCATGAAGGTAGCTCATGCAATGTTTACTGAGATGTGACAATACAAACATAATGAAATCATATCAAATGTAACATTAATAAGAGTGACAATAATTTAAAGATGTCTCATCTAGACCAGATACATCATATACTGTGATAAATGATGCACTAGATATAGAGGAAATTGACATTGAAAATATACTTAATTTTAACTGGAAAAAAATGATTTAGTGATATATCTGATGATGGAATATTATCAACAACAGAAGGAACCAATTCTTTAAATTACAAATTAACATTTATCGGAGCCAATTCCAGATAAAAAAGATGCCATTATGAAATCCAGATTTGCCCAGAAAGCAAGCAAAATCCAAATGAGCTGTAAATTGATTTGAAAGATAGCTTATTAAACAATAGAAAAGTTTTGAAGAGAAGTACTTTTAAGCCAGGTATAAGAGAAGTGAAAGGGGATTGAAAAGTGAAAGGGGATTTACTGTCAAAACACTACTGTCTTTTCACATAATTGTTTACGTGCTGCCAGTAACAAGTCTGCTGCAAACATCAGTGAGCAGGTTACATGTGAAAAAACATGTCATTGTTCAGATACTGTATGGAATTACAAACATACATTGTACAAATGTTAATCAGGAAATTCAGGCGAGTAATGTGATTCAAGGATCTAAACGAAAACATGATAATGAATTTGAATATGTGTCTAAAAAACTCAACATGGATTTATTAAAATCGGGAAAGGATATTTAAGAATTAACATTCTCTTATATAATTCTTGTTGGAAATATTACAGACAATAAATTAATTTGTTTGAAGGTTAAAATGATTTTGTTTTTTAATCTTTGTTCAGATGACAACTCGGCAGTGGAAAAGCTAAAAATCCATTCAACTATTCAACAGCTACCTGTCACATAGTTGAACAGGGCTAAACTCTATATATCTATTCAACAGTTACCTGTAGATACCTGTAGAATAGTAAAAATAAACCACCCAAAACACAAAGGATGATCTCATAAGAATTTTTTAACTTATAGCTAACACTATAGCTCATACTGTAGCTTATAGCTCTTACTATAGCTTATAATATAGCTCATACCATAGCTTATACTATAGCTCATACTATAGCCTATAGCTAATACTATAGCTCATACTATAGCTTATAGCTCATACTATAACTTACATCTCATACCATAGCTCATACTATAGCTCATAGCTCATATTATAGCTCATACTTTTGTACTAAAAACAAGTCTATCACACCTGTTACAATTTAATTTAGACTTGTTGTCTTTGTAATCATTTGCTAATTGATCTTGGTAGACCTTAATACATGTACTTGTAATATATTTTTAGAAGTGTTATGAAATGAACACACACCTGAGTATGTTAAACAAGATTGAGATGAAAATTGTGTATCGTCTTTATGTACATATGGTTATAAGCTTTCAGTATGACTTCCAAGTTCTGTTTTTGTTTATTGTTGTTTTACATCCCACTCAAGAATCTTTCACTCAAATGGAGATATCACCAAATACTGATGAGGGGCTTCAAATTTTGGCCTATGCTCGGCACTTATGGCCATTGAGCAATGAGGGTTCTTTAACGTGCTGACACCTACTGTGACATGGGACCTCGGTTTTTACTGTCTCATCCGAAAGACAGGTAACTAACCTGCCGCCGACTGGATTCGAATCACGGCCTCACGATCAAGAGTTGAGTGCACTACCGACTGAGCCAGGCCGGCTCTCCAAATTCTGTCATCATTGTAGACATATGAAATTCCAGGTGTATTTTTTTTTTGTTTTGTAACAAACCCCATAAACTGTAAGTTGTAACTTTATTTGTTTGTTTGATTGTTATTTTACATCCTGTCAAGTTTTTTTTCACTTATATTGAGATGTCACCAGCTTCAGGTGAAGTGCTACGAATTTTGATCTGCACTATGGACAGAGTCATGACTTTCACTTCGTATACCGAGCACCTGGCAAAGGAACAGTCACTAGTCACTACCATTTTTAAAGACTTTGGTATGACCCTGTCTGGGAATTAAATATTTTCATGTTTACTGATTGTATAGAAAGATTTATCATCTGAATCTGATATGATGTTTGCCAGATTTAACAATAACTTTGTTTCCTATCTTTGCCTTAAGATGTTGCCATCAGTACATTCTATGTACATTGTATAGAAACATTGATTTTCATACAACCAGTATCAAAATGGAAAATTGTTGATCATATGCTCTATGTTTTTGTATCATTGTTTTGTCACAGATATCCCAGATCAAAGGCATATATTTTTAGTCTTTCTGTTTCTTGCTTTGCACATTTCTCCGTTTCTTGTCTGTATTCTTTATTTTACTTATTGTCAACTAGTGAGTTTCATTCTATAAATTTTAACCATATTTCTTTTGTTTTATTTTGTATCAATGAGATCTGTATTGATTTTAATAATCATCAATAGTTAGCAACATTTTACAGAGTTATGGGACTTAGCTCTCAGTGGCATAATATTGCTAGAATACATCTTATTTCTTAAATATTAATTTTTTATTGGTCAGTAAATTAGCTGCTCTCTAATGGTCATTAACTTGAGTGAAATCTGTCCGTCTGTCCTGAACAACTGTTGTTACCGCTATTTCTCAGAAAGTATTGAAGGGATCTCCTTGAACTTTGACATCAAGGTTCCCCTTGAGGCTTAGTTGTGCGGCCATCTTAGATTTTGACCAAAGGAAGTTTGTTACCGCTATAGAAAGGACTGATGGGATCTCATTGAAATGTGACATCAAGGTTTCCCTTAAGATCTAGTTGTTCATATTGCATTATTATAGAGATTGGAATCCAATGTGGTAAACAGGTGGTCATCTTGGATTTTGACCATAGCAAATTTGTTATTGCTATTTCTCAGAAAGGACTGAAGGGATCTCCTTGAAATTTGAGATGAAGGTTCCCCTTGAGGTCTTTTTGTGCATATTACATTTTCAGAGAGATTGGAATCCATCATGGCTGACAGGCAACCATCTTGGATTTTGACCAAAAGAAGTTTGTTACTGCTTCTTCTCAGAAAGAGCTGAAGAGATCTCCTTGAAATTTGGCATGAAGGTTCCCCTTGAGGTGTAATTGTGCAATTTACATTTTACAGAAATTGGAATCCAACATGGCCAACAGGCGGCCATCTTGGATTTTGACCAATGGATATTTGTTACCGCTATTTCTCAGAAAGGACTGATGGGATCTCATTGAAATGTGACACCAAGGTTCCCCTTAAGATCAAGTTTTGCATATTGCATTTTCAGAGAGATTGGAATCCAATGTGGCCGACAGGTGCATACATGTCCCTTCCACCCCTCCCCTTTCTGAATCTTCCGTCATCGGAAATTTCATATACCGAAAATAAAAAAAGATATGTGGCCAACATGTAAACTCCTCATAATTTCTAATTAGCAAATGTTCGGTTATCAATCAGTTGACACTTTTACAGGTAAATAGCCTGTGGGCATGTTAATTATTGAGGGTGTTAATGATTATATAACACTGTCCCGTCCACTGATTGGCAGTTAATTGGCGATAAGACTAAGTCAAAGTAAGTGTGTGTATGTCATGTGACACACACTTGGATCATCGATGATTAGAAGCATGATTCCAGCCATCAAAAATAGTTATTACAACATCTTACGGTCTCAGAAGATAGTTGTAATGTACTTCAACTAAAAAAATGACCAAAAAACATTATCATTTTATTTATAATCAAGCATGCAAAGCATTTACCTCAAGGTTTAAATTGTCACAAAGCACATGTAATGGTAGACATACTTTAGGAAGTAGTATAAGAAATAGAAACAGACTGGACCGGACTGGTATTTAAATTATGGAAACTTAATTTTTTTTTAGATTATAAACAAAGTTGTTATCTTTTATTCAACTGGTATGTGTATAAACTTGAAAAATGCATGCAATAATATTAAAAAGGAATTCAGTTGGCTAACTAATTTAACAAAAAAGGAAATCAATCAAAAGTTATAACATGCAAAAAAGATAAATGACGATAAAACATCAATAAAAACATCGATTAAAAATCTCCAGTTTTGAGACCAAATCTCCAGCTGAAAAATTAAAAACCTCCAGTTGTGGCATAGCAGTTGGACTGATTTTTATCACATGTATGCGGGTGGCCATCTTAGATTTTGACCATAGGAAGTTTTTTATTGCTATTTCTCAGAAAGGACCAAAGGGATTTCCTTGAAATTTGAGATGAAGGTTCCCTGTGAGGTCTAGTTGTCCATATGACATTTTCAGAGAGATTGGATTCCAACATGGCTGACAGAAAGCCATCTTTGATTTTGACAGGGACAAGGTTTTCCCTGGTCACTGCACATATTTCTAAATGTTGGAGTAATTGTGAGGCAATGTTTCCTTAGGGGTCAGGTTTTACACATCTTTCAGATAATTTTCGAAATTCAAAAGCCCCTAGACAAATTTTTTTGCATCCAGACACAAAAATATGTCTAGAGAGATCAAAATCCAAGATGGACACATGTTGACCATGTTGAATTCCATTCTCTCTAAAAATGTAATATGTTCAATTCAAGTTCAGTTTCACTATAATCTCGTGAAAAATGTATTTCACAGAAATATGGATTTAAGTTCAAATTCAATATTGAGAAACAAAATAAGAGAAAAGAACAGTCTGTCATACATCAGACAGATCATTCCATGGTGGGCACCAAGATCCCTCTGGGATCTCTTGTTTTTATTTTGTATTTGAATAACTTCTAGTTCTTCTATTCAGATAACTTAAAATCCTTCAAAATGCTGGTTTATCTTCCAAATTTACTGTGAATAAAAATATTCAGATTAATTGCTGCTGGTATATGAGATTTGTATTATTTTCTGTTTAGGGTAGTTGACTATTTTAAAACACAAATTTTCATTTACAGTAGTAATTACTACTTGCAGATTAAATTTTATTCACTATAAGTTTATTGTCAATAATCTATGTAGCATACATTTTTCATGGTTTTCTTTGCTTGGTCATTTTTTTTATTTTGATAGAAAAATTATAGCTCCTCTGAAGTTTGAAACTAGAGCCTTTACCAAGATGAGTAAGAGCCTGTTAACACTATCTCAGTTTTCAATCAAAGAGTTAGTCAAACAAAAGTTGATCAAGTTTTCTTGGTCATTGTTATCTGTTGACTTTATCAAAGTTTCTGTTTAACATTGGTCAAAGAGAAGGTAGAAACACATCATTTACGAAGACAAAAAATGGGTCCCTTCTCATAGGATGACTACATTGGTTTTTCAGCATGTCTTCTTATGTGTATCACAAATATCATAAACTGCATCTTTTTTTCTGGCTGTTTTACCATGTGCATTTGTTATTGTAAACAAACTTACATCATTCCTTAAACTAAACTCTGATTGGCTAATTCCCATCAAAGATCATCCACATTTTAAGAAAAATAGAATGAGATTCTTTGCCTGTTGACACTATAAAAAAAATCCTTCAAAACCTTTGACCAAGTTTCCAAGGTCAAAGAAAACTTTGATGGTGTCAGCAGGTCTAGGAGATACATGTATAGAAGATATGCAGGCCTAGGAGATACATGCATAGGAGATATACAGGCCAAGGAGATACATGCATAGGAGATATACAGGCCAAGGAGATATGTGTATAGGAGATATACAGGCCTAGGTGATAAGTGTATAGGAGATATATGTATAGAAGATATGCAGGCCTAGGAGATACATGTATAGAAGATATGCAGGCCTAGGAGATACATGTATAGGAGATATACACACCTAGGAGATACATGTATAGGAGATATATAGGCCTAGGAGATACATGCATAGGAGATATACAGGCCAAGGAGATATGTGTATAGGAGATATACAGGCCTAGGTGATAAGTGTATAGGAGATATATGTATAGGCGATATACAGGCCTAGGAGATATACAGACCTAGGATATATACAGGCCTAGGAGATATACAGGCTTAGGAGATACATGTATAGGAGATGTACATATAAAGGAGATATACAGGCCTAGGAGATATACAGGCCTAGGAGATATACAGGCCTAGGATATATACAGGCCTAGGAGATATACAGGCTTAGGAGATATACAGGCCTAGGAGATATACAGGCCTAGGAGATATACAGGCCTAGGAGATATACAGACCTAGGATATATACAGGCCTAGGAGATATACAGGCTTAGGAGATACATGTATAGGAGATGTACATATAAAGGAGATATACAGGCCTAGGAGATATACAGGCCTAGGAGATATACAGGCCTAGGAGATATACAGGCTTAGGAGATGCATGTATAAGAGATATACAGGCCTTGGAGATATACAGGCCTAAGACATAAGTGTATAGGGGATATACAGGCCTAGGAGATATATGTATAGGAGATATACAGGTCTAGGAGATACATGTATAGGAGATATACAGGCCTAGGAGATACATGTATAGGAGATGTACATATAAAGGAGATATACAGGCCTAGGAGATACATGTATAGGAGATGTACATATAAAGGAGATATACAGGCCTAGGAGATACATGTATAGGAGATGTACATATAAAGGAGATATACAGGCCTAGGAGATACATGTATAGGAGATGTACGTATAAAGGAGATATACAGGCCTAGGAGATACATGTACAGGGCTGTAGGAGGATATACAGACCTAGGAGATACATGTATACAGGCCTAGGAGATATACTAGGAGATACATGTATAGGATGTACGTATATACAGGCCTAGGAGATATACAGGCTTAGGAGATACATGTATAGGAGATGTACGTATAAAGGAGAGATATACAGGCCTAGGAGATACATGTATATGAGATGTATAAAGGGAGATGCCTAGGAGATATAAGGCTTAGGATATACATGTATAGGAGATGTACATATAAAGGAGATATAGCCTAGGAGATACATGTATAGGAGATGTACGTTTAAAGGAGATATACAGGCCTAGGGATATACAGAGGAGACATCTGTATAGGAGATGTACATATAAAGGAGATATACAGGCCTAGGAGATACATGTATAGGAGGCATATAAAGGAGATATACAGGCCTGTATACATGTATAGGAGATGTACATTTAAAGGAGATATACAGGCCTAGGAGATACATGTATAGGAGATGTACGTATAAAGGAGATATACAGGCCTAGGAGATATACAGGCTTAGGAGATACATGTATAGGAGATGTACATATAAAGGAGATATACAGGCCTAGGAGATACATGTATAGGAGATGTACGTATAAAGGAGATATACAGGCCTAGGAGATACATGTATAGGAGATGTAACATATAAAGGAGATATACAGGCCCTACAGGCTTAGGAGATACATGTATAGGAGATGTACATATAAAGGAGATATACAGGCTTAGGAGATACATGTATAGGAGATGTACATATAAAGGAGATATACAGGCTTAGGAGATACATGTATAGGAGATGTACGTATAAAGGAGATATACAGGCCTAGGAGCCTAGGAGATGTACATATAAAGGAGTATAGGAGGATGTACATATAAAGGAGATGTACGTATATAGGCTTAGGAGATACATGTATAGGAGATGTACATATAAAGGAGATATACAGGCCTAGGAGATACATGTATAGGAGATGTACATATAAAGGAGATATACAGGCCTAGGAGATACATGTATAGGAGATGTACATATAAAGGAGATATACAGGCCTAGGAGATACATGTATAGGAGATGTACGTATAAAGGAGATATACAGGCCTAGGAGATACATGTTTAGGAGATATACATACATGTACATCACTAAATGCTTCAAGTATCATATCAAGTGTTCAAAAATTACTTTTGTACTTCGAGAAATATTTCTGCTCATGTTTATCATGATATAATTCTCAACGATACTATAGGCTAGGCCATGAATTAATATAACTCTAAGTTCTTGAAAGTTCATAAGACAGACAGAAAACATCAGAGGAAGAAAGTGAAAGTTGTATCAAAAATGGCTTTCAGAATCCATGTGCCTATTTTTTTTTTTTTTTTTTACGTGTGAACAGTAATATAACTGAGTGCATAAACTGCTTTATTCTAACGTTTCCTTGTGTTCTACTTAATTTGCACTTTACATACAGTTAATATTATCCTGTAGAATTCTGACATTATAGACCGGTCATGACAGATTCTCCATTATTTTAGCTGGTAATATTTGCTGTAGATTAAAATCTTGTTTTTATGATCATTAAATGTAAAATTACTTGCACTACACATCATTTTCCTGCCTATTTTGCCAGAATCTGCTGATAGAAAATTTAAATGGTTTCTCTGCACCAAATGATTAAATTCTATAAATATCAGAAAGATTTATAACCAAACATCTCTTTCAATTTATAAGCTTGTGAATTACTCTTTTGTTCTTCTCCATAAATCATTAACAATTGATGCCATGGGTTTACTATTGAAGGAATTCTTTCACACTTGAAATATGTGAACATATCCAGGCCTTTGTCTGTAAGAATAAATTGATATTGTTTTAGGAAATGAAGAAAGTCACAAATACTGCTTTTTAGCTCACCTAAGCCAAAAGTGTCAACCTATATCAAAAGTCAGGAGTTATATATCCGTCTCTCCATCCTGTTGTTTTATGTGATAATTCGATCAATTATGGCCCAATTTTCGTCAAACTTGGTAGGATGTTTCTTTGCATGAACCATTCAGAGGCATTTGTAAATCGTGTAATTTCAACTATATTTGGCTGAGTTATGTACCTTTTATTGCCAAATATTGGCATTATGTACAAAATGTAAGAACTTTCTTGTATTCCCTTCAATTCCTTTCAAATTTGGTATGGTATATGTATCACAACAAGCAATAATGTTTAACATATAATACGGGTTTTGTTGCCGTGTTTCAACTTTCTGCAGAATTGGTCAGTTATGGCCCTATGTGAGCTAGTTTTTTCTGGTTTATTGTGGGCGCAACTAGTCCCACAGTTTTCACCTGAATATTTCGCGAATCAGCATGTGTTTGGTATCATATGAAGATGTGCATGTTGTAAAATTAAAGTGCTGTGTCAAGAGTTATGGCCCTTTGATTGTTCAATAATGACATTATGTAGAAAATGCAAGAACTTTTGTATTTTTCATTTAATTCCTTTCAAATTTGGTATGTTATCACAAGAAGCAATAGTGTTTAACATATATTATGGGTTTTATTGTCGTGTTTCAACTTCACGTAGCATAGATGAGTGGAAATTCTGGATATGTCAAAGTTGAACAGCTCATACCTGATTTTTATGGAAAAAATTAAGAAAAAATATGTTAATAAAAATTTCAGTTATCTCAAATTCTGGATATCTCGAAGGAATAGGGGTCGTACTATAAATTTCGAGAAAATGATATTTGACTGTATATATTTTCTAGTGAATGTAAGAGACTTGTCTATGACAGTACAGCTCATATTCACTCCTCTGCGTCTTAATTTGGGGTGTTTATCTTTTTAAACAATTCAATAACACATATTTTTCAGTTTAAAGAAACATTTCATCACAATTAAATAATATGTAAAATTTTATGAAATTTGGTGAGTGAAAATCTAGAAGAAAAAAAACATGCAATATTTATATTTTTATAAAAAAACATTTTAAGATCGAGAAAATGAAAAATATATAAAATAAAAATTTTAATGGAGTTTTAGGCCGCATTCAATGATTTTTCAGTTCTACTGTTATGGCTCTTTTTTAATGGTAAAAACTGGTTACAATGTACACGTGAAGAGAACACCAGCCCAGCAGGTAAACGGGCAAACTTCCTCACAAAATCAGCAGAGGTTTCAGTGAATCTCAAACACATGCAATGATTCATTGTCGATTGAGGGCAAAGGCAATACAAATTCAAATCTTTAATACTTTATCAAACATTTTCTTTTTATCAATTATTATTTTTTTAATGTTTAAAGTTTCACTTTACTGGAGTACGACAGTTGAAATAAGGATCAGATTAACATTCAGAAATGTATAAATATAAAACATTATTGATTTCACTGACATAATATTGCAACATCTTGTAATTGATTTGGAATAAATGAGCCACAAATGGGAATACCGATAACCACTAAGTTTGTATTCTTTGAAGTGTATTTGTCATCAGGTCCTGTTCTATGATTGAGTTTTTTCCATGTGAAGTAATCAAACTGGTTTACTTGGCATTCAATTCAAGATGGCTGTGGGCCTGATATATGCAATTTTTGTTTTCTCTGTAGTCTTGAACACTACGAATCCTTCAAACCCTCTCTCATCGGACCATAAAAGACAGCTCCACTTTGCAGAAATCCTATACAAGATTTACCACGATCAAACTGCAAAATGGAGTCATAAATTGACGATAATTGATTTGTTTTCTTTTAACCATGCATTCTTAAAAAAAGGGAGATCTTATAACCTTTTTGCTTTTGAAAATAGATCTTTATAAAGTAAGAGGTATACCAAGTTTATCAATGATATTATTGTATACACACAAACATACACTTCTGTCAATACTAACTGATCAGTCTGATATTTATATAAAATAAGTATCCAATCTATTTCTTCTTTATATAAAAAATTATGAAGTTTTCTTCTTTCTCATGTGCATCAGACAAAACATTGTAAGGTGGTTTGATTAGATCTGATACTGACAGTAATTAACTGGGTAGAACTTGGGAGTAATTTGACTTTGATTATACGTTTTCACTGGTGTACAATTTGTCACACACACATTACCTGTAATTATGTTAGCAGACCAAACACCATAAATTTGTCCATGGTAAATGATGGTTTACTATATAACCAAGACGCCCTGTTAGAACAACAGAGATGGAAAGGGGAAAATGAACAATTATTATTTTCATTGTATGCTAGTTCTACCACTGGGGAAAATGCTTGACATTTAAAATCGACTTCAATCTCCTAGTTTTTGAAGACAATATATGACATGAAAAACCAATTATTCTTAGTCTCAGTTTGATGTTTTGTACAAAAGCAAATGTGATTGGTAAAATGATGAGGACTATAATTGGCCGTCTGTTGGTGCATTGTTCAGTGTCTGTTTAATATCAGTACCCACATTGTTTTGATATCGACTGGTATTAAGGATTTTATTTCCTGAATCTTTAAATATATTGACCTTTATGCCAATGTTATCTTATGTTACAAGTGTACATGTATTTCAGTTTTTACCTATTTCTGTAAGTCAGTACTGGTACAGGTGAGAACTGGGTATTTGTCTCAGTGTTAATACCGATTTTTTTTTTTAAATCTTGTTTTATGCCACACTCAACAAATTTTTTCAGTTATATGATGGTGGCCCCTTTTTAAATGGTGGAGGAGATGACTCAGTAACAATGTACCCAGGAAGAGACATTAGGCTTTCTGCCAGTAAACTGGTAAACTTTCTCATAAAATCAGCTTTGCTTCTAGTGGGGCTCAATCGCTTGCTAACTGGAGGTGAGAGACTTGGTTTAGAACATGATGCACTAACCACTCAACCACAGAGGCCCCCAGTGTTCTTGCTTCCTGGACTGCTGGTTCTTTTATTGTAAGATGATCTAATCTAGTGTGCAGTCAGTATTCAATATTCTGACATCTTCATATATTTTCAATTTAAATTTAGCATAAACACAAGCCACTGATTACTAAGTACTTGAGCATATGTGTTCATATCCACTTGCCAACTTCAGTGCATATGGAAATTTAATGCAATTTTGTGTTTGCAAGAAAATGAATAAAATCCAATGTGTTCTAAAATCCTTCATTTTTCAATTTATAGTTAGTTAAGCCAAATCTTGTTCTCGTGAAATTTAAAATTTATATCGACACTTCAGATGCCTATGTGTGTTTGTGTGTGTGTTTACATATGTGTATGGGGGAGGGGTGAGAGAGAGAGAGAGAGAGAGAGATTAATGTGAAATTTTCACACTTATTTCATGCAAAATTATCATGAAAAAATTGCCTTGAACTTGAAAAAATACTCTGTGCTTATCTGAGTGGCTACTGGGTATTATGATCTCTTTACCTAAAGGGGCATTTCCTGTGTTGTTGTTTTCTTTCAAAAAACAAAGTTCTTTCTTTTTTTACTACTTAGACTGATATACAATAACAAAAAAAAGAGATAAATTCCTATATATTTTGTGAAAATTGTTTGAGAAACCAAGTTTGGCAATTATTCACTTGCAATTGATTAATTCATCCTTTTTTTTTTGTATATGCATACATTTCCCACACTGGACCTGACCTTATTTTCACAAAATATACAGGAATAT
The DNA here is from genome assembly GCA_030159075.1 of Atrina japonica. Classification (NCBI taxonomy): domain Eukaryota; kingdom Metazoa; phylum Mollusca; class Bivalvia; order Pterioida; family Pinnidae; genus Atrina; species Atrina japonica. Next base: position 137,492 of record BROG01000598.1, on the reverse strand, counting down.
AAGAATTATTATGCCTGTGTATATTTCTTATTTGTTATTGTACATCAATCTAAGTAGTAAAATAGGAAATAATGTTGTTGTTGTTGTTGTTGTTGTTGTTGTTTATTGTTATTGTTGTTGTTGTTTTTAAGAAAATACAGCTCATTGTCCTTTCAGAACAATTTCAGATATAAATTGGCATGGTCTTAATTCAACTCTCCAAATGAGGTGATATAAAGGATATGAATCACTGTGTACAGTCAATGCCACTTAATTGCATACCTGATAATTGCATATTCGTGTTTATTGCATAAAAACTCAAAACAGAAAACCACTTCCCATCTCTTATATGTTAAATATTTGTTATAATTGCATATGTTTAACCAAGAATTCCTGTTTTTAGTATAAAATATTCTCCAAAATTGGGGAAAATGTACTGATTATGGTAAAAAGTTATATGTGGAAATACTGTTTTAATAGAACTGAGAACATACCAAACTGTGTTTTATAAAAATCTTCCTTTTATGACATTTTTTACCCTAATGCTTAATGAGAATCCATTACTAGAGTACCTAGGATGTTTTCTCTGACATTTTGGCTATGCAATTAAGAGAAATCAGCTGTATATAAAGCTCACTCATATTTGCATCACAAACACAATTAGTTATTTAAGAAAATTCCTATTTATAGTCCAGGCTTAATACCTGTTTTGTTAATTGGTTTCTCTGATTTAACTCTAATGTTCTTGTGCCACAGATTGTTTATTCAGAAGTAGTCAGTGACATTTTATTTCCATCTCTATATCCAGTGGATATTATAATCAGATATGAAATTTATGAGATATCTTTAATGGGAAGATCTTCAGAATGTTAAGATTTTAATTTCATCTTGTCAGAGTGAATACAAAGAAATCAATATTTCCGTAAAATATAATAATTTTTTTTTTTTTTTTAAATGCTTTTAGAATCATTGTTATGAATCCTATCTGATGTTCTGTAAACCTGAAGAACATTGTTTGAATTAGATTCTGCTGTACTGTGCAGATAACTAACATGGTCAAACTAGAAGTGACCAGTGGTCAACATTACCACATTCTCAGATAGTCAGATTTGAATGTTGACAAGTTAGTCATTGACAGACTGAGATGTTTAAATGAAAAAGCTAATGATCTGACAGTCCTGATTAGTCGATTTAAATTCTGTATTCAACCAAATAAGCCCCCAGGGCACTACAAAAATAGGGAAAAAGGGGTGGATTGCTTATTGGGACCAATTAATAGTCAAATTAACGTAAAGCAGTTAATTTTTTATAAGGTACAGTGATAAAGTTGTTGTAGTTAATACTGTGGACACCTATCGGCATTCTTGTGTTGCATTGGGCTAGAGATAAACTGCCACATACGTTTTTCTGGTTCACATCACCTTGTCAACCAGCTAGAATATGTGAAAAAGGGGAGGTGTGCTTATAGGGACATTGGCACTTATTGGGTTGAATATAATATAATCAACTAGTCAGATTGGTAAAGAACTGATGTTGACAACAAACAGATGGGCAAATGTGTTTGTGTCTGTGTGTGATTGTGTACATATGTGTTTGTGGTATGTTCATGTATGTAGTGTGTGTGTTGGGATTTTATGATGTGTGTGAGTTTGTGTTGGTGTGTGTGTTGTGTGTGAGTTTGTGTTGGAATGTGTGTTTTACATAAGACAATGTGTAAAACAACATGTGCTTGTAAAAGCTTTATGCTATGAAGAAGTATTGTTTACACGGTGACAACCATTCTAGCTTTCCTTGCTATTGTTTGTATAGTAATAACCATTACATAGTGACAACTATTACATAGTGACAGTGATAACCATTACACAGTGACAAACATTCAAGCTTTCCCTGTGATTGTTTGTAGTGACAACCATTACACATGACAACCATTCAAGCTTTCCCTGCTGTTGTTTGTACAGTGACAACCATTCAAGCTTTCCCTCTGTTGTTTGTATAGTAATAACCATTACATAGTGACAACTATTACATAATGACAGTGACAACCATTACACAGTGACAACCATTCTAGCTTTCCCTGCTGTTGTTTGTAGTGACAACCATTCAAGCTTTCCCTGCTGTTGTTTGTACAGTGACAACCATTCTAGCTTTCCCTGCTGTTGTTTGTACAGTGACAACCATTACATAGTGACAACCATTACACAGTGACAATCATTACATAGTGACAACCCTTACATAGTGACAACCATTACACAGTGACTACTATTATATAGTGACAACCATTACACAGTGATAACCATTACATAGTGACAACCATTACACAGTGACAATCATTACATAGTGACAACCTTTACATAGTGACAACCATTACACAGTGACAATCATTCTAGCTTTCCCTGCTGTTGTTTGTACAGTGACAACCATTACATAGTGACAACCATTACATAGTGACAACTATTACATAATGACAACCATTACTTAGTGACAACCATTACACAGTGATAACCATTACTCAGTGACAACCATTACACAGTGATAACCATTACATAGTGACAACCATTACATAGTGACAACCATTACACAGTGACAGCCATTACATAGTGACAACCATTACACAGTTACAACCATTACACATGACAACCATAACATAGTGACAACCATTACATAGTGACAGCCATTATACAGTGACAACCATTACATAGTGACAGCCATTACATAGTGACAACCATTACACAATTGACAGCCATTACATAGTGATAACCATTACACAGTGACAACCATTACACTTTGACAACCATTGCATAGTGATAACCATTACATAGTGACAGCCATTACACAGTGACAACCATTTAATAGTGACAACCATTACACAGTGATAACCATTACACAGTGACAACCATTACACAGTGACAACCATTACATAGTGACAACCATTTACGCTTTCCTGTTTTTTTGTACAGTGACAACCATTACTCAGTGACAACCATTACATAGTGACAACCAATACATAGTGACAACCATTACTTAGTGACAACCATTACTCAGTGACAACCATTACACAGTGACAACTATTACATAATGACAACCATTATACAGTGACAACCATTACACAGTTACAACCATTACACAGCAACAACTATTACACAGTGATTACCATTACACAGTGACAACCATTACATAGTGACAACCATTTAAGCTTTGCTGCTTTTTTTGTATATTGACAACCATTACATAGTGACAACCATTACATGGTAACAACCATTACACAGTGACAACCATTACTCAGTGACAACCATTACACAGTGACAACCATTACATAGTCACAACCATTATACAGTGACAACCATTACACAGTTACAACCATTACACAGTGACAACCATTAATCAGTGACAACCATTACATAGTGACAACAATTACACAGTGACAACCATTTAATAGTGACAACCATTACATAGTGACAACCATTACACAGTAACAACCATTCAAGCTTTCCCTGATATTTGTTCAAGCTTTTCCTGATATAATATTCACAGTAACAACCATTCTACTGTTCACTACAAATGTCATTTAGCTTTGTAAAAAGTTATCTATGCCTAGAGTCAGAGGAAAAAGATTTTGTTTAGCAATGTTTGAATTCATGAAACACATGTGTGAGATATCAATGTCCATTCTCTTTTAATTTACAGGTTATTAGTTCCAAGAATTTTGCTTCATATAAAAAGAAAAATAATTAAAATAGTTATTTTAGGAACATACAATCAAAACTCCAAATAAAAAAGCAACACAAAAATCAACTTCCTGTTTTGCAGGATGGCTGCCATTTTATATTTTTCCAAGAAGATTTGTAGATGAGATATCTATTAGTAACAATCCAGTGTTGGGGTATTTGCTATCAAGTGATTTATTTCAATATCCGGCCCTCAATATTGAGCCTAATCCTCCTTCATCATTTGAAAGTCATTACAGACTTAAAGTAGGGAAGCTAATAGAACAAAAGCAAGTTCAAAATGAGGCATGACAACAGTTGTCCGTTTTACTTTAGGTTTCGATGTCATTCACAGTTTATAGCATTTTCTGTACACATAAACCACTCATGCTGCCTTTTGTCTGTTAGAATAGAAGAAATAATTAGGGAATGAAGAAACCAAAGTATTGAATTGTATTATATGATATTATATAATCTGTGTGTGTGTTTGTGTATGTAGGGGTATGTGTATAGGTGTGGGGGTATGTGTGTAGGTGTGTGTATCTGTGTGTGTGTGTGAGAGAGAGAGAGAGAGGATGTGGGTGTGTGTCACTGTGGAATGACCATGTATAGATATCTAGAAAGCCTATAGGTCTATTGAGGTCAAGTGGCACATCCAGCTTCCATCAAAAACCATAAACAACACAGTCTATTTTCCAAGAACAATAATACACACATAAAACAGAGACCCCATGTATTAATGCAGCTCTAATGTTTTCGTTGCTGAAAACAAGTCTGTCACCCTTATTATGATTAAATTTAGATGTATGTACAAACATATGCCACTTTAACTAGGTAGACCTTTACAATATTTTTTTATTTTATTTTTTTTGCACGGCTTTATTGTTGAAGGCATTTTTTGAGTTCCTTATGTTAGCTATATAAAGTTAATCTTCAGAACTCACAAAACATCTTAGACAAAATACTGTACAGTTGCTTTCATTCAGGTGGGGGATTTAATTTCACTATATTCGCGGTTAAGGAAATTACCACAAAATCAATTACCCATGAACATAATACCTTATACTTACGAAGTATGAGAAAGACAATAAGAAATCAATAAGAATTATAAAAGTTATCACCAATGAAATTTATTCATATACAAATGTATTACCAGACATAGTACACAAACAAAATTTTCATATTTCATATGCTTTAATTCTAAACTTTACAAAACTGCTCATTTGTTACACAGTCATAACACAAAATCTATTAACTTAAGCTGTAATAATTATGAATGTTGATTCAAATTTTATAGTTCTGTGAGTGTAAAGATTTTCTTTATCATTTCGATATTGGCCAAAAGTTTGTCAGTTGATGGACACAAGCTTATTGAATGGAAAACCAGAGGGATAACCTCTATTACATGTCTGTTTTGGAAAGGGTCTTGCTCGAAATTTAATACCTGTGAATATCTTTCTTTTCTGGAAAAAGTGAAATTTTCTCCCTGTGAAATTAAACAACTATACAGTAGTGTTTCTAAATCAGGGATGCAATTGTTTTAAAAAATGAAAGTTTTCAGTAAAACAGAAAATGTTGATTGTAGAAATATAAAATTGTATGAAATTTGGTTAAAGAACTTGTTTTACCAATCATGTATTTCTAGGTAATTTCTTTGTATATTGTAATGATATTCTTTCCACAAGCCATGCATGTTCAGTCACTATTGTCTGTGTCAACATAATGCCGAGGTTGACCTGAATTTCCAAGTAGCTCATTCTAAGCTTCATATAAACTTTATAGATGCAGCTTCTTTTAGAATCATTTTTAGATCATATATGCTCTGATAATTAAATTTGATATTCAAGGGCTGCAGTGCAAGCTGTTGCTATTGTATTGATGGATTTTACTTCCCATTTCTATAAGCAGCTATTATTTTGGTCAATAATTTGATTTTGATCACGACATGATTTGATTTAGTACAAGGTGCGTCTGATCAGAAAGTCATTTGTTTTGCTGTGTACAGCGCAGCAAATGTGCCTGTTGTAGAGAAAATATCATTAGCTTCAATGACAGTTTGATTAGTGCTGAGTACTTTAAATAAACTATAGTTACATGTATTTTAACAGTCTACCATAAGGGCCAACAGCCTGGTTAAAAAAAAAACTATAGAAACCTTCAGATTATCTGTGACTGTTTTTCTGTTATAAATATCAAATTTAAATCTTTCACTTTTTTTATTGCTTTGAGACCTGAAACAAAACCCTATATTTTGTGAGCCAACTTAAGCATTTATCCCTGCTTTCTGTACTCAAATAAAAATATTAAAACTCTTGATAGTTTGCTTAAATTTCCATATTTCCTGCTACAATGTGTTTATCTTTGTAAATACAGTGAAATCTTGTCATGTTGAAATTGGAGGAGTTGTAATTCCGGTTATGTCAAAGTCGAATGACCAGTCCCGATTTTTTTTCTATATATTTATTCTACTTTTATTCCAGATATCTCAAAGTTTTCATCTTCAAATTTTGCTTATCTTGAAGTATATTTTTGGTCCTAAGTATCAAAATATTATAGAATTGTCACCTGTTATCTCGAAATTACCTTCCAGCAATTCAAGATTAACTCTTTGTATGCCAGATGCATTGTAAATAATTACTTGTTTACCTGCAAAACATGGGACGATAAACTCCCGTTAATGAGTCATGATGAAAGAGTAACTAATAATTGCTTAAATCCAATATAACAATTGCTTAAACACAATTCAAATTAAGCAAAAACCTGAGTAGATGTATTCGTTGTCCATTAAGAATAGAAAATGTGTGAATTTAAAATTTTGGTTATCTCGAATTTCGGGTATGTCAAAGTGAATTTTTTTATCCAGTATAATCCCTACAGATTTGGCATGCCGCATATTTTTTCCCCCAAAATAAACTATTTTCGATTCATGTCCAAAACTTTGTATAATCTAATTACCAATCTACATACAGTGGAACCTCACCTAAAGGCCAGTCAGGTGGTCTTAATTGCAAGGTTCCAATGTATTTTGAAAATGATCACACATTTTCTGTTATTTGTTTTGGGTTGCAAATACTTGGCACCATAAGAGAAATGTATGCAGAATGGTAAAATACCAAAGCCAGCAGATTAACAGAATAAGAGATGATCCTTACCTGGTCGTTTTTTATTTTTTGTTTTTTTTTTGGGGGGGGGGGGGGTCATCATAAAGAATGACAATGTACAATGTAACTCTACTGGTGAGGTTTTACATCACATGCAAGAGGTTTCAGATCAAATTCCAGTCTGACTGGAGACTTATTATACACATTATGGTTATGCCCTCTGGCTTCTTTAAGTCTTCAGACTGATACTCTCAAATCTGTGCCCTTGTAAGCACGCTGCATGTTAAAGAACCTTATCTACATTGGTACAAATCCATATAAAAACTCATATTTATCTTACATTTTACTACACACACAAACCAGTTAACATTCTTCTCAAACTGAAAAATGATGGCTCCTTGATTATGTTGATGTGCCTCACATATTGTGGTAACCGTTTCTGTCGTTTGTGTTTGGTGCAGAAACAGTCCATTAAAACTGTCCATATAAAGCCTTGGTTCCAGTGTTAGCTTGATTTGAACCCATAATGTTCTGTTTGGAAGGCATATACCCAGTGTGTCTACACCACCACAAGTGGCTGCTAATGTCAGTATTACGTTTTGTATATATTTAGCTCATCAACCCCTGAGAAACAATGAACTCTTCTAATGAATAACATGATTTGGGTAAGTCTAAATGTGTTTTAAGGAGTGAGTGAGTTAACTGTATAAAGATACCCCTTGGTTTATAGGATTTGCTAGTGTGATAACATGGTCAAAATTTGAGAGTGTTTATTGATTAATTTTTTCATGTTTTGAAAATAAAATGATAATAAGACATCTTTTTTAAAAAAAATTTGTTTTGTTATTTTCTAGGATCTCAAAGAAAAGGCATTAGCGCAGCAACAGAAGATATTGATAGCAACAAATCTCGCCATGAGGCAATGCCTGCACCACAAACTTCTACAAAACTGGTACTTTCGGGTGGTGAAGGATATGTGGATTTTAGAATAGGTAAGATTTATATGCATATAGCAAAATGCTAACCTCATAGACACCGCTACTGAACTGAAATAATGTTTGTGACATATAGGTAAACAATGGAGAAATGTGACATATAGGTAAACAATGGAGAAATGTGACATATAGGTAAACAATGGAGAAATGTGACATATAGGTAAACAATGGAGAAATGTGACATATAGGTAAACAATGGAGAAATGTGACATATAGGTAAACAATGGAGAAATGTGACATATAGGTAAACAATGGAGAAATGTGACATTGTTAAGAACCTGGTTACCTAATTTTTTAAATTATGTGTTAACTGCTATAAAACATGTAATTATTAGAAATTTACCTGTCAAATATCTTATTAACACCTGTAGAATTCTGCATACAGTGAAACTTGTATATAATGACCTCTTTAGGGACACAAGAAAACCAGTCTTTATAAGGAGGTGGTCTTTATATAGAGGTAGATTTGTACATAAATAGTACTACATGTATGCAGGACAGCAAAACAGTCTTTGTGACCAAATGGTCGTTGTACACAGATGCTCACTAAAGTAAGTTTTACTGTATTTAAATGTCAAGTATTGTACAATTTTTTTTTTTTATTGTTGCTGTTTTTAGTGGGAGGTTTTGTTTTTCAAAAAACAAAACAGTAAACACACTCTAAATTCCCAAATTCCGGCCCCTTGGCCTTTATTAAGTGAGAGACGACAATATATAAGTTACATGATATCAAAGCTGAATAATTAATAGCTTCATTGCAAATGTTTATGGTTAAAGGCTTGTACTTGATACTTCTCTTTGTAGGACATTGAATTTTATTGGTTTTGTTTTTGTTTTTTCAAAAGAAATAAATTTTCACAATTTCTTTGCTGTCCAGTCATATTATACTGATAGTAAGATGTATAGATAAGATACATTCTCCTGAAACCATTCAGCCTTATGATTCCAGACAAGATAAGATTTTCTCCAGATTTAGACTAGGCCCATGGTTTGGAAGGAATTGATTTGTAAAACTTGAGTCTGTCTGCTGATTCATATTGGAGTTGTATAAATTCTCTCATATAAACATGCAAATTGTATAGACTTTATGGTAACGTTGGAATCCTCTCAGGAGTTGATTGTGCCGTAAATCTAATACATGAACTCCTTTAAGTAAATCGTACATCAGTTTTAATTTCTCATAGAGAAAAACAACATTATGTGTAGTGTATAAATGTTCTCTGGATACCGTCCTTCTGTTATTGATCTCAGCAGCAACAAACAACTTATTTACAACATTAGGGGAGAAGTCATTGCCTATTTGTTACATGAAAAATTTCTTCTTGCACAAACAAAATAATCTTCAACTCATTGACTATGGCTTGCACCATTGTCTATTTATGTCATCCCAAATATCAGAAATTGTGTTATAAATAGAATGTTATGTTGAACTTTTATTCTTTCCAATTCAAGGGAATTCATCCAAATTGTCTTTGTTGTGCTACAGGATATATATGCCATGGGTCAAATTTGATCATCAATTGGTTTCAGTTCTTTTGAAAGAGTGTAGAATTTTGTTATAGATTTTTGGATAAAATCACTCTCTGGTTAATTGGAATTTCTTCACTTCTGTATATCTTTTTTTGCCCCCATGACAGGGGGGAGGGGGGCGCAGATCAAATTATCCATAACCATTCGTTCGTCAGGATAAAGATGCAAAGTTTGTCCCGCTTTTTACTCCTACAATCTTAAAGCTTTAATATTCTGGTTGTTTTGGAGGTCTGTGTTTATCCATTGTCAGTAGATGTTTAAGCCACCATGGCACCTGGTCCCACCTATGGTGGTTCCAGAGGTCTGTGTTTGTCCAATGTCAGGAGATGTTTATGCCTCAATGGCACCTGGTCCCATATCTGGTGGTTCCAGAGGTCTGTGTTTGTCCAGTATCAGGGTATGTTTATGCCTCCATAACCCGAATAATCCAGTTGTTATATTTCACTCACTTCAATCAGTACATTAATGCCTGAATGCATACACAATCAGAATTCTTCAACCGGAAGAAATTTTTACTGTGCCAGATTATGACCTCATAGTACTTTACGTCAGAATTTTGGGAAGTTGCATTGACAACTTCGCAAAACTAGAGTTTTTTTTTTTAAATTACTGGTTTGTTTGTTTGTTTTTTGTTGTTTAACGTCCCATTCAAGAATCTTTCACTCTTATGGAGACATCACCAAATGCTGGTGAAGGGCTTCAAATTTTGGCCTATGCTCAACACTTACGGCCATTGAGCAGTGAGGGTTTCTTTAACGTGTCGACACCTACTGTGACATACCTCGGTTTTTACTGTCTCATCCGCAAGACAGGAAACCAACCTGCCGTCGGCTGGACTCGAACTCACGACCTCACGATCAAGAGTCGAGCGCGCTACCCACTGAGCCAGGCCAGCTCAAATTACTGGTAAATGAGAGTTGTGATTCATCGTAAAATTTCAACTGTAAACCTATCATTCATTTGCAGTATATGTTCAATATATTTTCTTTGTTTTATATTTAACATTTATTCATCCTCTATTTGTCCTCAAATTTGAAACGGAAATCCAGAATCCACTCTCTGAACATCTCTGATTGGTCACTTGATTCACATGGCAGCTGAAGGATTTCTACTGCATAACCCGTTCAAGCCGACTGGAGGGACTTTAACCAGAAGAGGGCGCTGTAATCATTTAAGTTAATGTCTCTATGGCACCTGATACATATACCACATCTGGTGGTTCCAGGGGTCTGTTTTGGTACAATATTCATCATTATCTTTATTGTTGATTGACTTATGGACTTCTTTACTGTCAATGCTTTGTTGTCTATGATTTTTGTGCCCCACACAAGGAATGTCGTGAGGTAAAGGTCACATATTTCATTCTTGTTACCGAGTCATACTAAGACATTCAAAAAGGTAGTGATTTTGATTGAGACTTAAAAACTTCGTCCTGTGTCACAGTGGCGTGTTGAAGAGAAAGTCACTGAATTTTCTATGAAGAATTGCAAGTTGTTGGTCTGTAGAATGAGAATTGAAATTGGCAGGTCTTTAAATTAAGACTCTAAAAAACCTAGGGCCCTTATCATAACATGCATGGGATGCAGAAGAACTCAGTGCATTTGAGTCAGTCCATAGAACAAGTGAAAATTTGTGGCACTTTATCTGTAGCTGATGACTCCATAAAAGTGGGAAATTCTTGGCAGAATGTTGAGCCGGCCTGGCACAGTTGGTAGCACACTCGACTCTTGATCGTGAGGTTGTTGAGTACAAGTGCAGCCGGCTACAGGTCAGATTCCTGTCCTTTGGATGAGACAATAAAAACCGAGGTCCAATGTCACTGTAGGTGTGGGCATGTTAAAGAATCCTCACTGCTCAGTGGCCGTAAGTGCTGAGCATAGGCCAAACTTTGATGTCCTTCACTGGCATTGCCATTGGTGACGTCTCCGTATCAGTTAAAGATTCTTGAGTGGGATGTTAAACAACAATACAACCAACCAACAACTCGGCAGAATGTTAAACATGAAACAAACCATTCAACAGCATTAAGGCTGCAATGTTTACTCGAGCCAAGGTCCAGCAGGAGTGGAATGTAAAAGAACCCTCATTGCATTGACATCAGTCTATAGTACAAGGTCAAAATTTGTAGCACTTCACCTAGATCTGCTGACAGCTCCATATCAGTGAAAAATTCTTGGCAGGATGGAAACAAAAATAAAACCTCAATCTACATCAAAGTCAAAAATGATGCAAATCTACTTATTACTTCATAAACATAACATTGCTTTGTAAGCTAATTTTAGATTGCTTTACAAAAGATTATTTAGATGTATATACAATAAATTGCCAGTAATACAAGAAATATTTGAAGAGCTTGGTTTTTAGAAGGAAAGGTCAGCCAATATTTATTTTATCTAAAACCTTTTGATGAGAAAACAATATACTTTGTTTGGCATTTACAGGTGTTGTCTTCAGAATTATAATCAGATTATCAATTTTCATTGTCTCGTTACATCACAACATTGAAACATTGATACAGTTCCAGTCTTAATAAGCACTAACATTGATTTCAAATCATTACTAGTAGGCGTTGCGTCGAATGTCAAAGTGAAATGCTAGTTTATATCTTTGATACTGTAATAGTGTGTCTGATGTACAAATTGGTATTGTAACATGTTGCACAGCTATATATTTTGGCTTGAAATTAAATAATCACAGTGGTGTCAGCGATATCCATGAAAAAACATTTTAACCTGAGCTATATCTTTTGAATTATATAGCATACATGTAGGGCTTTTGATAACTCACATGTGGCTTTGTTGTCACAAGGGATATCCAGTGGTATTGTCCGATTCACATAAGATGGCGGGGCAGAATAACCTTTTGATTATCATACAAATGTTTTTACTGACTTTTCGGTTATGTCAGGCTGCACAGGAAAATGTTTTATTCCTCACTGGATATTCTCTTACGTATGGTGACAAGTAGGAACAATTACTGCAGTCTGTGTAATTTTAATGTTATGCTTTTTTTCCTAAAATTTAAACTCACCCAGGTCAAGAAAGGGTTCACAAGACTCCGCCCCACCAGGTTATATGGACTTTACTATACCTTGATTTTTGACCTAGTGATCTTGATGTTGGAATTTTACCTGGGCAATATTTTAAAAATATAAGAAGTAGAGCTTTCGAATTTCTTATCTGTAATCCTTAAGATCCGTCCTTTCAGATTATTCTATAATGGTTGACCTTATGACCTAGTCACTACTTTTTTAAAATTTTAAACCATGACTTTAATTTTTTGGAATACAAGGAGAAGAGCTTTGATATTTAATTTGTGCACTCATCATGTTCATCCCTTTTAGATGTTACCAGAATGGTAACCTTTGACCTAAAAAATAGATGGTCCCATGTCACAGAGGGAGTCCTGTGTCAAATAGAGGGTCCCATGTCACAGAGTATATGTACATACTGTGTCACTCTAAGAGCCCTCACTGCACTTCCACAACTCCATAGCAGAGGTTAACACTTTACCTAAAGCTCCAGATGACTTCATATTCTTAAAATATTCTTTACAAGACACACATTTTATTACAACAATAATGAATAAACAAAATACAAATTCCTTAATGTGTGTTTCAGGTGAAATGTCCTAGGGAATTTGCACAAACAAATAAGACCTACATGTAATGTATTAATGCTTGCCATATTTGTTCCCAAGGTATATTTCATCGTTTGATCATGGTCCATGAACAGAAGTGATGAATTGTGATGGATTAGCCATTAGGATGACTGCATGTGTATTCTATACAAATGATTGTAAACAATTAGAGACATAAGCTGGTATCAGTGTTTCATAGATGTAAAATATCAACATTATTAAGCCCTGAGGTATAAGATCCTGGGGGCAGGAGGATATCTCTATTTTCTCTATTTGTCTATTTTTCTGTGTGCAACATTGTGGTTTCTATAGGCATCGTTATGGTTTCTGTATGTCAACACTGTGGTTTCTATAGGCAACAATGGGGTTTCTATATGCAACATTGTGGTTTCTATAGGCAACATTTTGGTTTCTGTATGCAACACTGGCTCTGCATGCAACATTGTGGTTTCTATAGGCAACATTATGGTTTCTGTATGTCAACACTGTGGTTTCTATAGGCAACAATGGGGTTTCTATATGCAACATTGTGGTTTCTATAGGCAACATTTTGGTTTCTGTATGCAACACTGGCTCTGCATGCAACATTGTGGTTTCTATAGGCAACATTGTGGTTTTTGTATGTCAACATTGTGGTTTCTGTATGTAAACATTGTGGTTTTCTATAGGCAACATTGTGGTTTCTATAGGCAACATTGTGGTTTCTGTATGTCAACATTGTTGTTTCTATAGGCAACATTGTGGTTTCTGTATGTCAACATTGTTTTTTCTATAGGCAACAAGGGAGTTTCTATAGGCAACATTTTGGTTTCTGTATGCAACAGTATGGTTCTGCATGCAACATTGTGGTTTCTATAGGCAACAAGGGGGTTTCTATATGTAACATTATGGTTTCTATAGGCAACATTTTGGTTTCGGTATGCAACATTGAGGTTCTGTATGCAACATTGTGGTTTCTATAGGCAACATTATGGTTTCTACAGGCAACATTGTGGTTTCTATAGGTAACATTATGGTTTCTATCAAAATATTGCTACCTTGAGTTCCTTTCCACAAATTTGGTAAACTCTTTATATCAATGAGATCTAGGCTGAAATTGATTGTAACCAATAATTGGCTATATTTACCAGAGTTATGGAACTTAACATTCTTCATAAATGGCTTCTCTGGACAAACTACTTCCCAAAAGTGTTTATTTTTGTTGTTAAGTTTCATATGTTCATTGATAACTTAAGTTTCATATGTTCATTGATAACAGGCCATTATCATAGTTGTCCTACATTTTATTATTTCCATTGCCATCATGGTATGTGATATCAAAATAATCTACAAAACCAATCAATAGTCATCTTCTACTGCAGTATGTGTCTATATAAAGACCACCTCCCTATGAAGACTAGTTTTCTTGTGTCCCTAAGGAGGTCATTATATACAAGTTTTACTATAAATGCTTTTTGTTTATACAAATACAGGGGAATATCATTATGTCAAAGTGATTAATGGCAAGTCCCATTTTTTTTTATAGGTAAATATGTTATCTAAAATTTTGGTTATTCCGAATTCTGGATATTTCGAAGTAATAGGGATGGTCCCATGAATTTAGAGATATCACTGTATATTGTTTAAAACTAAGGTAATGGTCAAATAGGTGTGTTTTTACAGATAACATAAGCTAATGTGACTAATTAAATTTTACATGGGTGTCTTGAGTGGATAAGTGGTAAGAACTAGCTCAGTCGGTAGAGAGCTCGACTCTTGATCGTGAAGTCATGAGTTTGAGTCCAGACAGCAGCAGGTTTGATTCCTGTACTTCTGATGAGACAGTAAAAACAGAGGTCCCATCAGGGCTCTCAGTAGAGCAAAATTTTGGAGAGTCCATGGGACCCCAGGGTCAAAATCTGGGGAGTCCCATCCAGAAAATGAAAAGTCCAGTTATTCAGAGTCATAGCCAAAATCTATTTTTATGGTTGTCCCAACATTTATTTATTTGTTCATATCTATTAGATCTCAGATTCTATCTTTCTACGTGGGGATGGGTTTTTTTTTAATTATCAATAATTGTATTTTTATTTGTATAATTAATTTTGTAGTGCAGGGTTCTAATGAGTCATATTTTTCATGACTTAATGTGTGCTATGCATTATTAAATTAGAAGTTCTATTCCATGATAATCTTTTTACAGGGCTAGGGGTGCATAAATTACAAATCACAATCAGGTTAATAACTTGCCAATCCTTTTTTCCAATTCTAAAAAAAAAAATCAAATGTTGCATTAAAATTCACAAACAAATTTTTTTTTATCCATAACATCAAAATATTTTCAAGAGACAAGACTGTTGCTGATAAACTTGTTTTCTTCATTGATATAAGCACCAAGCATTCATCATTATCTTTCTTTTTGATTTACTTAAAAGACACTGACATTTCTATTTTGTATCTCGTTAATGCAATTTTTGTTTTAAACATTTTTTTTGATAACCGTGAAATGAGCTGTATGTTGTAATTGTCAAACAGGTGTACCCTCAGGTCCCTGAGAGCCCTGCCCATGTCACAGTAGGTGTCAGCACATTAAAGAACCCTCACTGCCGAGCATTATAGGCCAAAATTTGAAGCCCTTCACCAGCATTTGGTGACATCTCCATATGAGTGAAAGATTTTTTAGTGGGACGTTAAACAACAATACAACAACAACAGATTTTTACCACAAGGGTTTAAATTTCCATTTCTATTCAACACAAGCATCTTTTATCATTTTACTCCCAAGCTTCAAATACATGTACGCACATAAAGTCTGACACAATTATTAAGGCACTGCATTCTTATTACACAGAAGCCATAGAAGCGCTGCGTCATAAAACTGTATTGAGATGTCATTGCGTGTAGCTTGTCAATACCCTAGGGGTTGACAAGGAAATCGTTCCTGTTAAAAGGAAGGAAAATTCTGTGAACCATGGGTGGGGGGATATTTTACATTATACACTGCAATCTGTTTAAGAAAACCTTTCATCAATGAACACAATATTTGTTTTCAATTCAATCTATTATAAAAAAAAAAGTGGCATCAGGTCTAATCAACTAAGTTTATACACTTACATGTGAAGGTCTGAAGTGAGTACTATATTCAGTACCTCCATGTTTTACATGAGAATTGCTATACACTTTTAACTGTATTAGGATTTTAAATTATTCAATTTTATTTAAAACGTGTAAATATTTCAGTTCTTTTTGTAATGAAGTACAGCATTATATCTGCAGCACTATAAAACACCAGTGATATACGGTATATGTTATATTTACATACCAGAACTAATTAATTTGAAATTTGAATCAGCTTGATATTTGCATATCACTTCAATAATAAAGTGTTTTAAATGCAATTGTTTGGTATTTATTTCATTTAGAATGCATTTCACATGAAATATATCTGTTTAACACACTGACATGATCACGTCTTGTTTACTTGTATGTTTTAAATTAGTTCCCATCGATTTTAAGATCTAAATGACACTTGTTCAGGTAGAGGTTAAAATGTGATAGTATAATTTAATCTTATGTGTTTCTTAATTACTGAAGTGACTTATGTGTCAGGAATTTGTATGTGAGAGAGTGGGTGTGTGAAGAGATATGTGTGTGTGTGTGTGTGTGTGTGTGTGTGTGTGTGTGTGTGTGTGTGTGTGAGAGAGAGAGAGAGAGAGATTGAATAAAGAGAATTTGTGTGAGAGAGTGAAAGAATGTGAAAGAAAGAGGGTGCATGAGAGACATTGAGAGGAAGAGAGTGTGTTTGAGATGTGTGATAGAATATGTGTGAGAGAGAAGAGTGTGTGAGAGATATTTGTGTGAGAGAGGATGTGTGTGAAAAAAAGAGGATGTGACAGACATGTGTGAAAGGATGTGTGTGTGAGAGAAAAAGAAAGGGTGTGTGAAAAAAGAGGATGTGTGAAAAAAGAGGGTGTGAGAGACATTTATGAAAGGATGTTTATGTGACAAAGAAAGAGGATGTGAGACAGGAAGGGTGTATGAGAGTAGGTTGTGTGTGAGAGATGTGTGTGTGAAAGAAAGAGGATGTCAGGCATGCAAAAGGATACGTGTGCATGATAAAATGAAGATGTATCTGAGAAAGAGAATGATGGAAAGAATGTATTTGTGTAGGAGGGATATATATATATATATATATAGTCTCTATTCCCCTTGCATTTACTATTCAATTCTGTATAAATTGGAATGCCTATAACGAGATACATATAACGAAATATCGCATTTAACAGTTTCATCATGTTGTTTTAGTGCTGTATAACAAGGTGTTTTTCTAAGTCCAGTAGTATTTGATCACATGGTCAATTATCTGTTTGAATTGGGCACCCTAAGGGAGTGTTTACTAGAGCATACATGATATACACTTGCAGTACACTTGTAGTAAGAACATGTATAAAATTGCCAGGTACTTTCTATTGGCACTGAGTTAAAATATGAACACTGTTCATTGTTGGAGTTCTTTTATCAATTTCAACTAATTTTATGTTCTAACATCATAATGACAACACCACAAAAATGTAAGGCTATATCATTAGAAACAAAATATGAAATTGCTGAAAAAGTTGAATTTGGAGTGAAAACCAAGACAGATATTTTTTATTTTCGTTGAATATCAGCTAGCATTAAGTACACTGAGTACAATTATAAAAAGTAAAGAATTGATTCGAATAGCTTAGTTTGAAAGTTCTTATTCTCCAAAAAGACAAAAAGATTGTGTATTAATTCAAAATGTTATGGTAGATAAACCTCATTTGAGTGCTATAGAATTGTGCAGAATCAAAACAACACAACTTCCACAGATTGGTTGTGACCACAAAGGGAGATAATCTTTTTAGGTTTAGGCTTAGACCAGCAGGAGGCTTAGACCAGAAGTAGGCTTAAACCAGTAGGAGGCTTAGACCAGAAGTAGGCTTAAACCAGTAGGAAGCTTAGACCAGTAGGAGGCTTAGACTAGTAGGAGGCTTAGACCAGAAGTAGGCTTAAACCAGTAGGAAGCTTAGACCAGTAGGAGGCTTAGACTAGTAGGAGGCTTAGACCAGAAGTAGGCTTAAACCAGTAGGAAGCTTAGACCAGTAGGAGGCTTAGACTAGTAGGAGGCTTAAACCAGTAGGAAGCTTAGACCAGTAGGAGGCTTAGACCAGAAGGAGACTTAGACCAATAGTCTGCTATCACGTGATTTTGGCTATATTGAACATGATTTTGCAAGAGAATAAATAAAAAAATCAGTTTAACCATTCTCCAGCGTCGTCTTCTGTTGGTGGGTGAAATGACTTCACAAGGTTAAAAATAGAATCATTCCTATAATTGATCCCCAAATAATGTACACACTATTGTGTGACATGATAAGCTTTAGGTTCATCTTCTTCTCTTATCTAACTTGTTGTTTTCACTTAAAAACAACCCCATGGTGCATCCCAGAATGCACAGCAATTTCATAGGCGACAACTGGTCGGGCAAATCAACAAAAATAGCTCCATAACCCTAATTAGGCTATAGAAAATGTATTTTAATAAGAATGAGGAGTAATCCTTTTGTGCGGAAAATTTCAAAATACAGTGTTGTAAAGAAGTTATTATAGAAACAAAACTAATTTTTATCCGAATATTGGTCCAGCGGCAGTATAACTCTATTTAAATCTGTGTGTCTTATTTAGCAATGCAGTTATTAATACAATGTAACTGACAAAAAAATTTTCACTGAATGGTTATACATGTATTTCATCATACAAAAAATTAATTACATTTCATGAAAATCAGTGAAAAAGCACCTTTGATTTAACAATGATGCTAATGTTAATACATTTCTTTTTCGTTGCATTTTTGTAGGAGATGGAGATGAGGAAGACCCCAGTCAAGAGGAGGAAAAGAAAGTATCTCTTAGTAAAGGGGACAGAAGTCACTTGATTGTCTGGGAGGTAACAAACCCTGAATAACAGCATTTCCATCTGTATGCACAAGAAACCAACACAGAGCCATCATCAGTTCTAACGCCTTTTGTATTGTGTTTCGTGATTTTTTCCCATTTGACAATGAGAGAACAAGATGGTGTTGATACATATACATCATGTTCTATAGCGGATGAAAGCAATAAAGAAGATTTGTGAAATTGATATGTAGTTTCTGTGGAAAAAGTTTATTTTAATGCAGAGATAAACATCCACTTACCTAATAACGGAAGTCATGATTGTCTTGAAAGTGGATTATGTAGACTCTGATTTCTATATCAACTAACGCCAAGTTTGTCTACTGATCATGTGTCTATGGACTTGGCCTCTGCAGTCTTAACAACAATGCAGAAAGACTGTATTGTGCCCATGAAACTGACAGGAATCTAGACTTTGTTTTTACACATTTTTCGCCCTTTTTAAACCAGAAGCAAGCTGATGGGATGTTTCCATTTTCTTTTATCCTGTTTATTATTTATTTTAAGAGCACTGGAACAACACTAGAATGATACAGGTGGTCCAAATTATCCTAGCAAAGACTTTTATGTTGAATATTGTTTTATGATTGTTAGGTTATTTATGTTTACAATTGGGTTACTTCAAGTATCACTGTAAAAATTGGTCAATATTTACTGAATTGTTAAACTCATTTTAATTTTATTTATATCATATATATTTTATCTTAATTTTGATGAATTTTGTCGTCCATATTCATGACGTATATTTCAGTTTCTTTTCAGCAGAACTATCTTCATGTATAAATTCCTCATGGAGCGTCACTTGTTATTACCTGACAAATTGACATAATCTACTGACAAGTTGACATAATGTACTGACAACTTGACATCATGTACAGACAATTGACATTATATAATGACAATTGACATAATGCACTTGCCAATTGTCATAATGTGCTGACAAATTGACATAATGTACCGACAAATTGACATAATGTACTGGCAAATTGACATCATGTACTGACAAATTGACATCATGTACTGACAAATTGACATCATATACTGACAAATTGTCATCATGTACTGGCAAATTGTCATCATGTACTGACAAATTGACATGTACTGGCAAATTGACATGATATACTACAAATTGACATAATGTATTGACAAATTAACAATGTACTGAAAAGTTGACATAACTATCTGATGACTAGAAATACGAAATGTACTGTGACAAATTGACATAATTATCAGAGGTGACAGATTTAGCAAAGAGAGTGACATAATTTTAACAAGGTGACATAATTTCCTTTGCTTACAGAAGTAAATACTATACCAAAAGTATAAGATATCTGGTGTATGTTCTATAGATGAAGCTATTCAGTATTTTCGTTATCCAGAGTTACCACCCTTGTAGCAGGTATCGATTGTGATGTCATTTGTTTGTGCGTAAAATGAGAAAAGTTATCAATTATGATGTCATATGTTTGTGTGAAAATGACGTTGTTTTCTCATGTAAAAACATGACGTCACAATTGATACCTGGTGACATGGGAGGTAACTCTGACTAACAAAAAGACCAAATTCATTACCAGGGATTTTCCTACCGCCAAAATTCTAGGTCCAGGGTCTGGAAAATAGGAAAACTAAATTTAAAACATTAGTTTGAAAACACTTATTTTTTTTTTTGAAATTCCAGAATAGGAATTTTTTTTGCATATTTTGGGAGAAAATACAAGCCATTTTTCCATTGGTAACTGGTCCCAAAAATGGCCTAGGACAATCCCTGATTTATTCATATTTGTTATTTAAAGTATGTTAAGTGCATTGGTAGACCAGGAAGATGTCAGTTTCAGCACTGTTCCTGCAGTTTTATATTATGGTACTAGGGCACATATATCATAGATCAACACAATGAACATTAAAGGTGTTGGAGATGTTCTGGGTAGAGACCGTGACATGTCTCCAAATTGATTTATGCTACTATGACATGGAATTATAATTCAAACTGATTAAAAAACAATTACAGATACTTGTTATAAGTGACTTTCCAATCCATTGTATGTTTAAACAATAAATTGCATTGAAACTGGACTTTTTAAGGGTGAGGCAAAGAAATTCAAATGTAGCAGAGGGAAGTTCATGGTAATTCCTGATTGTGAAATTGAGATATCTAGGTCTCCAGGGTTTATCCATGAGTATTGCTATTTGTCCATGATGAACTATAGACATTATTTTCTCTAATGGCAATGAAATTGATTAATGTTTGTCTGGTATCAGTTTCATAGATTTTTGTTATCAGTTTGTTGTACAGAACAGAAACCAATGTCATAGTTTCATTAGCTACATGCAGCTGAATTAGTAATTATCATCTAGAGAAACATTGCAAATGCTACCTGTAATAAAAGAACAAAAGCCAATCATACCTGAGATGATCCAGTGAAATAAACATGTATGATATTGAAAAGTCTGCAAGACATACCCTATGAATCACATATTTGGGAATATATTTGGTCTGATATTATAGGACCGGTCCAGATATACATTCAGTATTTGGGACCTCTGTAGCCGAGTGGTTCCAGTGTGGTACTATAAACGATGACGTCTCTCACTTTCCAGTTAGCACATGTTTGAGCCCCTTTTTAACCTAAGATGACTTTTGTGAGAAAGTTTGCCAGTTTTCTTGTGGAAGGTCAGTGGTCTCTCCCCAGGTAGTTTGTAAACGGGTTCTCTCCTCCACCAGTAAAAACTGACCGCCACCATATAACTGATAATTTGTCGCGTGTGCCGTAAGACAAAATTCAAACAATTTCAAACAAAGATTCAGTATTAGATCTAAAGGTGTGATATCACAGTTCTGTCAGCCAGTTATTTCCAAATTCTATTTTCACATAAAATTATGTTGTTGGTTATTGAAATGTACTTTGATGAGTTATATATATTGACTACATCCACTTACTTTTTCTGATTTGGTATTTTTCTGTGTTTATTTTATATTGTTTATGAGAAAGTGTTATAGACAGAAACGATGGTCTTGAGCATTTTGACTCTGGTATTATGTTTATAATATTTATAAAAGGAACTTACAATACATCTCGGATCAAACGCTGTAGCTCTTTTAAAACCCACGGGTCTTAATTTGGGATGCTATCTTTAAACAATGCACTGAAAAATAAGTTTTGGGTTTATAGACAATTTATGATAGGAAAAAAAAAAAAAATTATGAGATTCTGTGGTAGAACACCTTGAAGAGATTTGTGAGCAGTATTTTTAAAACATAATGTATTCTAGCTGAAGTATATTCTGAGTTCACATTTTGCCTACTTTCAGTATTTTTACTACAGTTGCTGGGATATAACCATGAGCCTCAGAAGCTATAAGATTCTGTAAGGAACATTCAGTTAATATTTTGAAAATCGCCTTAATGAGGTCGTGAACCATGGTTATCAAACTTTTTTAGATTTGAAGATAAATCAGAATCAAATCGTTATTTAAAATCGGTAATATGTGGTAGGATAGATCACCATATTTTGACACATTGAAACAAAGCAGTGGGATCAAATTGCAAAAATACTATATATATCATTGTGTCCAAAACAAATAAACAAGGAGCTAGCATGATTTTTAAAAAGATATCCTGATTATACGGGATATATAATGCTTTATTGTAAATCATTTGTCTTATTCTTTTGTGACATAACTTTTGTCAATAGGATTTTAAAGTGATAGGATATATTTATGGATATATTTGGACTTTACATAGACACTAGTCTGGCTTAGTTCAGAGTAAGGTGCTTATTTCCCCATAGTTAATTATTGTACCACACACACATATATACATAACCTCATTTGAAAAGCCTTCCAACATGAAATAGTTTGTATTATTAGGCCTTCTGATACACCAGTCGTGTTTTATAACAGAATACAACCCGAGTGCTTGTTAAATGTCAGTTTCTTTTGTTTTTTATCATAAAACATGGATTTTTTGTTTGATATTCTCATACATTTCAATAACATCAGGCTTTGGCATTTAAATGTATCTGTTCATTCTCATTAAACTTCTGAAAATTGAGGACTTCTGTACTATCAATTTGTCAATCAACCACGCTGATAAAAAACACACTAGATTATATTGACAAAAATCTGCGGACGAAATTTATTCTGCCCTCCTTACAGTTGCTACACAAGTTAGTTGTTTGTTTTATTTTTATGTAACTCGTGGACAATGTGCAATAAGAATATGTATGTATGTATATGTCGTTGAACTGATAAAAACTGTTCATATATAATATACATATTTAAGATCTGTACAACTTTTGGTACATTTTTGGCCTCTAAATGAGTGTACCCTTTTAACACTTTTCTACCAATGGAGACGCACATATAATATTGTACCGTGGAACCTATCTTGAGAGACCAGCACATCTGCCACTGAAATGTGGTCTCTCAAGACAGTTATTTTCTTAAATGTGGTTTTATTTAAAGGATTATTTAACCAAGCAGCTGTCATAATGTAGTCTTAGAAGATTGATGGTCTTTCATGAGATTGGTCTTTCAAGAAGGGTTTCATTGTAATCTGAAATGGGGGATCCTTAATAAGAATAAGACTGCCATAGGTGGTAAGAAAGAACGTTATTGCAGTAATCTATTTTTTTATATTGAAGTAGCCCAAGGTAAACTGTAGTCGATACATGAAAATACTGCATGTTTGTGAAAATTTAGAAATATTTTGGTACCGATTTGAACACATGAATCAGCATATGTGCTTGTTATGGATAGTATACATTATGACAACTTATTTGTGTTTTAATTAGATTTTAACTACATAAACAGACTTGCCTAAAACCAACTTCAATGAGTATTATGTAATAGCAGAAAGACCGATAGAACTAAAGTTATATAGATCTGTTGTATGTTTGACTTGAAGCAAGTTGCCAATAAGAAACCATGGATAATACCGGTAATGTGGATCCTATTTTCACATACAGACCTAGGGCTGAATAAAGAGAAGTACTGAAGTATGGTCGGCATTCTAAGGTCTCTATGTTCAAACAAGCTATGTAAGAAATTTGCAGCATCAGTTATTTATATGCAATTATATACACATTGATTTGGTGTTGGTATTCTGCAAATTGAACACATAAAATTGTCACTGCCAAATTCAATAAGTACAAGGTCACATCTAATTTTCGGATTTTTTTTCTTGTCATTTCTAATCTTTTGTTTGATTCTGAAACAGATTCAATAGATAGGGCAAAGTATATCAGTACTTCTTGTATGTATAAACCAGGTATGTATTATACCCTGTCTAAACCCATACGTCTCATGTAATACAACTGCTAAGGTTGGTATGAACATGTATTTTAAGTCTTTCCATTCCTTCCATTTTTCCATCCTTCCTCAGTTTTTGTTTTTGATTGGATTAAATTTGATGGAAACCACTTGGTAAATTATTTTAAATATTCACCAAATTAGGGTTGATAATTCATTGGACACAGGAAACGATGTGACAATTCTGAGTCTACCAACTTCCTAGGGGTCAGGTGGTTAGAAGATTGGGGGGGGGGCGGGGGGTTATGGACAAGGTTTAGTACCCAAAAGTTAAAGTTAGGAATATTGTGTTGGTATTATTTACTTTTTCTGATTTTAAAGATTTTGTCGTTCTCTGCATTTTAATTTTTTTTTTCATATAATCAGTCTGTTTATATTAATGATCAAAGTTAAAACTTATTCTCTGGGAATTTTTGTACAGCTCTTTAATTAGAGCATGAACAAGTCATCAAAGTGGGGTTAGATTGCTACATGACTTCAAGGAAATGATCAGTCTCATTTATATATTGTCTTTATAAACGTAGGGGAAAGTATTTGACTTGACATAAAGAAAACGTTAATCAAGGAATATACTTCCAAATAGAAAAATTCCCTAAGTATCAACAAACTATCACAGCGTTGACATTTTGTTGATAGCGATTCTTGAGAAGAAAGTTGTAATTGTTAGAGGTAATCAAATTATTCACATTACAACAATTCCTTAAGTTTTCCCAAGAAAGCATTAATTGGACAACCAAATCGATATTACTATAACAGTGTGTTTGTAAATATGTATCTTGTACAATTAGGGGTCCTGCTTAGTTAACTGTATATATATATATATACCGTCAGTATTGTGCACAAGGACAGGACTGTCCACCACAAAATATTTTGAATTTACTTCACATAGAAGAAAATTTGAAGAGTATTGGATCTGTTTAGTTTTTAAAAGAGGCAATATACGGGATAAAAAAATTACCTGAGGTGAATTCATTTTGATTTTGTTGTGTTCAGTCAAAGAGTATAAGAGAATTAAATGTGTGTTGTTGTGTATTTTATGTAAGTGTTCGGTATAAATGGCTTTCATCATCGTGTCAAAACAAACTGGGTCATTTCACATTGTAGAAATATAATAGTGAATTAGTAGTAACAAGACGGTTTGAATCCTTTTTCATCCACCCAGAATGAAAATTGTCGCTTCTCCTATATACAATGCAAATATATTGATGATAAAGACATTCTATCCGAAACTTTCCGTGGAAGGTCTTCTACGATATCTTGCCAGTTTACTTCCAGAAAGCCGGTGGTCTCTTTCCATGTACAATGTACCGGGGTCTCTCCGCCACCAATAAATACTGACCGCACCACGTATAACTGAAAAAATCCTTGAATGTGGCAAAAAACAAACCATCTACCATTTCTTTAAAATGAAAATTATGTGCCAATACATGAGAAAGTACATATGCTCCTAACATCATGATTTCAATGTTTTTCGATGTATTTGACGAGTACCTTGTATAACTTTGTTGCGGTTCTACATGGTTTCATGTGTTGTAGAATGTATGGTTGATTCAATGGATTTTAAAGGTTTATGTCTTGGTTCCTTTCAAAATAAAATGAGATCCTATCTGAACATAATTTAAACTTATTGAGATGTACATATTATTCGACTCCTATTCCAAGTGTTTGTACAAAATACTTCAAATGTAGAAATGTAATATGTTTACCTGTGCCTAAACTACATACAAATATTTGATTGATCTCCAGGTTCTACTAGTTCACCCAATTTGTCCGATGTACCTACCTGTAAGTGCATCTACAAAGGTGTATTTCCTAACTGTAGAGATCGGCAATTATATTGTTTTATTTCATGTACATGTTTAACAAGGTTGGATTTTTTATCGTTTTTCCAAAATTGAAACACTAAATGTAAAAGAAAGATTTCAGGTAGTAGATTTGGAAGGCGTTTGATTGAGATTATATCAGTTTTAGAGACTTGTTGTCATGAAATAATTGACTGCAAAGAGTTACGTCATGTTACTAATTTTAGTACACCTAAATTAATTAATTCCAGTCAAATTCCGTCTTGATATCTGCTGATTTCACATCGGAATTAAATGAAATCATACATATGTGATATTTTATAGAACTGTCTTGTTTAATACAAAACAGAAATAAACTGGATTCAGGAAGATTGGATCTTGTGTTTTGCAAGTACAGAATTTATATAAAAACACTCAAGAATCACGGTAAAATAACTAATATTTCAAAAACAGCAAAAACAAAATCTATTTTCAATGTATATGCATAATATAGTAATCTTGTATCGCTAAGTTGTAATATTGGACTATTAACAGTTGTAACTACAGTATATCATTGTTGCCAGCCAGACACTCATTTCAGAATAAAATATTGAAGCTGTACATCCTCTTGTTTTATTATTTTACCTTTTTTCGATATGCCTGTACACCTGTAAATTTTCGCTACTTGTTATTTACGACAGAAAACTTATTTATCCCCTCTTAAATTCACCCTAAATTACCATAGTCTCATGAATGGCATTGTTGTCCGCTCTTCAGTTATTTAGCTTGAAATTTTCGCTTTCATATTAAATTCATCCTCTTATCTAAGTGCAAAATTGGCGAAAAATAAACGGCAGCGAAAATTTCCATGTATACGGTAAATGTTGAGGTGGGGCATTTGTACCGAGACAAATTGTCCAGAGCGGTTGTACAGTGTAGAATTAGAGGTACCTAATTAACACCATGGAACCAAAATAAGTTTTCAATAAGTTGACGTGTATGTGCATCATTTGCTGTGATCTAATGGGTGAGCGTTCAGTTTGCTCGCGGAAGATTCCTGGTTTCAGGGCCTGTCATGTTAAAACTAGTTTGATCTACAAAAAAAAAATACTCAACTTTTGGTAATTCTCAAATCTGATTGGTCAGGCATGCAGAGTTGAGAAATTATCAGTCTTTAAAAAGGATAAGTAAATGTTTTATTGTGTCCAGGTCATACCTACGACATTTAAAAAGGTTGTGGGGTTGGAAGTCAAATCAAGATTCTTTCGGATGATGCATGTACTTAAAAACCTTCACTGAATTGGCAGTAGTCCATAGCACTGGTCATTGACTTGAGTACTTCATCTGTAGCTGTTGGCGTATCCAGTAATAGATGAAGAATTATTGGCGAAACGTAAAACAGCAATAAAACAATAAGATGTGTACACCATGGTACGACAGAATGTTTTTACGTCTCCAAAGATAATAATAATCGTCAAATATTTGGTTTTCTGGATTAACCTCATCTTTGCTGTTGTATATATTGTTAGAGTCGTTAGAAATGGTCGCAGTAGGTGTCGGCACGTTAAAGAACCCTCACTCCTTAATGGCCGTAAGTGCCGAACATAGGCCAAAATTTGAAGCCCTTCGCCGGCAATTGGTGAATGAAAGATTCTTGAGTGGGACGTTAAACAACAACAACAACAACACACACACACACACACACCAACGTCACGTGTTTCTTTGTTGATATCAATATAATGATGGTTCTAGAAGGTTCAACGTCACGTGTTTTTTTATATCGATAAAATGATAGGTTTAAAACGATCAACAAGCACGTGTTTCTTTATTGATATCACCATAATGATGATTCTATAACGATCAACGTCACGTGTTTCTTTGTTGATATCACCATAATGATGATTCTATAACGATCAACGTCACGTGTTTCTTTGTTGATATTACCATAATGATGATACTATAACGATCAACGTCACGTGTTTCTTTGTTGATATCAATATAATGTTGGTTCTAGAAGGTTCAACGTCACGTGTTTTTTATATCAATATAATGATAGGTCTAAAACGATCAACATCACGTGTTTCTTTGTTGATATCACCATAATGATGATTCTATAACGATCAACGTCATGTGTTTCCTTGCTGATATCAATATAATGATAGATCTAAAACTATCAACGTCATTTGTTTCTTTGTTGATATCACCATAACTTCTATAACGATCACCGTCACGTGTTTCTTTGCTGATATCAATATAATTATAGGTCTAGAATTATCAACGTCGCCATAATGATGGTTGTAGAACGATCAACGTCACGTGTTTTTGTAAATATCACTATAATGACGGTTCTAGAACGATCTACGTCATGTGTTTTTGTTGATATTACCATAATAATGGTTCTAGAACGATCAACATCACGTGTTTTTGTTGATATCACCATAATGATGGTTCTAGAACAACCTACGTCATGTGTTTCCGTGTTGATATCACCATAACACTGGTTCTAGAACGATCAACGTCATGTGTTTTTGTTGATATTACCATAATAATGGTTCTAGAACGATCAACATCACGTGTTTTGTTGATATCACCATAATGATGGTTCTAGAACAACCTACGTCATGTGTTTCCGTGTTGATATCACCATAACACTGGTTCAAGAACGATCAACGTCATGTGTTTTTTGTTGGTATTACCATAATAATGGTTCTAGAACGATAAACATCACGTGTTTTTGTTGATATCACCAGAAAGATCAACGCCATGTGTTTCTTTGTTGGAATGACCAGAATGATGGTTTTAGAATGATCAACACACGTGTTTCTTTCTTGCTATCACTACAATGTTGGTTCTCGAACGATCAACAGCACGTGTTTCTTTGTTGATATCACCATAATAATAGTTCTAGAACGATCAACTTCATGTGTTTCCGTGTTGATATCACCATAACACTGGTTCTAGAACGATCAATGTTATGCGTTTCTTTATTACTATTACTACAATGATGGTTTTAGAACGATCAACACACGTGTTTCTTTGTTGATATCACCATAATGAAGGCTCTAGAACGATCAAATTCATGTGTTTCCGTGTTGATATCATAATAATACTGGTTCTAGAACGATCACTGTCACGTGGTTTTTTTTATATCAATATAATGATAGGTCTAAAACGATCCAACATTTCACCAGAATGGTGGTTTTAGAACGATCAACATCACGTGTTTATTTGTTGATATCACCATAATGATGTTTCTAGAACGATCAACGTCACGTGTTTCTTTGTTGATATCACCTTATTGATGGTTCTAGAACGATCAACATCACGTGTTTCTTTGTTGCTATAACTACAATGATGGTTCTAGAACGATCAACATCACGTGTTTCTTTGTTGATATCACCATAGTGATGGTTGATATTAGCCAGTTTTGATGTTACAAGAGAAAACATGGTTGCAATGTACTTAAGAAAAGATCACCGATCTTCCTCAAGTAAATTGGCAAGCTTTCTCGCCAAACAGCTGAAGTTCCATCGAGACTCGAAGTGATTGTAACCCCGCACTGATAAGAGATGAAAGACTTATCTAGAATCACTTTGGAGCCGGCCTGACTCAGTACGTACCGCGCTCGACTCTGGATGGTGAGGTCGTGAGTTCGAGTCCAGCCGGCGGCAGGTCGGATTCCTGTCCTTTGGATGAGACAGTAAAAACCTAGGTCCCGTGTCACAGTAGGTGTCGGCACGTTAAAGACCTCTCACTGCTCAATGGCCGTAAGTGCCGAGCATAGGCCAAAATTTGAAGCCCTTTACCGGCATTGGATACGTCTCCAGTAAAAAAATTCTTAAGTGGGACGTTAAACAACAATAAAACCAACCAACCAATTGAATCACTTGGCCACGGAGGCCCATTAAAAATGATTTTTTCAGAGACGTTTAGTTATATCGACTGGGTCAGTCGGTAGCGCGCTCGACTCTTGATCGTGAGGTCGTGAGTTCGAGTCCAGCCGGCGGCAGGTTGGTTTCCTGTCCTTTGGATGAGACAGTAAAAACCGATGTCCCGTGTCATAGCAGGCACGTTAAAGAAACCTCACTGCTCAATGGCCGTAAGTGCCGAGCATAGGCCAAAAATAAAGCCCTTCACCGGCATTAGGTGACGTCTCCATATGAGTGAAAGATTCTTGAGTAGGACGTTATAAACAACAATAAACAAACAAACAAAAGTTATATCGATAATTCGTAATCATCAATAGTAGTACTCATTCGGAAATTACAAATATCCAGAAATTTAGTAATGTTTGTAACATAAATTTTAGCGCACTCTCTAAAAGTGAAAGTGTAGTGAATGTCACTCGCTGAAAGTGAAAGTGCAACGAACGTCACTCGCTGATGGTGAAAGTGCAGCAAACGTCCTCGGGTTAAAGGTTCGTCATTTTGAAAGTACAGCGAATGTCACTCGTGCTTAAAGTGTAGCGAAAGTCAATTGTGTTGAAATTGCAGTGAACGTCACTCATATTGAAGTTGCAGCAAAAGTCACTCGTGTTGAAAAAGCAGCGAACGTCACATGTGTTGAAATGTATCGAACGCCACATGTGTTGAAAGTGTAGCGAACGTCACTCGTGTCGAAAGTGAAGTGAACGTTAAGATGCTCTTTCACAGGTTGTCAAAATTGTATATGCGCATTGACTTATCAGTTTTTTATGGGTCGGGGTATTATTTTTTTCTGTCTATTTTTGTTTGTTTTGTTTTGTTTTGTTTTGTTTTGATTATCATTAAGTTTGTTTCGGGGGGGCTGGCAAATTTTGTCGAGTCACATTATTTATTTTCATATCGTCGCATGACAGAATGTTTATTTTCAAACCGACCAGAGACAGATTATTTATTTTCTCCATTTTTGTTCGCTATTGCCATGTGGTCAGAAATGTGATATATTGCAGCGGCGGATCTTGTAATTTTTCAAAAGGGGGGTGAAGGGGTAACATAAGTATATACTATTCAAAGGCGTTGTAAAATACAAATCCCACTGCACATTGTATTATTGTGAGGCAAGATTGTGATAAGGAACCCTCAGGAAGGTATCACGCTCTCCCATTTCAATAAATTGGAAGCCTTAACTGGTATTTGAAGGGCATCTGTGGCCAAGTGGTTAGAACATTTCGCTTTGAACCATGGAGTCTCTGACTTCAGGACCCGAAGTCACCAAATTTATTCAATACTCAAGCTGAACTTTTATTTCATTATTTTGACTATTTAGTCGTTTGTAAATCTTTTGGGTTGTGAGTGATTAAGAAGATATTATTATTTTTCATCATTCGTATATTGATTTTTTGCATCACACTTATTATTTTCCTGAAAAAATTAATAAATACGTTGAGTACGGTACTCAAAATTTGAGTACATTCTAAAGGAAATTTTTAATATTTCTGAAGTTTTCTGCAAATGATACCGACCTGGCTCAGTCGGTAGCGCGCTCGACTCTTGATCGTGAGGTCGTGAGTTCGAGTCCAGCCGGTGTCAGGTTGGTTTCCTGTCCTTCGGATGACACAGTAAAAACCGAGGTCCCGTGTCACAGTAGGTGTCGGCACGTTAAAGAACCCTCACTGCTCAATGGCTGTAAGTGCCGAGCATAGGCCCTTCAACGACATTTGGTGACGTCTCCATATGGGTGAAAGATTCTTGAGTGGGACGTTAAACAACAATAAACAAACAAACAAGCAAATGATAAAAAAAATTTGATCATTATTTACAATTGTATGCCGTCAATATACAAACATGTCCAGTTACAAATTATTTGTGCATATTTTTACCCTAAAATCATGAAAAGTTAGTTGAGCTTGAGTACCGAGTAAATTTGGTGACTTCGGGCGCTAGTCAACGCAGGTTCGAGCCCCGCTGGAACCTAAGCTGGATTTTGTGAGCAAGTTTGCCAGTTTGTTTGCGGAAGGTCGGTGGTAGGGCAAACAATTGAAAGAGAAACTGAAATAAAACAAGGCGTAGTCAAAAGCCAAGATATTCAAAATACAATGTATACAGATAAAGCCAGGGGTGGATCTGTGATTCGAAGTTAGATGGAAGGAACGGTATATAATTGTTTTTGCCGAACGTATTTATTTTTATGAATTTTCCAGCTTTTTAGCTTAAGAAGTTTTAAACATTTTTTTTAATTCTGGGCGTTTGAGTTTGTTTTTACTGTACATACATCTATGTTTTGACGCCCAAAGTGCGTGTACGCCCTTTTACGCCCCCTTGAATCCATCACTGAAGTAGGCATTGAAATGTTTTATATATTAGGTTCTAATTTAAAAATGGTAAGCCTAGCGAGCCGAAAGAAATTGAAGATTGAAACCTGGTGAGCGTAGCGAGCCAAAAATTTTTAAACATTAATTTTCACCACAACTTTGGCTCAGCTGAGGTCAGATTATTCATTTTCTTGCTAGTAGAGGGCAGATTATTTATTTTCAAGACCAGAATATTTATTTCCAAAATCTGCCAGTCCCCCCTCAGAATCAAATTGTTGTCCCCTAGCCCAAACAAGTTTTGTGTACGATCAAAAAATTAGCAAGGATCTGATGGCACCAAATTAAGCAGGTACTTCTGACCAGAATATCGGGAAGGGTGTAAACTTTAAGGGCTAGAGTTATCCCAATTTTTTCACCAAAAAATCAACATTCGAAAAAGAAAATTAACATCAGATCTGGAAGCGACGTATATGAATATGAATTTTAATTTTGTCGTGAACAATGACTTCTCCCCAGCACAGACGTGTGATGATAAATAGCGCGTTTTAAAAATAGAAATAAAATCTAATTTTAGAAACACTTCCTGGGGCTGAAGTAATGTAATATATAAACTACTTTTAGCTATTTGAATTTATATAGATATCTGCCAAGCTGCTCAGGGCCACGTGTTTACTTATGCAAATCACATCGTAACGTTTTAATTCAAATGAATTCTTGTATAGCCTAACACTCGGCTGTTGAACCCGCTGACAACTCGGATCACGAGACTCCTGACCAATCTAAAAATTTGCCTTTGCGTTTGTTATTTGTAAATATAGGCTAAATAAAAAAAAAGAGTTCAGAGAAAACTGTATTGCGGAGCGGGAAAAGATGGGCGAGCATGAGAGGTCATGTTTTTTTCACCCGTAAAACTAATGAAATGTAGGCTATTTCGGATTTATACTCCGCCCTTGGATTTTGTGGATATATATATATCTGAATATATTACGGGTATACATTCAGCGATATATATATATATACGGCAATCTAGGTATTAATACCAGCAGCGATCAAAAAGCGCTTATATCGCTGATACTAGCTGATCCATATGCCTCTGTTAATACATGTACAAAACTTTAAATATTTATAAAAATATTTGAAAGTGAGCGCTGTGAATATAGGGTTTCTTTTAGGAAGTTATACAATGTGTACAACTTGCCATTGAACAAGAATCGTTAGTTCAAAACTACTGAAATAAATAATAAATGGGGATTTTGTTCTTCACAACAAATATTAATATAAATTATACCCAAAACAAACAAAAAAACACAACACGACTGATGTCTGGATCAAAGTAAATTTACTGGTAACTTTGCCTGTATTGT
Organism: Atrina japonica; assembly: GCA_030159075.1. Classification (NCBI taxonomy): domain Eukaryota; kingdom Metazoa; phylum Mollusca; class Bivalvia; order Pterioida; family Pinnidae; genus Atrina; species Atrina japonica. The sequence continues at coordinate 103,902 of BROG01000598.1, read as the reverse complement.
ATTTGAATGAAGAATGTTGAAGCTCTTCGCCAACCAAATATCACATAATTTTCGTACTGAAAAATTCCAACGCTGTTCTGTCCTGTTCTCATTGTCTGGTAAAATCCCTGGTACACCAAAAAGTTGGAACATACGGGGAATAATACTGTACATAGGCGTCGGAAGCAAATTGAAAGTGGGGGGGCTAAACCAACTTAAAACACATACACACGCCAGAAACGTCTGGGGGGCTAAGCCCCAATTTTTAACACCTATGTCTATCTTTGCAAAAAAAGTGGGGGGGGGGGTCAGCCCCCCTAGCACCCCCCACCCCCCGGTTCCGACGCCTATGCTGTATATCAATATACTTTTGAGATGAAAAAAACGCCCTAACGCAGAGTCTGGAAGCATGAACAATTGAAAATACAGGTATGTAAATATCGGGGAGCATTACCCGCCTCCATTTCACTGAAATTCTCCCTGTGTGTGTACATGTGTGTGTGTGTTTGGGGTGGGGGTGGGGGGTAAATGCGATGCATTACCTGATAGAAATAAAAGTCGTGATTAAATTTGCAGTATCTGTAAAGCTAGAACAACACCACGTGGTTTCAGTGGCGGATCCAGGGTCAAAGGAGGGGCTTGATGGGTATCATATATCTTATATGCCGTGCGTTCAGAGGGGAGGGGCTCCACCCATGGCTGCACGTGTGACCGGTGTAAATTTATGTGTTCAGGACCCAAAGTCAGCAAATTTAGTCATTACTCAAACTCAACTAATTTTCCAAGATTTTACCATGAAATCGCACAGAATATATGCTGCAAATGGTCATTTTGGTATTTTTGGCATACAATGGTAAAAATAAAATGATGAAAAGCAGGCCTGTTACTCATTTGAAGAAAAACTGCAGAGAAATCAAAATTAGTTAAAACCTTGAATACATGCTAAATTGTTTTGTACCAAGCTCAACACATTTTTCAATTTTCAGGAGATAATAGTTCAAAATGTCGACCTGGCAGTACAGTTATAAATGTTTTTACGTTGTCATTTCCTTAAATGCTAATTTTATTTTGGCACTTTTTCAGCTTTCCAAACTTTAATTTTTGTTCTGATAGTTATTATGTTTGCTATTTTATTTGGCCTTTGTCCAGCTTGAGTATGATGCTCGTTAACAATGTGTGTATTTAGAGCTTATTTGCCTTTTAGTGCCTGATCTGCTTTTAAAAGTTGCATGTGCGTTTATGTGATTTTTGCATGTTTATTTATAGTGTTAAGCCACATGTGATACCACTGCATGCTGTGATACTCCCTTTGTATTTTCAGATTGTGTGTGAGTACATGTATGTACTTTGTAAATATGTTCATTGTCGGTCTTAAAAGCTCTTTAGAGCTAAAGTTATTTCTGAACATGCCGACTTTAAATAAAGCTTTTATTATTATCAAAGCCAATTCTAATGTGAATGTAAAAGGATTAAAATGCGTTTCCTAGTCAGGTCCGGATGTAAAATTACGTTAATCTTTTATTCGGAACTATGGCAACTGAGTTTGAGTACAAGTGAGTACTCAAGTCTTCGGCACAGGACCCTGACACATTCAACAGTGATTAGTTACTACATATCTAGTATTCATGAATCAGATCTTACAGCCACTCATTATCCTTTGAAATTTACATTTGCCGACGAGATAGTGATCACAACATTATGTATCAAGTACAGTAATCAGCTACTGCAACATACACGTATAAATATATGTGTGTGTGTGTGTGTGTGTGTGTGTGTGTGTGTGTGTGTGTGTGTAAAATATATACGAATTTACCAATTAGGCCTACATAGATATAGATCTATGGAAAATTTCTATATCACGTGTTAAAATAGATCAAGTATTGAACACGTGCAATTTTTCCTTGTCGCTATTATTAATTATTCATCATCAAGCCATCAAGAATTCGTTAAGCGCATTACACAATTCGGCATGTTGTATATTTATAAATTTGCTATCTATTCAAGTCGCCGGTTCATAAATTTATCTAAATTCGAAAAGGTAACGGGAGCGGTAATTATTTGTAGGAAGTGGCATCGACCTGTGCGATTGATCAACCAATCGAATGCGCCCTATATATGACCTTGTTTTCTTAACAGTGTAGACAGATTTAGACGGGCCGAGTTAAGCTTGGTTGTGTGTGTGTGTATGTAGGCCCTATAGACTTATATTAAAGGTATTTACCAGAACATTTGTATACATAAACCACGGTGTGCGGGATTAATAATTAATGGTCGCCAACACTGGACTTTCCGATCACTTAACGAATTGGATTTAATTTTTTACCGATCGGCGAAGTCCACGGAACTGTAAGTAGATATATACAGTACAGACTGTACATAGCACTTAAGACGTATGTAAATGGTAAATATCTGATATTTGGACACAGTCGGCTGCATGGGTCTTGATTCGCATTTAAGTTTGAAATTAGAATGTAGTTGTAACCCCCGTCTTTTAGTGTCGCATACACCGCATAGCGGCCCTACAACTTCTGCTGTTATGGAATTCATCCCAGCGCGCACCTGCTGTGCGTTAATTTGAGGAAGCAAGTAGGCATTTAGTTCCTGAAACACTTTAAAAGAACAGAGTTGCAGCTCCGACCGAGTTAAAAGTAAAATGGCAAGTAACGGAAACAGCAAAGCAGTGCACTACAGTGCGGCTTCGGACCCAGAAACAGTCTGTGTTGATATGGTGGACCATGAGTCTCAGAACAAATCCCACTACAGGGTGGCAGTAGTGTCCAAAAAGAATACATGGCCCATTCTTTTTGAACGGGCATCTGGAAGTTGGTGGAATCCTAAATTTGATTCATCGTCACTTGAAAAGGAGCAGTGGGAAAGTTATTTTCCACAAACTCGTCGTAGGTTCCAATACGCTTTGTTTATTATTTTAGCGGCATGTGTGGCATGGTGTATATTCTTTGGAGCCACAAGGGATAAATATTGGATACAATTTCTAATTGGAACTATAGTTTTATTGGTCTTTGTAGCCCTTGTGTTAGGATTCACATATACTCGATTCTACAAACGGTTTTATCTTTTGACATCCATGGTCATTTCCATAATATTATGTGGAGCCATTCTTGCGCCTTTTGCCTACAAAGATTCCGATGTTTCAACCGTTGGAACATTTACGGCATCTATAGAAATTTTAATAATGATGTATACTGTTATACCAATGCCTCTCTTTGTAGCGATAGGACTAGGTGTCACACATTCCATTTTGTACGAAATCTTAACCGCCATCTGTAATGAAAACATGCAAGAACCAACATTCATAGCGGGGAAATTTTTGCTGCATCTATGCATTCATATTATGGGTGTTCATATTTTCATCATGTCCCAAGTTGGACAACGTAGCACATTTTGGAAAATTGGCCAATCGGTCATGGTACGAAGAGATTTACAAATTGAGAAAAAACTTAAAGAAAAAATGATTCATTCTCTTATGCCACCGTCTGTGGCAGCTGAGGTCATGGCTTCACGTGAGGACAAAGAAGATCAAGAAGATGATAGTCGGGTCAAGAAAAGAAACTCTAAATCCAAAAATGTAAAAGGCGAGATCATTTTCCGCCCATTTAACATGAGCACCATGGATGAGGTTAGCATTTTATTTGCCGACATTGTGGGCTTTACCAAAATGAGTTCAAATAAAACTGCCGCTCACCTGGTAGGACTATTAAATGATTTGTTTGGAAGATTTGACACGCTTTGCACTAATTCAGGCTGTGAAAAGATTAGCACTCTGGGAGATTGTTATTATTGTGTTTCTGGCTGTCCCCAGCCAAGAGCAGACCATGCCTCCTGCTGTATCAAGATGGGACTTGGAATGATTAAGGCTATAAAGGAGTTTGATCGCGATAACAATGAATCTGTGGATATGAGAGTTGGCGTGCACACCGGCACAGTCCTGTGTGGTATAGTCGGAACACGCAGATTTAAGTTTGATGTGTGGTCCAATGATGTCACTCTCGCTAATACCATGGAGTCCACTGGGGAACCTGGCAAGGTTCACATTTCTGAGGCCACCCTTAGGTGTTTGCCAGATGATTACCAAATAGAACCAGGTCCCGATGTGCAAGGTAAATATTTCATTTTTACAACATCATTGAAAATATTAACAGTGGAACCTGTCCTCTGATACCACATTCTGAAAACCATTTGGTTACTGTTTTCGCCCTGTGTTTTATTTTTGCCCTACTACACTTTCAAATGGTTTTGACCCATTTTGAATTCAACCAGACCCATTATGATTCCAATTTACAATATGATTTTAAATCATTACAAGGTTTAATATACAATATTTATCAATTGAATTGATACATTGTACATGTGCATGTTTACTTTCTGCATGATTACATAGTTTTTTAAAATAATTTTGTGTGCTGTTTAAATAAAGATATACATGTATAAAATAGAACTAAATAGATACATGTACTCTCTGCAAATGTTAAAATAAATGTATATGAATTTACCAATTTGATTTCTCCCATTAACTATGAGTGCGAAAGGGGCGAAAATGGGTGTGAAATTTTGCCAGTACATACTACATACATATACATGTACATCATCATGGTAAATTTAATCCTTGCAATAAAACCAGTTTAAGAAATTGAAAGATCTCAATTGAGTTGCTAATCAGGGTGTCTGTAAGACAGGTTCCACTGTACATGTAGTATCTGTTGGATATAACATAACCAGTCCACAAAATAATAGAAATTGCCATATGCCGTAACCCATTTATGTGTTACACTAAAAAGAATGACCACAACCTAGAAATAGCAATAATGAAGACTTAAAAATGAAATTCATTGAGAACAAAAAGGAGGTTACATGATTTGTATGTGTACATGTATTTGTGTTAACCTGAACCATCGCTCCGCTGTTGTTTTGTGGTCTGCATAACCCTAGGTTCTAGAAAAGGGCCAGGAGATTGGCATTTCATTTTTCTATATTCCTTTTTATTTCAGAGAGCATACATGTATTGGAGAAACTTTATTTAATACATGTATATGCTAAGGTAGAAAGAAGGAAAAATGCAAAGCTCAGATAAATATTTTTTTGGTACTTTTTTTATGGCAATTTAATTTTGGAGAGGAAGAAAGGTTGTTGTAATTCTTACCATTAGACAAACAATATACATTTACATTGTAGTACAGTAAGAAGAATTTCTACACCTGGGTCCTTGCTACATATACAATTTACCTTGAAATCCGGAATTAATTTTGAGCCAGTGTTCTCTGTTGAACGAAAGATCCAGAGTATTTGAATTTTCTGGCTTGGAGAATTCATACAAATATGCAATTTCATATGAAAATGCATGCACAATGTACATGTATGTCATTGGTACATATATAAGTATTATGATGGGAAAAATAATTTTGAAAAATATCTTTGTTTTTAAATGGTTTTTTTTGGTGCTGTACCAGGGTTCAACATTAAAGTTTGTCCGGGACAAGTCCATTTTTTGTTCCAACAAGCATATTCACACTTGTCCAAAAGGACAAGTGAAATTGTTGAAGACAAAAATTAATTCAATAAAGATTATTCTTGTTTAAACACAATTACTATGTATATCTTTGAATACTGCATGTACGGCACAACTTACATGTACACTTGATTTTTGGACAAATCATTTTTGCATTTGGACAAGTAGATGTAATTACTTCTAGTGCTACAAATGTACATTTACTTGTCCTGCAGGACAAATGGAAATTTCCATTATTATAATTGTTGACCCAAATTCTCCAGTAAAAATAGCAGCGAACTAAAAAGAAACTATTTAAACTACACACAAATCCAAATTTTCTATACATCAGACCTTTTTCTGTCAATTTTTGGAAAATGCCATTGGCAACACAATTGCAATTGGGAGTTCTAACATGAATCTGTGTCAGATTGGGAATATTTTAATTGTTTGCACAAATGAAAATTTAAATGTAATGGAATCTTCTTTGAAAACGTATTTCCCCATACATTGATTTATTTTTCATTTCGGTCATGGCCTACACCAGATTGGGATTTTTTTCCATCAAATTGGGAAAAAATACATGTATTTTGCAAATTGGAAATTGGGCCGAATTTTAGCTCCTTGGAAACTATAGAAAAAGGTCTGTACATGTATGTATGTATCATGTGAAACTGATTAGGTGAAAAGAAACAAGAAATGTGATAACTGCATAGACTGGTACACATGTATGTGTAGATGATTGATGTAGAACAGTTGATCTCCATGATCATTTTGACATGAAATGGTTAAAAAGATAAATACACTCAAGTTTACATGTACCGGTAAGGTTTGATAGCTTGAACATTCATGTTGGGAATAACTCACAAACTGTGAAAACTCTATTGTCATATTGATTCAGAAGTTTTATTTCTGAAAGTCCTGCTGGGCTAAAACAACATCCAATTATTTGAAGCAGTTACATGTAAGGGGCCATCTGCAGGGAACTTACCTGTGATTTTATTGATTAATTTAAATGTATGAAATACATGTACTACACGTACCTGTTCATCTGTTTATAATGTGTACAACTTGTCTGTCAGCAGTAAAAATGAGCAATTGGGAGCATATTTTAGTCAAAGAGAAAATACTTTCAAATATGTTATAGCTACATCTGTCATTTGAAAATATTTATAGATCTAATGTTTGTACTACATGTACATGTTTTCATTATCCAGAGTTACCTCCCCTCGTAGCAGGATTTGTGATGTCATTTGTTTGTGCATAAAATGAGAAAAGTTATCAATTGTGACATCAAATGTTTGTGTTAAAACGACATTGTTTTCTCATGTAAAGTCATAACGTCACAATCGATACCTGCTGACATGGGAGATAACTCTGACTAACGAAAAGACAGAAAAGTATTATGTAATTGAATCTTTTAAAATTTTATTTTAAGTGATTCTTTTAAGAACTTTAAGAGTGATTCTAAAATTAATCCTTTCAACCTCACAAATAATACATGTACCGTAACACTTATCTTAAATCTTAAACAATAGAAAAGAGTATATACATGTATATATAATATATATATATATATATATATATATATATATATATATATATATATATATATATATATATATATATATATATATATATACATTGAACCGTACCACTCATGTTGTTTCATTTGTCAACCAAAATTAAGAACATTTCTGCAATGCTGCTACAAATACATAAATTGTGAAATTTCATTTAGCAGCATTTTGGAATCTTGGTGTTGTTGTTGAAGATTTTGAAAATGAAAACAAAAAAATCACAAGATGAAACAAAAACACTGGTTAATCATTCAATTTCCAGAATATCCATTTACAATGTACATTGCACATACAGTACCCAGTACATGAACACTTTCTTTTTTAGAATTTTTTTCAGTATCTAAACCTACAAACATAAGAAATGTACATGCCATTGCAGGTCTTTTTATGGTAAATTTGGTGATTTTTATTGTGACTTTGTGTCAAATACTTTGTCATTGATCTTCATGTAGTTAAAATTGAGCTTCCAATCAGAATTAAATTAAATTTCCCCTGACACGGATATCTAATTGGATGCATCTAAATAGATGCCAGCATGGTATACAAATGTACAGATTGTATATTTATGATATATACCAGGCTATTGAGGAAGGAACACTCCTGTTGGAAATACGTCTCGGATATGTCTTTGACAGAGGATATGGAACAATAATTGATTATGATAAAAAAGAATTAATTTACCATTTCTGATTCCGATTTTGAAGTACAGTGGAACCTGTCTTGAATGACCTTTCTCTCTCGCATATTTAAAGACGACCTGTCATGTCACTTTTTTATACAACTGGGTTAAATTATCTATTATATAGGGCCTAAATTAAAATATTGTTTGTTTCCCCTTTGCGACCGACCGGCCGAAATTGCTGCGACTGAAAAAATTTTATAGCCTAACTTGTGAAAAAAATTTTTTTTACGATTCCAGATTTTTTTCGTGTCCGATAACAGTCGGGGTTTAAAATTTAGTTACTTAAACTTTCAGAACATTTCGAGTCTCATCGCAATTCCGAACTTAAAAAACAGCATGGCTAGCGTAGAAGAGGCCACATTTTGTGCATCCGTTGAGGTTTCTGTGAATGGTAAACCAACGAAAACAGTGGTCAACAATGCACTTAAAAAGATGGGGACAAAAAATAGTTGGGTTGACTTTTGCGAGTGTCTACTAGATGACGTTGAATTATCAGATGAAGAGAACTATGAACTGGATGAGAAGCGTGTAAAAGTTTGTTTGTCTTCCGACAGGAACTTTACAAATGCTGTATACCCAGAGTACGAGGATTCCATTAAAACTGCAATAGACTTTAATAAGAACTTGAAATATCTAAAATTCTGTATTCATATAGAATCGGTAGAAAAATCTTCTAAAATTACACCGCAAACAATTCAAAATTGTGCTTCCAGTTTGTAACACCTGTAAAAACAATGGAAAACCAATTCCTAAAAGGAACCCATTGAAATAAAAAAAAACTATGTTTTGTATTCAGTATTTTGTTGAGCATTTCATAAAATAAAAGAATTAAATATAGTCAATGGTTTTCAGTGTCAGAAGCCAGGTCTAACAGGTTCCAAGATCACAATAAACAAGGATAGGAATATATATTGAAATCATCATTTCAGAAGGCTGAAACTTTGTTCAACACACACAAAAAAATTTTTTTTACCTACCTACCTACCCATACCTCTTAGGCTAGGGTCGGAAAGGGGAAACAAACATATTTTTAAGGCTGGCCTAGAACCATTTTTGAAACACCGTCTGCCTTGCAATTAAGGGATCTCATTTAAGTAGCCAAATTTGGTGGTCTGTCTAGGCAGGTTCCACTACACAAAATTCTGTAATTCACTAATTGTTCTCAATGGATTTTCCATGCCACATGTACAGTCCTGAGTATGAAAAGAATTTACAATCTAAAATGTTTATATTATGGAATGGAGGTGGAATATTGTTGAAAATACCAGTAAATACAAAATGTACACTGTATACCTATACTTTGTTTAAATCTATGTACAATCTATAAGGATCAGGGACTCGGGATGTCCCCATACCAGGGATTTTCCACCCTATCATAAGGGCAGTAATAAGGCCCCATTTCCAATGCATCAACAACAAAAAATAGCATTTTCTTTCATTTTGAGGTCAAAATTTCCCAGAATTGTATTTTCAAACAATTTTGTGTAGTTTTGAGTTATTTCCCAATGTCAATAAACTTTCCATTTCAGAAAGCTTAGGCCCAATTCCAAAAAGAGAATAGAAAATACATGTACATGTACCTGCATGCTACAGTGATATTTGCTGGAGAATGCAAGTTGAATATAATATGAACTCATGTCAAAATTTCATTGATTAAAAAAAAAGGTTTAAATGTTGTTTTATACCAAACTCAACAATTTTTTTAGTTAAATGGCGATGGCCAGTTTTTTGTGGTGGCGGAGAGAACCCGGTTACAATGTACCCGGGAAGAAACCACCAGAAACTGATTATATAATTGATAATAACTGATTGCTTAATACATGTACATGTATTTCTGATTTCAATTTGATTAATATAGAATTTGATTTAAATGGATTACATGTACATGTACCCATCTCTATAGCTAGTACAGTTAAATATAGCCACTGCATCTAAGCAGTTGGATCTGTAACGATTACAAACATTCACTGGATTATTGAAGTTTTGACCGTGTCAACTGTACTTTCTAAAGTATTGATAAATGTGTTCGATATTTACAATGTATGTCCAAATCAAGATAATAATGGTCATTTAAGCTTTTCTTTATTATGCTATTGATTATCAGAATCCATTTCTCAATCAAATTCTTTTGATCATTTCCTTACATACATGTATATAATTCAACAAACTTCCACACATTTGCAAGTTATAAGACTGTCCAAAAAAAAAAGGTGTCCATGAGGTAGTCCATATGTACATGTAGGATTTCCCCCACCAGGGTATGACCCACTCCTACATGTAATATACATACGCAAATGTCAGTTTAGGGCTTTTTTTTTAGTTGTACACAGCAGGGCTCAACGGGGATAATTCAGGATTTATACATAATATACATGTATACTGTAATACATGTATTGTGATATAGTTCAGTCAAAACACTGATCTCTGATTTAATCTCAATGACATGTTAAACAGGGTTGTTATAATTATTTGAGGATTCCAGTACAATAACAAACTACAAATATTTTATTTAGATCAAATAGAAGTCTTTCATCTACAGAAAAACCCATTTTACGATATTTCGATAAAATTGATTTTTTTCTCTGAATTTACTAAGATTGTGTTAAAAATATCCAAATTTAACATTCTCGTTTATACAACGGATACGTCATGTACTTTAAAATTATCCCAAATACAAAGATGTACAATCTGTGATAGTCTCAATAGTAAAAGTATTTTGAAATTTTAATTTTTTAGTGATATCCTGAAAGTGTTGTAGAGATCTGAACTTATGAGACTCAATGATGTATTCATTTTTTTTCTGTAGTTTCCATGGGGCTGATTTTCGCACTTTTGGCACATGCGTTAAGACTCCGTTGTTTAGTTATCTAAAGTTGGCATCTCTGCATTTATATATACATTTTTGCAAAATATTTTTCAGACAGAAATCCCCATTAAAATTCCCAGTAGCTTTGCCGACGGCATTTTCCCAAAATTGGCAGAAAAATGCCTGGAATATTATATGGGTACATGTATTGCAGTAAGTTAATTATATTAACCTCAAATTCAACTTACACATTTTAGTACATTGAATGTACAAATATTCATTACTGGTATTCAGAATTTCCCAATTTTAAAAAAAAAAGACATATTTCCCCTCCCCAAAATGGGTGTAGACCAAAACTCTAAGCATCTTAATTAGATAGAACATGGCCAATGTATACCTGTAGTTCTTTAACACACTCATGCATCTTAACTAGAGGATTTATTTTAGGAAAAATGTATCTTTTCAGTAAATAGAAATATCTTATAGTTTTAGAAAAATGAAATATAAATAGAATTTAATGGAATTCTTTGAAAGCGCCTCTTAATAAAAAATAATTGTAAGGATGGCATCACAAAAATTTATCATTACATCATACATGGTATTTTTAAGTGCCAAATCTAAACAAAAGATTGGTTAGAAAAGAAAGTTGCAAATCTAAACAAAAGATTGGTTAGAAAAGAAAGTTGCAAATGTTTTAGGGGTCTGAATTTTTATCTTTAATCGGACACTTCAATTAAAATTTATTTTGATTATAGCTTTTCGCAGTTTGTCTGCAATCATACCTTTTCGCTGATAAGATGCAAATGGGATAAATGTGAATTGTTAGTGTGTGTGTATATATATATATATATATATATATATATATATATATATATATATATATATATATATATATATATATATATATATATAAACAGGCAAAGTAGATGCATGTAATACATATACTCAGCCAAAAAAAGAAACCCGATACTGTATAGTTGATCATTTTTCCGGCAACACAGTCAAAATACGGTTTTAAAACTTGTAATATATTGAAGACCAATGATTTTTCAGCTCATTAGCATGTTATAGATTTATTACGACATAGAGTCGATATAAATTGACATCAATTTTTGGGTAGGGGTCAAAAAGATATTTCATATGAAGACAAAAGAAATACATATAAATCCAAATATAAAGTGTCAGGTTTCTTTTTTGGCTGAGTATATATAAATTAGGACTGGATTTCATATTTGAATATACACATACATGTACTGTATCAGAGAACAAAAAGAACTTTCAAGAAAAATCATCAGTAATATCTCATCTGTAGGCAGATGTAGATGAAGTGGTAAAATATAACATTATAAAAGGTGAAATGTACATCTGTAATGGAAGTAGTACCAGTAAGTGACAGCCCACAGAACAATCAGCATCCATTTCCCTTCAAGTTGTGTTTTTACTGCCTCAGGAATTTCCATCTGCTTGTTTTCCAAATGAAGATCTACACCACAATGTAGTCTGTATTGCATGTAAATTCAATGTTGGATTCAGGAGAAATCATTTAGACTCTCCATTTCACTGTCTTTAATTCATTTGACCCAAAAGACACATTTGGACTGGCATAAATCTTTGATTTACAGAAAAATCCATTGTTTTTCAGGGATTGATGAGTTGATATAGATGAGTTTTAATTAGAGAATATGCACATGTAGCCTACATTGAAAAAAAAAATTGCTTAATTACCTTCATGTACATGTACAGGTATTTAGGACAGTTATGTACATTGTACATGTAGTACAGAGTTCAGGTAAACTTTGAAAAGCTGTAGACATCAAAGATTTCTGTGGCTCTTGAAAAAAAGAAATATACATGTACCGATGTAATGCTTTGACCTACAAACTGCCAGGCTCTTATAAATTACTTGTACATACATTGTACATTTCATGTATGCATTTAATCTCCACTACATGTATGATTTAAGCATGTAGGGAAAACAGGGGGGGGGCAAAGACCATAGAAAAAATTATCAAATTTGAAGATGGATGATTTAAAAGAAAATTAGTTATGTTTGAATTAGGGAGTAATTAGATAATCAATGAATAAGTTATAATTATTTTACAGTATCATTTTGTAACCCCAAGATGGTGTACATACATGTAAGTACAAGTCACATCTATTAAAATATTTCAGGCTATATTCTGGGTGGGATGCATTCACATCTAAACACTTAATGCTCTATTCTGGGTAGACTATTTTAAGTTCAAATGTAGATGACTATTCTTAGGATATTATGAATTTCTTTTATTAATTAGTTTATCAAAACTTTGTAGTGTTTCATGTTAAGCTGTTTGTACATTTAGAGTAACATGAATGTGTGTTGAAATATTTCCACTGTGCCCATCGATATATTGTGAAAGCCACTGAAATTTTTCTTCCCATCATGTAGAGAGTGATTGATATTACGGTTAAAACCACCTGTTCATTTATCCATTGATTCATATCAATTTTATAGCAATTTTCAGGGCTCTACAACACTAAAAAAATTCACTCTTCATTTGGCCAGTGAACCAGAAATTTTACTAGCCAGCCAGGTCAGTCAATATATAATATATGTGTGTGTGTTCTTAAAAAAATACAATGGATGAAAATACAGAAATGAAATAAAAATATTAATTTTCTAAGTTGATGTAACATTTTATTGTTTCTATCCATTTAAAACAAGGTTATTAACTGCGTGTTGACCTTTTGTGCATTTTTTTATCAATCCAGGAGTGTTTATATGCCTATATTTTTCAAATTTGTTACTCTAATATTGAGGCAACCTTAAACTTTGTTTTTAAAATTTTAGCGCCAGTTTCTTTTCGACAGAATTTTCCAAACAGAGACTGCTCACAAGAATTGTAAATTTTGTCTGTAAGTTAAAATGTAGAGTTCAACACCCGTGACCTGATCGTCAGACAAACACCTATAAAGTTCCAGGCTGTGGTCTGCCTGCGCTCCTCGTCGAACACTAGGCCGAACTTTCTGCCCTGTAAAAACCGCTTAAATTGAAATCGAAATCGGGACAGAAAGTTCGGCCTAGTCGAACACTAGCCATAACTCGGTTCCAGTATTCCTTTAACCAAGATCGTTTAAACTTAATAGTGTCTAATGATGCTTCTGTTGAAATCGACCGAGAAAAGAAAATGTCATCGTGTGCTGTTAGGAAAATTTCAAGTCGAAAACATGAGAGCAATACAACGTGTTTTTATACAGTAATCCACGTGAGTTAGATGCTCTAGTTTATCGAAACTACATAACCAAATTGGTTGTTGTGAAGCGCATAACAGACCATGATTTCGATAATGTAATTTCACAGTGAAAACGGACAAACTTTTGATTTCCGGCTCGGGGAAAAAACTGGTCGCGATGTGGCGACTGAATGAGGACAAACACTCGCCAAAATCTAAAAAATGGTCGCATTTTCGAGTGATTTGGTCGCATTGTAGAGCGCTGATTTTTGGTCAGTCAGTGTCCAGTCATGTTGTCAACATTTCCACCCTTCATATTGTCAAAGGGCAAGAAATATCCCAGGCAGATTAATTAAATCGAAAATTAATTAGAAGTTTGGTTTTCAAAGGAACGGTTTTGTCTTTGTTCATCTGAATGTTCAGATGTGTGTGGGAGAGTGTGTACATGTAAATGTGTATGTTTAAATTAACAAAAAGATGGACTTTTATTTTTCTCATTTTACGGACTTTATGAGCGAAAAACCAATAGGAATATACATGTATGTCTGTTTCTGTGAAAGTATCCAGTATGTTATTTGTCATTTCAAAGTGTTAAATGTGTTTGAAATGTTTTGATTATAAGTAAATGTTTATTTTTAGTTTTAAATTCCTTGTGTCTGTTGTTTCTGGAGCGATGCTACGGAAAATGAGATACATGTAATGTTAATTTGAAGTTTTGTACTTTCAGTTTTTCTTATTTTCCCCACACATCGTAACACCATAATGCTAAATTTCCAATGTATAAATGTAGCAATATACTAAAGTAGTACTGTACATTCATTATACCAGTAAACAGACCAAAAATCTTAAGTCTTAGATTCACATGATGTGCAATACTTTAAGATTTGTCGACATCTGGTTTCTCAAAGTTGGCCTAGCCACCTACCTGTAGTAATCCAAGAAAAACATTTATAACAATATTTTAAAAGCCAGTACCAGTACGTATATACAGTAAAACCTGCTTTAGCGACCACTTGTGTATAAAGACCACCTGGTCACAAAAACTTTTTTTTCTGTCCCCAGTAGTACCATTTGTGTACAAATCAACCTCTATATAGAGACCACCTCCCTATAAAGACCGGTTTTCTTATGTTCCTAAGGAGGTTGTTATATACAAGTTTCACTGTATATATTTACATGTTCACCGATTCACCCCTCAAGATACATGTGGACTGACCTGTGTCATTGATTTTAAGTAGAGTCCATTGTTACTCAGGGGTAGAGGAGTTAGAAATAAATTTTAAAATTTGACATACATGTATATCCTTATCTTAGATTGATCTTATTTCAGTTCTGTAGTTATTCATGTTCAACTAGGCCATCAGTTGAAATGAATTGTTTCATGTGGCAGGCTCTAGGACAGAGTTTCACTTAAGGTCATAAATCGGGGATAACAAAGTCAAAAGATTGTTGTTGTTGTTGTTGTTGTTGTTGTATTGTTGTTTCAATGTTCCACTCAAGATTCTATCACTCATATCATAATATGGAGATGTCACCAATGAAGGGCTTCAAATTTTAGCCTTAGAATGCTCGGCATTTACAGCCATTGAGCAGTAAGGGTTCTTTAACAGGCAGACACCTACTCTGATATGGGATCTCAGTTTTTACTGTTTCATCCGGACAGGAAAAGCCAGCCGCCTCCGCTGAAGCTTGAAAGTACATGTAAAAAAAAAAATAGGAAAGCATATGAATGAACATAAAATGATAAATATCTGGTTTTCAGCAAACACAAACACTGTCTGTCTGTGTGTGTGTGTGTGTGTGTGTGTCTCTCTCTCTCTCTCTCTCTCTATCTCTCTCTTTCTCTCTCTCCAAATACAATTATTAAGCAGGAAAATAAAACATTGATTTGATATCTTCAATGTAAAGCAAATATTTATTAAGCCAAAAGGATAACTAAAGGTGGGAAAAGCAAATTTGATAAAAGCAATGAGAAATATTTTTCAAAAAATCAAATTATGCGTTCTAATGAAATTAAATGGGTTCATTCTGAATGTATATCTAAATATTATAGAACCTGAGTATATCTTGATGAATTGTCTTGCTTTTATATCAGCCGGAATTTTAAATTCCATTTTCTCATGTAAACAATGTTCACAATGTAAATATAAGTACATGTAAGAACTTGGCGTGAAAAATCTTTTATCTAATAATATTCCTCATGTTTATTCATATGTGTGTCACTGTGTGTAATACAGTTTAAACAACTCCTAGAAGTAATTGTGTCAATAATATTGGCCACTGCTGTCTATGTTATTGTCAGTTAAGGATATAGTGAGATTTGATCTCACATTTTTACTTGCGGAAAACCAGTCGTTTCTTCCTGGGTACATGTACCTTGTAACCTGGTTATTTTCCTCCTCAGTAAAGATCTGGCTGCCGCCATATTATTGAATAATATGGTTGAATGTGGAGTAAAACACCAATGAAACGATACAAAAATTTTGTAAATGGCCAGTTCACCAAATTTACTCAATACTTGAGCTCAACTTACCTTTTATTATTTTAAGATAAAACTACACAGGATTTATGCTGCAACTGAGTATTGTTGTATATTCATTGCATATAATTTCTAATAATGATAAAAATGAGGTCATTTATAGAAAACTTCAGAATTGTCAAAAAATAATTCGAGAACATGCATTGTACTGAAACTTGCAGTGGTACATGTACATTGTAAGAACATTGACTTGCAAACATAAGGTTTTGGGTTTTAATACCTTGAAGCAGGTCATACTTAAGACTTCTTAAAATGTCAGGTGTGACATTTAACTTATTCATCCCTAAAGACACATTTGGACTTGCCCAATTCAATGATTTACAGAAGAGTTCATTGTTTCTCAGGGGTTGATGAGTCAAAACTGAAAGAAACCCAATGCATAGGTGCGAGTCCAAAGCATAGGTCAAAATTTGTGGCACTTCACCTAAAATTGCTGTCAGCTGAATATACTGGTACATGTGAAATTTTTGGTCAGAAGAAAACAAAAATAAACAAAACAAGAATAATTCAGATTGTCTCCCCTTAAAAAAAATCGGCAGTTTTTCTCCCCTTAAAAAATCATCAGAGTAAATCGATGTGTGTCTTTGGGTGTGCATGTACCATAAGCGCATTTAAAAAAAAAAAAACAAGGCCTAAAGTTGAAAATGCAAAAACTCCACGAAAATGACAAGCTCAAAGGAGTTGTTTCATCCATGTTTAATAGATATGAAATGCACAAAAATTAGCAATGTACTGATTACTGTATAACAGCAATTTCTATGATACATACATGTATCATTTTTTTGTAAGTAAGTTGAAATATACATGCACATGTACATCATAAGCAGCAATTGTAATTTATGCTTCTGTGTCAATGTCAAAGGATGTCAAGGTCATATGGTGCCATTCTTGTTTGTACATGGTCATCAAAAGTATATGTAGATAAGCTAGAATCAGTTTCTCTACTGATCTTTATTATTTTTTTTTTTTGAGTTGTCTCTTCTGGGTGTATTTTGTGATGTGTGTGTGTCATGTTTCTTGTTAGTCCAGATAGAATAGAAACCAATAAAACACAATGCTAAATAAGTAAGGTAATCAATTTTGATCAAATGGCTGTTTTCTTGCTCATTGATTACAAATATGTTCAGCTTGCTTTAATACGTGGTGATCCAAAATTAATTCGGAACTGATTGACTACAGATCCATCAATTGTTGTATATCAGGGTGTTCTTCCAGAGATAAAGGAAATGACAAATTAGTTCCATTATTTCGTTATTTACTTTGATTCGGAAAGACAACAGACTGTTTTGTAAAAATGATGTCATAACGATTGCAATGTTTAATGTCATGTTATTGATATTAAAGTAGTACATAAGTACATCATGTTAATAGACTTCTACCAAATATATAAATTTACTGATCAAATTGATTGATAAAAAATACTTCACCAGTGAATACCAGTATGTTGACCTTAATGCACTTGTACAGACTGTGTGTAGCAAAGTAGTGACAGAACAAAAATTGCAATTTTTATTTCAAGGTTGAAAATGAAAACATACATTGACTTTTGTGAAATGTGTGTTGATGCAAATCAATGTCATTTCCAAAGATTTACAAGTTCCATATGAAATATAATAAAACCAATATTATGATTTAGTTTTAATTATTTCTTTTATGATGTATAAAACAGAAATCATTGATGGTTCCGAACATAATCAATGCAGCCACAGCTATTGTTTTAAGTGAAGTGGCTACACAAAATTCTCAAACATTTTCTATATTCTGACACTGAAAAATATCATTTGAAATAATTTTACTTTGCTAGAAAGAAAGTTATTCTAGAATCTAGACTGAAAATACCATTCCTATAGGATGCTTTTTGATGTGTAAACGTAACATTTCAAAAAATGTCGAAAGATTAGCAAAATGTTTAAATAAATTAAACAATTAAGAAAACATGGCTTTACAATTTGTTTTTGGTAAACGATCATTCAAACTAGAAACTAAAAAAATATGAAAAAATTTAAGATAGTAATAAAACAATTTAAATAAACAGAAATCAGTTTAAGGAAAATGGTTAATATGTGTTTTCTTTGGGACTCAGTTTAATTCAATTTCTGAGTCCTGAAAAAAAAAAATATGTGTCAGAAATGCAGGAATTATCAGAAATGGAAAACTGAATGGTCCATGACCGCTTAAATTGAACTACATGAAATATCATAAAAAGTTCTCCAATTCACACATTATACAATTTAAAGACATACTAATCAAAAGTAGTGCACACATACACTGCAATTAGTCAGAAAATGATAAAAACAACGTGATACAAACACCCCTAATTAGTGATCGCACGTGTACCGTTCACTGCTGTTACATCGATATGGAAAGCATGTCAAACATGAATTTACGTCAAATTGTGGGAAGTATCTCACCGAAAACTGCATTTATTCATTATTTTTTTAAATAACAATATTGCATTTGTATACATATACAGTAAAACCTGTATATAGGGGCCACCCAAGGGACCAGATAATATTGACCTTTATGTGCAGGTGACCCTTATACACAGGTTCAATCTAGTTGAAGTATGCAGTCAAGGGACTTTTCAAAACTGGCCTTTATAGACAGGTGATCCTTATATAGAGGTGGCCGCTATAGCAGGTTTTACTGTACTTTTACCACTTTCAAGTTAAACAGATAAAAACAAAAGAAAGTATTGGTATTCTTCGACCAGTTTAAGACTCCACAATAAACAGAAGTGTTGTATAAATACCCTTGACAAATTGAGGTTTCTTCAGGGGAAATTCAAAGAAGGGTGACAAATTATTAATTTGTTTTCAGTTTCATTTCCTTCCTCAAAGCATTTCAACACTATTTCTGTTCCTAAACGCACAGCACAATTTCTTCATCGATTCTATTTCCCTTCTTTTTCTGTCCTTTGTGTTTTGTTTATTGTTACTTGTATGGCAGTGTGTTTACTTCTTTGTGGAATGTTGGTAAACTCGGACCCATCTCAGTTTGTGGCCATTTCAAATTGTATCCTCATAACCAAAACAATTGAAAGAGTCGTACCCATCATTTTACTGACTTGTACTAACGTAGAGATTATGGTTACACTGATGACTTAGTTCTCCAGCTTCTAGAAAAACTACCCAGGCTCCATCATTATTCTGTGTAGGAATCATGAATACCTGTTATGCTTTTTCAGTTTGTTCCATTCCATTCAGTTTTGTCAGAATAGTTAGTGTTCATATCATGTGACCTCAACATAATGTGGGGCAAGATCACTTCCGGTTTAGTAATATTTACATTGACAATATTCAATGATATCTTGTTTCAGTTCTCTTCCTAGGATTTAATTGCTGATAGATGTTGGGATTCTTTTTGATATACTTCAGAAATAATTCTACAATCAAACAGGCAATGGGCACGAATGAGTTATCTATGGGCACGAGTCAGCTAAAACATTGGTACCAGTCAACCTATTCACTTAGGTATGAGTTGTGATGGATACGAGATAACAGTAACCTACATGTTGAACTTATTCATCTGAGGTTGCTTTGAATATTATGCAACTCTGTTTGTATTTATTTTCCTTACAAGTAAAAATCATTTTTTGATCTTCAAAGTCAAATTGCTAGAAAACAGTGAATCATTTAGAAGCATAATTAAAGGGAAGATAATAACTTTATATAAACATTTTGCAAAGCATATTATCATTTAAAACAAAATTAACAACCTTGCTGAGGTAAACTGCTGGTCATGAGCCTTGAAATTGTATATACATGTATGTACATTTGTACCCATAAATAACTTGAAGAGTTGAGAGAGTTCACGTTTAATGATACTGATCATGCAGCAAGTGATAAAAATAAAAAATTCAAACATTCTCAAAAAAATTATATACAGAGGTTCCTTAAGATCGGAGTGACTGCTTGATATCATACATGTGTGTACGATAAACATGTATTTTACTTTAGTTACATTGTAGTATGTGCAGTGAAATTGCCTGTCCTGAAATTTAATCACTCTCATGAGAGAACACCTGTCTTGTGATTACAAGTTTTAAAAACCATTCAGCTCAATAATCACTGAAATAAAACCTTTACACTACAGTGGAACCTGTTTAGAGAGACCACCTTAGGTCTTCTGCCACTGAAATGTGGTCTCTCAAGGCAGGTGGTCTCTCAAAAGAGGTTTTCTCCAAAGGAATGCTTAACTAAATGGTTTTCGGAATGTGGTCTCAAAAAACGGGTGGTCTTTCCTGAGAGTGGTCTTTTTGAAACACATGACTTGAAAGTTAGCCAGAAAAGGACCCTGGAAATTTAGGAGGTACCTGTAGGAAAATCCAAGTACTGGGTACATATATTTTGGCAGTTTACAAGAAATGGTTGAAGAGAAATGTACATGTATCTTTTGCTTGTTCATGTTGATCTATCAGTGGAAATTTCTTTAACTTGACTGGTTCATTTAAATTTGTTATGGAAATGTACATGTACGTAAATTTCATGAAAAATTGAAATAGCTGGTTTCAAAATCAATGAAGTATTCTTGTGGTAATCTTTTACAGACAAAGTACATTAAGAAAAAACTCGAGGATTTAGAAGTCCTAATTTCCCATAAAGCATCTAAGTGATTCAGATGTCAATTTTGGATGCGTTCTTAATTTACATACATGTACTTGCGATATTGATTGTAAACTCAATTGTTTACAAAGCAGAATGGACATAAAAGAACAACTGAGTGGGAAGCTCTTGAAAGTAAGGAAGACTTAGTAATTAAAAAATAAAGATGAAACACTTATTATTTCCTGGGTATCACTATTATTAATTAAAAAAAATGATACGCCCATCATTGTTATGCTATCCTTGACCCAAAATTGAAACAGAAGGTTGATGGACTATTCTAACATGAACGTTTAAGTTAGCTACTGGTAAATATCGACATTTTTTGTGTTAGTGAAATGAACATTAGTTACTACTGGTACATGACTTCAAATTTGTTGAGTATGATGTGAAACAGACTCAAATGCATATTTATACATATAGTAAACAAATAAAAAACAGCATTTTAGGTGTAGTTTTTAGCTCACCTGAGCCAAAGGCTTGAGTGAGCTATTGTGATCACTCTCTGTCCGTCGTTCCGGCATCCGTCCTTAAACTTTTCATATTTTCGACTTCTTCTTTGAAACAATGAAGGGATTTTGACAAAACTTGACAAGAAGCAAGTGCTCAAGGTCCTTTACCAAATTTGTAGTTTTCAGCCAGATTGGCCCAGGGGTAGATCCAGGGCGGGGCAGAATAGGTCCCAAAAGGTATCCCTCTTTAAAAATCTTCTTCTTCAGAAACACTACATGAATTGAAAAATGGATTGTTTCTGAGTGATCTACACAGATGTATGATTCAAGGTTGTATTTTTCATAGAAATCAGAATATTAATTTTTGACACGTTTTTTAGGTCTTTTCAGACTTTGTCATTTTCATTCATTTTTGCATGATTTCCTCAATTACATGTATCTCCCCTTGCAAATGATGCATTAATGTGTTTTACTTGTACATGTATGTAGTTAAAGAAATGTTTTTGTGCAAGAATTTTGCTGAAATTTAATCTCTAGAATTTATTAAGAATATCTTAAATCAGCAATATTTATAATTTATCTTTCTTGGCCAGATCAGCCTACATGTATATATTCTTCTTGGTCTTCTTTCCACATTTGTCGATGGTTATCAGGTGAGTGATTGATGCCCTCTTGGGCCTCTTGTTTAAGTGTGAAATTCTGTCCATTTTATATTATATATCAAAATTAAAAAAAAAAAAAATACTTCAAAAGCTACATTGGATACTGTCTTGAAAGACCACTGTCATAAAAGACTACCTGTCTTGGGAGACCACATTCTCAAAGTCAAAAACCACTTGGTTCAATAATCTTTTAAATAAAACCCCTCCGGAGAGATGACATGTCTTGTAAGACCACATTTTGGTGGCAGAAAGGGTGATCTTTCAAGACAGGTTCCACTGTTCTAGTCAGAGCAAACCAGACAAATAATATTTTTTGATAGCCTTAGATTAGCAACTTTTTGATGTTCCGTGATCAGTCCTACATGTATAACACCATTAAGAAAAATAGTTACATCGAGTGATGGAGGAAACCGTTGAATTCCAAGCTTAGGAACACTCCTGCATTCTCTGTTATTGACCAGCTTGTGAAAAAAAAACTTTTTTAATTAAAAAATAATATAAAGATTGGCTCCAGCTGTGAATTGTATTGATCTGTCAAATAGACAGAATGTTCATGAAATAGACAACTAATGAAACAGAAAATGGATTTTTATGTCGTTAGCAAGATAAACCATTCTTGTAGAAGCGTTTGACTTTTTATTTTCTGATTTTCATTGACATACCTAGTTTTACTTTGTGGGTCATGTGTAAGATTCTTATGTTTATGCTCACAAAAGTAAAAAAAAAATTGTTAATTTTGACTGCACATACAATGACATATATTTGTACATACACATGTATGTGATTGTAAACTGAATATTTGGTTGTTTTTGCATTTATATTTATCAATGTACTGGATAGTTGTTTAATTTCACGAGGAGAAAATTTCACGTTTTTCTGAATCAATCTTATTCACGGGTATTAAATTTCACGCAAGATTGGTTACGAATTATCTTTCTGATACTTCATAAGTGTAAGATATTTTATTCACTGGTATTTAATTTTGCAGAATTGTCATTGACCACAAATATAGCGAAATTAAATCCCCCTTGAATAAAAGCATCTATACAGTATACTGGTATATAAATATGAATAGCAAATGCTTTAATGTGTTAAACTTAAAGGGGATCATAGCACTAAAAAAACTTTGAAACATCAATTCATGAATGGTAACCAAGAACCATATGATTTGTAATTTCAGAGGTTCTTTTGGCTGTATGCATGACCACTTCAAAACCACTGAAGACATATGATTCTTGAATGATAATTCTGACCTAAACTTACCATAATTTTATATGTCTATGAGAAGAAGGATAATTGCAGAAGGGACACTTTGCTGTACATGTACATCTTGACCTCAAATTATCTGTAGGGATTTTGGAAGTTATTACAGATAAGGACTCCAAAATTGATTCGATGCATATACAAATTCTACTCATAAAAGTTTGAATTGTAAATTGTTCAGAAAAAGTGTTAAAAGACAAAATTAACTATGTTAACTGGAACTTTCACTTAATGTCAATAGTTTAAAACATTGAGGAATTAGACTAATGGAAGTTTAACTGTATGTTTATAGAGAATAACCTCTTTATAATGCCTCTTGTTTCATTTACCCTTTTGCTTAAGTTTTATGCCACAATTTTTGAAAGTCCACTTTTCCAATTTTCCCTATAATTTCATTTAAGTTTCCCTCAACCTGTCACCAAACCCATTATAATGCCAAATTTGGGCTGAGCAAATGGTGGCAGTATAATGAGAATTTAATACATGTATATATATAATATATATATATATATATATATATATATATATATATATATATACAGTCGATTTCACTTACATGTATTTGCATACCTTGATACATGTAATTTCATATTTCTGTTAATTGCATAAGAATTCAAAACACAAAACTATTTCCTATCTCTTACATGTTAAATATTCCTTTTAATTGCATAGGTTTAAACCAAGAATTCCTGTAAATTGCATAAAATAGTTCCCCTCCCCCCCCCCCCCCCCCCCCCCCCCATAATGCTGATTGCAATAAAAAGTTATGTGTGGACATACTATTTTCATGAAAATGAAAACATGCTAAACTTATTTTATGAAAATTTTGCTTTTATGATGTTATTTGACCCTAATTTTTAATGAGATTCCAATACTAGTATACCTAGAATGCATATAATAGTATTATACACACAACTGAAAGGACTAATTGAACATAAATCATAATTTTTTCAGACATTTTGGCTATGCAAATAAGAGGAATCCACTCTGTGTGTGTGTGTGTGTGTGTGTGTGTATATATATATATATATATATATATATATATATATATACAGTGAAACTTGTATATAACGACCTTTATGGACACAACAAAATCGGTCTTTATAGGGAGGTGGTCTTTATATAGAGGTTGATTTGTACACAAATGGTACTATTGGGGATAGCAAAATATGGTCTTTGTACACAGGTGGTTGCTAATGCAGGTTTTACTATACACACACACACACACACACACACACACATACATACATATATATATATATATATATATATATATATATATATATATATATATTTTATATATATATACAGTGAACCCGCTTTACAACGACATTCATTATAACGGAATATTCTGTATCTGACAAGAATTGCTCGGGAACAAACATACATGTACATAAAAAGTACTCATTACAACGGAATATTCGGTATCCGACTCCAACATTAGATTCCGGGAACAAATGTTCAAAACTCAATGTAAATAAATTCTTTACAACGGCATAACAGCATACGGCACAGTAGAACCCACCTGCTGATCCAGTTATTGATACCAGTCTTGATTTTCTTCACGGTTGAGATCTCAGGTAAAAATAATTGTGTCAATAAAACAATTACACCGTCAATTGTTCTCTAATCTGCACTGATAGGTGACAGCATCAGTGTCAAAGATTAGCGCTTGAATCAACCTTACCTGTACAGTAGGCAGTAGGCCTAATGTTTATAAACCATCAGTAGGTTTCGTTAGAACTCAACCGACAGGAAGAGAAATACAAGCTGTGTACAAATTAAAAAAAAGATAAATGAATAAATAAAAAATACATATAGATCTAGTTGACAAGTTCCGTTACGCTACATGTCCGTGTCGAGGTGGTTACAATGGCGGATCTTTAAATTACTTCAATACTTGTAATATTTATGAAATGCATTTTTAAGAGAATTTTATCAGCAATCCCTGAGCTTTTTATTTAAGCAATAATGAATTTAACTCGGAATTATGAGATATACTATTTCATTCAGGCATTTCGGGCATTTTGTACATGATCCGTGTATTTCACGACATCACCGATTTACGATATGCGACCGAAAAAAAAATTGTGCATTGATGTTTACAATATTAACTTGCATAAATATGACAATTTAAATAAGATTTGTTGTTGTAAGTTTATTTATTTACATGTACATATATGTGTAAATGATACTCAAGGGAGCTAACTATGAAATGCCCACCACATCAAATTCATTACAGTGACAAATTCGATATAACGTCATTCCTACATGGGAACAAACATGGTCGTTGTAAAGAGGGTTCACTGTATATATATATATATGTATATATATATGTATGTGCAGCATGTTAAGACCTGTTGAAATAAAAAATTTAGAAAATTTAACACCTTAGTGAAATGTACCGGTAACAAGCTTAAGGAAAATTAAAATTTTTAGACAAGTTTTATTAATTAGTAATGTAATACAAACAAGTCGTATGACGGTTGCTTCTCAGATGTTTTTAAAATGTTAGTGTGTACAATTGTTGATACCTTTGTGTACTCAACATATACATGTAACCGCTATTGAAATTCTGTTAGATGCAAGTGCTCAATGATAAAAATATATTTATGGATATTGAGGAAACTCTTAGGACGTGTTTTACAAATATTTGTGTGTATCCAATATATATTTTGATGGTGCATTTGATAAATTAAATAGATTGGGTCATGACATTTGTGATCAGATTCGAGTTTTGTACATTAGCTACATTACATTATACTAATGTCAAGACACTGTTACTTTGTAAACCAGTCGGGGGAAAAAATGGAGAAACATTACGGTGTGAATAAGTTAGAGATATTGAGAGGTCTTTAACTTATTAACCCCTGTGGTCACACTTAGACTCACCCAGATCAATAAATAGCATGGTCTACTGTCATAATTCAGGAGTGAACAAGTTCATATTGCTTGTAAAATTACATTTGTATTATAAAATTTTTATTCTAAATTAAACACCCCTGAATTTCGTCAGTAGACTTAACCAACTTTTGAAATGGGCAGGTCCAAATTTGACTTCAGGGGTTGATGAGTTAACAAAAAGTAAGTTTTCTAATTATATATATACTTGTATATGTATATACATTTATCCTGTTTATGGGTAATTTCTTGAATTTGATTGGTCTAAATAAACCCCACATAATTCTGTATCCGTCAGCTACTCGACGTAAATCAAAATCTACTTGATGGATATAGCTTATATCCCCCCTGTGGCGAGCCTCACTTTGGTGACAATAGTGTAAACAAATATGGTGACTGACAGGTTTGCATCACCCAGTGATGCGGAAATCACCCAGGTCAGAGGAGATTTAAACACCCAAAACACTCAGAAAATATAAATATGTTGAAAGAATTTCTTTTCTTGTTTGCATATTTATTATAATTATTCATAACCCTATCATTCAGCTCTCAAAAATCCCTTTGAATGCCCATAGACAGGATAAATTCGTTATGTAGTGTTCTAGAGGGGGATACGGAAATATACGGGGTCCGTAATAAAAAGCTATATTAGGCTCGAGCTTCACCTTGCCCAATACACCTTTTAATTATGGACCCCATGTATTTCCGTATCCCTCCTCTAGAATACTACATAACTAGTATAACAACTAATAATGATAATAATAATAATGATAATTATAATTTTCACCCTCATTGTCAAAGATCTATCTTTAATAATAAAAGTCTGGGTGAATTTAAAATGGGGCGAAACCGTCTGCATGTGTATTAGGGCAAAAATAACACAGGACGAAAATAACCCTGTATACAGTATATATATATATATAAAATGAATGCTCTTGTTTTGTTTAGAGTACTGACATTGCAATGAGTTCTTATCTCCATGACCATGTAAATCACTCCAAATCTACTAGTTAGTGATCAACTCCATTGGATCAAAGCACAGTAAATGTTGCCAATGAAATTGTGTTTTGACGTAATAGTTATCTGCTGTTTATGCTCCATTTCGTCCTGTAATAGGCAAATTTTTATATCTAGACGTATTGATTTGAACAGCAACTAAACTATGTAATAAGGTGTATTGATTGGTATTTATCCCAACTTTAGTTTTTATTCATGTCCGCTATTCTCCGTTATGTTTATAAAATTGTTCTACACAACTTGATCAGTGCCTGCAGCTTTGATATTGGTTTAACATGTGTTCAAAACTTGTCGTCTGCTGTTGTAAAAAAAAAAACCAAAAAACAACTAGATTGATAATTGTGTATTACAACATGGAGATATAGATACATACCTGTATATATACCAGCAACAGTATACAATGTATACATAGTTATACCAAGATAAATTGCCACATGTTTGTAAATACAACCAGCCTAATTAAAATTAAAAGTGGGGACAGGCTTGTTTTCTGCATACAACATTAGAACTACAGTAATGCATGGAATCGGAGCAATGTAAAATGTTTTACCTGTTGACCCTTATTTTGGGGAAAAACAGTATTGATTTGCTTTCTGACAGAACCTGGTTATGCCACTTTATCTGGGTAGATAAAGTGTATGGGTTTTTACTGTCTCGGTTTTGGTTTTTGACAGAACTCTTGTGCCACTTTATCTAGGTAGAACTATAACTGTAGTATATGGGTTTTTACTGTTTTGGTTTTTGACAGAACTCTTTTGTGCCACTTTATCTCGGTGGACCTATAGCTAGTGTATGGGTTTTTACTGTTTTGGTTTTTGACAGAACTCTTTTGTGCCACTTTATCTTGGTGGACCTATAGCTAGTGTATGGGTTTTTACTGTTTTGGTTTTTGACAGAACTCTCTTGTGCCACTTTATCTCCGTGGGCCTATAGCTAGTGTATGGGTTTTTACTGTTTTGGTTTTTGACAGAACTCTTTTGTGCCACTTTATCTAGGTGGACCTATAGCTATAGTGTATGGGTTTGTACTGTCTCAATTTTGGTTTTTGACTAAAACTCTTTTGTGCCACTTTATCTCTCTGGTGGACCTATAGTTTAGTGTATGGGTTTTTACTGTTTTCAGTTTTTGAACTAATGCCACTTGTGCCACTTTAGACCTGCAGGTATAGTTATAATGTATAGTGTATGGGTTAAGTACTGTCTTTCTGACTAAACCCAATTGTGCCACTTTATCTCTGTAGGCCTATAGTTATATTGTATGGATTTGTATTGTCTCAGTTTTAGAACCTAATGCCACTTCATCTAAGTAGACCTGCATGTATAGTTATAATGTATGGGTTTGTACTGTTTAAGTTTTGTTTTCTGACAGAACCTAATTAGGCCACTTTATCCCACTAGACATATAGTTGTGTGTCACTTTATCTGGGTAGACCTATAGTTACTTATAACTTCCATTACATATTATATTAAGTGTATTCTGTAAAAACTCCTCTCAAAACTCCCACTACATATTATATTGAGTGTATTCTACAGTAAATTTATTATGTAAAGGCTCCTCTCAAAACTCCCACTACATATTATAATAAGTGTATTCTGTAAAAGCTCCTCTCAAAACTCCCACTACATATTATAGTGAGTGTCTTCTAGTAAAACCTCTTCTCAAAACTCCTACTCCTTATATTGTAATAGTAAAGTGTATTCAGTAGAAGCTCTACTCATGACACACACTACATATTATAGTGAGTGTATCCTGTAAAATCTCCTCTCATAATGCCTACTACATATTGTAGTGTGTGTATCCTGTAAAATTTCCTCTAATAACGCCCACTACATATCATATTGAGTGTATCCTGTAAAATTTCCACTCACACCGCCCAGTACATATCGTAGTGTGTGTATCCTGTAAAAATTCCTCCCAACAAAAAGTATCAAATAAAAACAGCCTCACAAACATTTCACTACCATAGCAAAACAAAACGAAATAAGATGTGGCAATAAATATGGTTGTAGAAACTTGAACATGGGAAGGTGAAAACACAGGGACATGTTTATTAACTGATCTACCCCTGATAAACAATGGACTCTGATGTAAATCAATGATTTAGAACAGTCCAAATGTGTCTATAGGGATGAATGAGTTGAACACAACAAATCTATCATAACAGGTGTGACAGGATACTTGTCAACACTAAACTATTGCAGCTACAGTAATGCCTGGAATCAGAGTTAGACAAAATGTGAGACAAATTCCTAGTTTACAATGTGAGACAAATTCCTAGTTTACAAAGTGAAACAAATTCCTAGTTTACAAAGTGAGACAAATTCCTAGTTTACAATGTGAGGCAAATTCCTAGTTTACAAAGTGAGACAGATTCCTAGTTTACAATGTGAGACAAATTCCTAGTTTACAAAGTGAGACAGATTCCTAGTTTACAATGTGAGACAAATTCCTAGTTTACAAAGTGAGACAGATTCCTAGTTTACAATGTGAGACAAATTCCTAGTTTACAAAGTAACTCAAATTCCTAGTTTACAAAGTAACTCAATTTCCTAGTTTACAATGTGAGACAGATTCCTAGTTTATAATGTGAGACAAATTCCTAGTTTACAAAGTAACTCAATTTCCTAGTTTACAAAGTGAGACAGATTCCTAGTTTACAATGTGAGACAAATTCCTAGTTATAATAAAAAAATTCCTATCTACAATGTGAGTAAACAGCCTAGTTTACAATGTGAGATGACATAGAAAATGATATCTATAATGCAGTACATAGCACCTGTATACAGTTAAAACCTGTATATATACGCCCCCCCCCGCCCCCCCCCCCCCAGGACCACCCAAGGGACCTGAAAATATTGGCCTTTATATGCAGGCAACCCTTATACACAGGTCCAATTTAGTTGAAGTATGCAGTCAAGGGACTTAAAAAAATTGGCCTTTATAAACAGGTAATCCTTATATAGAGGTGGCCGCTATAGCAGGTATTACTGTGTTTATTTTTACATTTATCTCCCAGTTCTTTCGAGGTTTTGGAGTTATTACATGTCAGCCCTACTCTTCATTAAATTTTCTTTGTAAATGTGATGGATAAATTCAAAATGCATTTGATGCAGTCATTTAATCTGTTCCAGTGTAAAATGTTTTTGATAAGGACGAGGAGCTCTTGTAAAACTGCACTTTGCGTGAATTTGAAAATAACCGAGATATATGTTGCCAAGCTTTTTACAACACTGCTACAGTCCTTCAGGCTGATTTAGCATCAGCTTGAAGCTGCCTTGACCTTTTGACCTTTCCTTGTTAGTTAAGAGATATATAAATACACTCTCTGCCATAGATATTTTTAGTAACAAAATGTTTTGCATTAAAAAAAAATCAATGTCTTTCATGAAATAACAGCTAAAACGCCCAAGTTTTTATGTAGTGCTAAACAATTACAAAATTGTACTTGCTTGCTTTTATCATGTCGGAATGGGATATTGGAGGAATTTTCATTTAGATGTGTCGTTTTAATGTCACTTTTATTTGTTTAATATGTATGTGTTTTCGCTGATTATCTCTTAAATTACGAGGTCTCTTTGAAAGGTGGATCATATCTCTAATACAAATTAGCAGGAAATTAAATGTGAGAGCGAGTTCATTTTCTGTCATTGCGGATAAGTTAATACAAATTCATGTGGTGTGGCAAGTTGAGCCTTTTCTAAGAAAATGAAAGCCTCTGTGGCTAAATAGTGAGAGCATTTGACTCTAAACTGTGAAGTCTCTCACTTCTGGTCAGCGTAGTTTCAAGCCCCACTGGATCCTAAGCTTATTTTGTGAGAATGTTTGCCAATTGACTTTCAGAAGGCTGGTGTACATTATAACTGGTTTCTCTCCTCCACCGTTAAAAAGTTAGCTGCCACCATATTACAGACATTTTGAAATAAAAAAAATTACTGGTCAACTGGACCAGTGAATAAAGAAATTCCACTGGTCTGTATATATACAATATTGAAAAGAACTGGAAAATTGCTGGTCATTTGGACCAGTGATCAGATAGATTTCACCGGACTTTTGTAAAATTTACCGGTTTTTCTGGTTAGACCGGTGAATTTCAAAAACTCTGATATAACTGAAGAATTTTAAAGTGTGGCATAAAACACATTTCAAAACAGAGCAAAAAAAGTCTAAGTAAAATGCTTGAAGATAGTGGAACCTGTCTTTATTTTAACCAGCAATTTTTCTTGTTGATATTCAGAAATGCCCCCATCTTCTAATCGGCAAACATTTTTTTTTTCACATCATTCATAAAAGTATAGTAAAACAATAGTACATAAATGTATATAATCACACACACACACACACACATACACACATATATACAATGTAAATACACGGTATAAGCAGAAATGTTTGTGAGGATTCAATTTGGCATTATTAGCGAAGTTTTTGAAATTGCTAAAATTGAATATCGCTAACAATTCAATTACCTAACAATCGTCCGTAAGAGTTATCTATTTATAATCATAAAATCATTAAAATTCCTTCTTGCTAAAATTATATACCATATTTTAAGGACAAAATGCTAAATTTGTGCCTCGTATACATGTTCATTCATTCATTCATTCATACATACATACATACATACATACATGTACATACATACATACATACATACATACACACACACACACACACACACACACACAGATATATATATATATATATATATATATATATATATATATATATATATATACACATACATATATACATACATACATTTATATTTATATATATATATGTATATATATATATATTTGTATATATATATATATATTTATATATATATATATATATATATATATATATATATATATATGTATGTGTGTATGTGTGTGTTATATACACACATGTATATGTATATATATATGTGTCAGTGTTTGAAGTGACTTTTTATAGACAGAGTATAAGAGAGAAAAGTATAGGAGGGGAAAGTGGTAAGGATAACAAAATATAGTAGTGAGGAAACAGTTGTCAGGATAAGGAGAAAGAGAGAGTAAGGAAACGAGGAGAGTCAGCTTCATTTATTCCTAATGGAGATTTTGGAAACTTATTTTAAACACAAAAAGAATCGAAGTACTGAAAGTATTGATACAAGTTGATGGCAATCATAAGTTTTAATGAGGTATAATACACTCAGTATACTGAATACTTTTTAATTTGGTAAAATTAGGTTTTACCAAAAAAAGTAACTAAAAATCGGGTTAGACATTTGGCCTAACGTGAGTACTGATGGCTTATTTATTATGCAACAAACTACATAGATCAGCAATATGATTATAAAATCTTGTCCTTATAAACATTGTTTCATCTATGCGACAGGGCAGGTATAATACCATTACACTATACTTCCTATCAGTAGCCTTAAATCTCTAGGTCAGTATGTGTACATGTAAAACATTTTTCCAACTTCAAAGACTACCTCAAGTTTTTAAGATCACTGTGAATGAGGAATGAGGAAACTTCTATGTCCAACTTCACAGACAGATCTTGCCAATACACAGTAAGGGAAACTTGACCAAAAGTCATTTGCATATTAATCCCCTGCAAGAATTGTTAACAGTCCAGTCTATCGCTTTGAATGTCAATTCTATCACAAGAGTATAATGGTAAAAAATAATTGAAAAGTAACATTCTAAAGCAAATTTATAATATCTGAAAATTCATAAAGGAGCAAACTGACCTTAAATAGCATATATTTCAACAAGTCTTGAAGACCTATATTTTTCAGCGAATTGTTACTATATTTTCGTCATTTTAAAAAGCAAAAATATACGAATAAAAGTGTGATTTGGAAATTTTAATCTTAAAGTTAAGTTTATGTTGCTGAAATGCACATACATGTGTAATTTGCATCAATGTAATGTGTTATTAACCCCATACTGCAAAATGTTCTTTGACTTGTTCCCAGTAAACAATTTAGCATAACATAACTACGTTGATGTTCCATCAACTCGTAAAAACAGAGAGGATATATAAGATTATGAACAAAAACAAGATTTTAAAAGTAAAGTCAAGTTGATCTCTGAAGCTTAAAAATATTTGTCAATGTTTTATTACATGCTGGAGTCCAATGAATGGAATTAAGTTTGCATTTCCATATGATTATGATACCATTATTAATCAATAAACATGTATCAATTAGGCCAAAAATTAAAAAAAAAATTTTGATGTGACCCAATCAACACAACTGAAAAAGCATAACCCAAAGGTTTTTAAACAGTTTTGCCCACTTTTTTTTGTTTTTTTTTTCTTTTTAAAAAATATGAAATTTTGAACATTTCTATACATTGTGCATATCAAAATTTTTTTTTATTATTATTTGCCCATTGACAAACCAACTTTGAAAACAACTGGTTATGGAACATGGCACAAATAAATTTTGAATGATGCCCTTACATTAAAATAATTTTTTGAACAAGAAAATCTTTTGGTGTGAGATTAGTTTTGTAATCTCTGATAACTAGTGATATATGCTAAAATGGTGCAGGATGGAGAGAAATCAGATTATATGTACAGGAGGCCAAAACTATCTCAATAAATTAAAATCTAGTATATACATGTGTCTCTAATACTTTTATTATATATAACAAATATAGTTTGGACACATGTACATGTATATACTAAATTTTATTTTATTGACACAGTTTTGGCCTCCTATGGTTTTAATGTCTATGGGAATAGACCACTTAGCACCTTCCACAAGTAATTTGGCAAACTTTCTCACACCATCAGCTTAGATCCTTGGGATTATAGGCTGGAACCTGCACTGACTAGAGAAAAACTTCATGTTTTAAATCATGATGCTCTAAACACTCGTTCATTCAGGGGCCATTAAAGCCACGGCATTTAATTTTTTTAAGAAAAAAGAATATCTATAATATAATGCACTACACTGCATTCATAGAATCTAGATATTTATTTTTATCTCCCAGCTGTTCTTTCTGTGCTTCTAGGGAGCTTGAACCTGCACTGACCAGAGATGAGAGACTCCATGTTAAAATCATAATGCTCTAAACACTCATCCATGAAAGGGCTCCATGATGCTCTAAACACTCATTCATGAAGCCCCCCCCCATCATATTGTAGGTAATCCTATAAGTGATTATGATTTGTTACATATTTTTTTCTTTTCTTTATCTCATTTAAATGTCGGAGATTTAAAGGAAAATTAATGCAAACACAAGTACCATGCTTCAGTGCACCATAATAGCTGATGTATTATATACTCATAATTAGTCTCAATTTTTTTACCGTGGGGGAGAATATAAATTTATACAATAAATCTAGCAAATAATTTATTATTTTTTTCCTCCTGTCAACTTCATTTCTGTATAAAACATGCATATAATGATATATACAGGCAAGGTAAAACCATATTTTTTTACGTATTAATGCATACGTGCACCTAATTTTTGCACATCCAAATGTGGAAAATAAGTCATATACATTTTGTACATATTGTTGTAGTGTGTAGTACATTTATGTGCACTTATTTTGTGGTAAAAGTACATATTGGAGGGATTTTCTAAGAGCCATTTGGCTACTGATTCGCAAATCTAATATCCCCCATAAAATGTTGCAAATTTAAATAAGACTTAAATTTACTTGCAAAATGTCTATAAATTACCCCAAACTTCCAATCATGTTGGAGCACATCACTACAGGCTCTGTTGAAGATGTTAATGTAGGGTAGGAAGGGCTTACTAGTGGGGGATTACTAGTGGTGGCTCTGTTGAAGATGTTAATGTAGGGTAGGAGGAGAGTTCTGTTTCATTGTGGTTCTTTTCTATGATCATTTATAGGTCTTTTGTTTTCTGTATCATTATCAGAGCACTAGTGGTGGTTTACTAGTGGTGACTTACTAGTGGGGGTTTACTAGTGGTGGCTTACTAGTGGGGGATTACTATAGGGGGTTTACTAGTGGTGTCTTACCAGTGGTGGCTTACCAGTGGGGGCTTGCTTGTGGT
This sequence comes from Atrina japonica, assembly GCA_030159075.1. Lineage (NCBI taxonomy): Eukaryota > Metazoa > Mollusca > Bivalvia > Pterioida > Pinnidae > Atrina > Atrina japonica. The sequence continues at coordinate 68,693 of BROG01000598.1, read as the reverse complement.
GTCTTACTAGTGGGGGCTTACCAGTGGTGGCTTACTACTTAGTAGTCTTGTAAGGGTAAAAGTTAATATTTCATATCTATGTGTTAGTACAATCAACAAAATCACAAATAATACAGACATCAGTGGATAAAGGTGAGAGAGAGTCTGGAGGAGTCTACTCTAATTCTGAAAAGGGGGCTGATAAAAAGAGGAAGAGAAGTAAGCAGTCTTTTAAGACCGACCATGGGACTGAAAGGTTAGACCAGATTATGCAAGATTCAGACTACAGGAGGATAGACCATACACTTCATTGACAAAACAAAAAATGACGTTTTGCCCTTTATTTTGTATGAACATCATTAAGTTTGTATCAAACATGCATAAATACAGAGGTTAAATACATCTCGTACTTTGTTGCTTTTGTACTCGTCACTTTTTCATGTTTTTAGTCAAGTACAAATCGAGTATGGTTTGTGTTCTGAACATAAACACATATCAACTTATACAATTATCTACCTGTTCGGATTAAACAGTGTAAATACCCCCTAAGGCCTTTTACAATCACTTGGGGGTAAAAATTTAGGCCGGACTTTGGAATAGACAAGATTTTACATTGAGCATATAGGGAAATGATTTAAGACTGGTAAACGAAACTGGATTAGACAAGAATGATGGGCAGGAATACTCAAGGTCTGGAATAGACAGATTATACTGTATGTGTTTAAATTATGAGAGAGAGAGAGAGAGAGAGAGAGAGAGAGAGAGATAATCTGTTGTAAAAGCAAAAGAGAGATAAAGAGAGAGATATACTAATAGACTTTCAGTCTACAAATTGTAATTGTAGCAACATTATGTGAAAAATTGTAACCATATTGATTGGCAATGGAACATGTTCGGACTGTTTTAAGCTTGTTTACATTAAAATGTGACAGGTAAAGGATCAACCAGTAATTTATTCACTGTCGGACAAAGGCAGTCTGGAAAGCGCCCATTGATAATTCATACCTAAAACTTTTTAGTACATACGTGTATATTATGAATTGAATGGCTGGAGTTTGTTCATCATAAAATCAATATTTGCCAGGTAGAATTAAGAAAGGTTTCTTTGTAATCAGAAGGTGAAAGTCGTATATTTCACCACTGACCATTAAAATGTTTTTAAGACATGTCAATCTTTATTAAAATGTTTTAATGAAAGGACGATAATGACAGATTTTGTCAGCATGACGGGCAGTATTTTAGAGTGTATATGTGCATCTCTTTGTTACTGAGGCCTGAAGTCACCAAATTTACTCAGTTACTTTTATTTTATTATTTTGTCAATGATGTAGACACTTGTTAAACATCTGGACCTGACTGAATGGTAAACACATTCTCTTTTTTCATCTTTCACATTAAAACTTGTTTGTCACATTAATGATTTTCCAGTAAAACCTGAATAAATATGTTGAGTATGGTACTCAAAATTTAGAGTACAGTAAATCCCAAAATTTTTGCAGGACTTTATTTCCGCGATACACAAGTTTTAAATTTATTTGCGAGATGATATTTTCGCAGTTTCGCAGAATGCCAGTTTCATCATACATGTACTACTATAATACTTCATTATGCGATGATTTTATTTTCATGAGCTACAGCTCTCGCTAAATTAGGCATAAATAAAATTCTTGTGATTAAAACCAAATTTACAGTATGTATTCAAACAATAGTTTTGATGTTTCTGAAGTTTTCTTCAAATGAACACATTTTCCTCTCAGTTATTATACTTTTTCTCCATTACAATTTACAATATACATTTTGTAACTACATGTACATTGAAAGGTACAGAAAAGATGAGAAAATTAATTTTTTTTGTCTCATCCGACTACACAATACAAACTGGATTGAGCTTTCTGGATTTCAAGTCATACACAATTCAAAAGCATTTTTTCAAAAATAAGGAATGATTTTGGCCATTTTTCCATTTTGACTGGCCTTGGGCCCAACATAAGATGTGAGAGACCTGACAGTTGCTGAAGCTTTAGAAATACTGATATTGTAATGGAGAAGGCCTGGGACATGTAAGAAACGTCAATACATTGACGTAGTTCAAAAACCTAGGTCTAAGTCTGTGACCTTGAAGACTTAAAAAAACCTAGGTCTAAATCTGCGACCTTGAAGGGTTAAAAAACCTACGTCTAGATCTGTGACCTTGAAAGCTTTCTAAGTTTAAATCTGTGACCTTGAAGGCATCCAAAACCTAGGTCTAAATCTGTGACCTTGAAGGCTTCTAAAACCTAGGTTTAAATCTGTAACCTTGAAGGCTTCCAAAACCTTGGTCTAAATCTGTGACCTTCACAGGCATTCAAAATTTAAACACTCAAGTCCGAGACTTGGAGAGTAAATTTCTGGCAAGTCCAATTGAGAAATTTCAAAGTCTGTGCTGACTTTTGTTAGTAAGTAATACAGTAAAATTATGTGAATGCAGATGCGGCAAGTCCCTCAGACTTCATGTATATCTAAATGTCAAGTCAGAACGCAGATTAACCAAATTGTAATGGAGAAGGCCTGGGACATGTAAGAAACGTCAATACATTGACGTAGTTCAAAAACCTACGGTAAAAAATACAGTAAAATTATGTGAATGCAGATGCGGCAAGTCCCTCAGACTTCATGTATATCTAAATGTCAAGTCAGAACGCAGATTAACCAAATTGTAATGGAGAAGGCCTGGGACATGTAAGAAACGTCAATACATTGACGTAGTTCAAAAACCTAGGTCTAAGTCTGTGACCTTGAAGACTTAAAAAAAACCTAGGTCTAAATCTGCGACCTTGAAGGGTTAAAAAACCTACGTCTAGATCTGTGACCTTGAAAGCTTTCTAAGTTTAAACCTGTGACCTTCACAGGCATTCAAAATTTTAAACACTCAAGTCCGAGACTTGGAGAGTAAATTTCTGGCAAGTCCAATTGAGAAATTTCAAAGTCTGTGCTGACTTTTGTTAGTAAGTAATACAGTAAAATTATGTGAATGCAGATGCGGCAAGTCCCTCAGACTTCATGTATATCTAATTGTCAAGTCAGAACGCAGATTAACCAAATTGTAATGGAGAAGGCTTGGGACATGTAAGAAACGTCAATACATTGACGTAGTTCAAAAACCTACGGTAAAAAATACAGTAAAATTATGTGAATGCAGATGCGGCAAGTCCCTCAGACTTCATGTATATCTAAATGTCAAGTCAGAACGCAGATTAAACAAAATTGTAATGGAGAAGGCCTGGGACATGTAAGAAACGTCAATACATTGACGTAGTTCAAAAACCTAGGTCTAAGTCTGTGACCTTGAAGACTTAAAAAAAACCTAGGTCTAAATCTGCGACCTTGAAGGGTTAAAAAACCTACGTCTAGATCTGTGACCTTGAAAGCTTTCTAAGTTTAAATCTGTGACCTTGAAGGCATCCAAAACCTAGGTCTAAATCTGTGACCTTCAAGGCTTCTAAAACCTAGGTTTAAATCTGTAACCTTGAAGGCTTCCAAAACCTTGGTCTAAATCTGTGACCTTCACAGGCATTCAAAATTTTAAACACTCAAGTCCGAGACTTGGAGAGTAAATTTCTGGCAAGTCCAATTGAGAAATTTCAAAGTCTGTGCTGACTTTTGTTAGTAAGTAATACAGTAAAATTATGTGAATGCAGATGCGGCAAGTCCCTCAGACTTCATGTATATCTAAATGTCAAGTCAGAACGCAGATTAACCAAGTCCCGGACTTGGGGAATTTTGAACCTCTGCTTCGGCTGACAAAAATGCCCAAATGAGTGAAGTCTAGTCAAAATGTAGAACAACATCTGAATAAACACTACAAAAAGCATCAAAGTAATGTATTGAATAAAGAAAAAAAAATGTTTTAGTCTTTTTTTATGCTTTTTAGCTGTTGATTGCCCAGAAGAAATTTTTGACTGAACATGTTAACGTTTTAGTGTAGGTAGTTATATTGAATCCTTTTTATTACTCATGTGACAGAATCTGTGTCACCCAACTGCACAATGGAAGCATCTAGAATGTGTCCCATTACAGCCAATTTGTTCTAAATTATTCTGGTTTATTGATTGGATAGCTGTAGTTATATGTTTATTATGCATATTTTTGGCTCTCATCAGGTAAAAGTATGCGCTAGGTTACCAAGAATTATTGATGTTAAGTTTGCTCTAAGTTGTCATCAATTTCAAATGTTCTTATCTTTCACTAGTTTTTGTATACAATGGGAACAGAATTTTGTTTACGACATTTTTATGTAAATTGTTGCTATTTTCTGACATCTGTAGCTGTTAGGAAAACATTACTGATTATACATTACATGTGGCTTAAGCCTTGATGTAGAAGCAATTTCTTAATGATGATGTGCTTAAATCACGCGACAGCTTATACCGTGCCATCATTGGCCCACAGCTCTGGGCCCAATTGCAAAGTCACCAGATTCACAGAATCTGTTTTACTACAGTCAAACCTGCGTTAACAGCCACTGGTTTTCAGCAGCCACATCGTCGTTCAACAGCCAATTTGAGTTTCCCCAATCAGTTTCACTTTACATGTATAAACATACCTTAACCAACAGCCACCTGTCTAATGCGTCTAACAGCCATTGATATATACACAACAAAATGCTTTGCTACATTGGTTTCAGCAGCCATTTTGTGAGCAAGGGTGATCTATCAGTAGGGGTACAAATAAGAAACAAATACCTGATTTTGTTTTAAAAATAAAATGACACTTTTATCTACATGTACTGTAAATATTGATTGGTAAGTACAGAGACATTTTTTTCAATCATAAAATGTTTGTACATGTGTATTTACTGGGAGGGGGATGGAAAATGGTATCCTTTAATACATTTGTAAGTTTGTTTGTTTGTTTATTGTTGTTTAACGTCCCACTCGAGAATATTTCACTCATATGGAGACGTCACCAAATGCCGGTGAAGGGCTTCAAATTTTGGCCTATGCTCGGCACTTATGGCCATTGAGCAGTAGGGTTCTTTAACGTGCCAACACCTACTGTGACACGGGACCTCCAGCTTTTACTGTCTCATCCGAAAGACAGGAAACCAACCTGTCTCCGGCGGGACTCAAACTCACGATCCAGAGTCGAGCGCGCTACCGACTGAGCCAGGCCGGCTCTACATTTGTAAGTGTCACTGGGTTAAAAAATAAACTTCAGTAATACCTGCTTTAGTGACCACCTGTGTATAAAGACCACCTGGTCACAAAGACCAATAGTACCATTTGTGTACATGTCAACCTCTATATAAAGACCACCTCCCTATAAAGACTGGTTTTCTTGTGTCCCTAAGGAGGTCGTTATATACAAGTTTCACTGTTTGTTACTTATAACACTGAGTTCCTTACATGTATGTAAACAATACAAAATGCAGTTTTATTATTTATAATGTTTTAAGTAAATTTAGGAATGTACAATGTACAAACAATTAATTACAAATAATTACCAAAAACACAAGTTTACACACACACAAAAAAAGTTGACCCAATATATGGCAAATCCGCAAATGAGAACTTTTAACTTTTGATTTCAGTCTGCTGTGCTTGTACCGTCCATAATGTTTCCATGTTTTATTACTAGGAAAATGTTAACACAGAAATTTATATTATAATACTAAATCGCAGTTTTAAAACAGAATTTAAAAATTTGACATAAGTCTGGTATTGTTTGGGATCTTTAATTAAGTCTGATTGTAAAAAAAAAATATCCTTTGAATGCCGCCTTCCATTAGCCCAATTACAATAATGTTATCAATTTTATTTCAAAATGTTGCTATGGAAACACATCCGTTTTATTCCATTTGTTTGTGAAAATTCCAATGAGTTGGATTTACAAAATGTTTTTGACGTGAAGAAGGAAGTGATGCTAATCGAAAATATATCTGCCATTGTGATGTAATTTGTCAGGAAATGTTTTCTTTGAAATTAGGAGAATTTTGTATGTGTGCAGATAAAGAGAACTCTCTCTGTGTATCTGTAAATTGGTGTCAAATCTATGCAAATGTCACCAATTACCAACAATGAAAGGCATAACTAAGAATACAGGCATCATAGGAATTTATTAATAGAACATTCAGTTCCTCGGAGAAATGAAATAAAACAACAAAACAAAGAGGAAAAAAAAACGATTCCCATTACCCTGTGCCTGTTCTTTTTTGTAGTAAATGTGATTAATACTAACTACAGCATTGTCCCCTATTTCGCTAGTAGAATGTTCCATATGTTTGATGTGTCAAGTCCATATATCATTTCAGGGGAGAATCCTACATGTATCTGTGTTGGCTCCTGTGGTTATTACAATGTACTTTGTAGTAGAATGTTGATTTAGCAGCACTGTCATTCTGATATTTGTCAGAGTGTAAATGTAGTAGTTGTTATGATCTTACTAGTGAGATGATCTCAAAGTTTAAAGTCTCACCAGTGAGTCTCAGGTCCAACAATATTACATGTACAATTTGTTTGTTCTCAGTAGTTTGAAAATTAAATGTACTTTTATTTACATGTGTAAGTGAGAGTTGCACATGGTTTTCACAGGGGAAATTCCATTTTGGGATCTAATGGACCTTCTCTTGATTGGAAATGGGGGTCATTGATTCATCATATATATATATATATATATATATATATATAAATATATATATATATATATATATATATATATATATATATATATATATATATATATATATATATATATATATATATATATATAATTATATAGTGTATAATCCAAAAGTATTACTTAAGTGGTTTTCAGAATGTTGTCTCACAAGACATATTGCCCTCTGTGACAGTGGTCTCACAAGACATATTGCCCTCTGTGACAGTGGTCTCACAAGACATATTGCCCTCTGTGACAGTGGTCTCACAAGACATATTGCCCTCTGTGACAGTGGTCTCACAAGACATATTGCCCTCTGTGACAGTGGTCTCACAAGACATATTGCCCTCTGTGACAGTGGTCTCACAAGACATATTGCCCTCTGTGACAGTGGTCTCACAAGACATATTGCCCTCTGTGACAGTGGTCTCACAAGACATATTGCCCTCTGTGACAGTGGTCTCACAAGACATATTGCCCTCTGTGACAGTGGTCTCACAAGATATATTGGCATCTGTGACAGTGGTCTCACAAGATATATTGGCATCTGTGACAGTGGTATCACAAGATATATTGGCATCTGTGACAGTGGTCTCACAAGATATATTGGCATCTGTGATAGTGGTATCACAAGATATATTGGCATCTGTGACAGTGGTCTCACAAGACATATTGCCCTTTGTGACAGTGGTCTCACAAGACATATTGCCCTCTGTGACAGTGGTCTCATAAGACATATTGCCCTCTGTGACAGTGGTCTCACAAGACATTGCCATCTGTGACAGCAGTCTCACAAGATATTTTGCATTCTGTGACAGTGGTCTCACAAAACAAATTGCCGTCTGTGACAGGGGTCTCACAAGACATTGGCGTCTGTGACAGTGGTCACATTATATTTCATTTACATTTAATAATGGACTTTTTACTGCCAAGTAACAACGAGTTTATCTTGCATTTGTTATCACTTTTATTTAGGGATCTTAAAGCATTTGTTATCACTTTTATTTAGGGATCTTAAAGCATTTGTTATCACTTTTATTTAGGGATCTTAAAGCATTTGTTATCACTTTTATTTAGGGATCTTAAAGCATTTGTTATCACTTTTATTTAGGGATCTTAAAGCATTTCATCACAACAAGCATAAAGAATTTGTGCACCAGGAAAAACCCTGGCTACAACCAAGTTTCAAAATTGGCTATGTGAACAGTTTGATTGATTGTTTGTTTGTTGTTGTTTAACTTTGTTTGTGTGTTGTTGTTTAACGTCCCACTCAAGAATCTTTCACTCATATGGAGACGTCACCAAATGCTGGTGAAGGGCTTCAAATTTTGGCCTATGCTCGGCACTTGTGGCCATTGAGCAGTGAGGGTTCTTTAACATGCCAACACCTACAGCGACACGGGACCTCGAGTTTTACTGTCTCATCCAGGAAAGGAAACCAGGATGCCGCCGGCTGGACTCGAACTCATGACCTCACGATCAAGAGTCGAGCGCGCTATCGACTGAGCCAGGACGGCTCGAACAGTTTGATGTTTGGGTGCAACCTCATGACTTGATTACCACATGTTCGCCAGAGGTGATTTAATTGGTTACCAGTTGCAGATATATATTGTACACAGTGGTCTGTTTGTTGAAAATATTGTACCAGTGAGATGTTTTAGTTATGAGTCAGCTGTGTACTTGTTAGATTATCTTGTGAGTGTAGTCTCACTGTGTAGAATGTACATCTGGTGAATTATCATGTGTAAACACACTTCCTGCATTTGGGGCCTCCATGGTCGAGTGGTTAGAGTATCACGCTTTGACCCATCAAGTCTCTGTCTCTTCTTGTCAGTGCAGGTTTGAGCCCGGCTGGAACCTAAGCTGATTTTTGTTTTGTTTTGAGAAAGTATGCCAGTTTACTTTTGGAATGCAGGTGGTCTCTTCCCGGATGCATTGTAACCAGGTTCTCTCCTCCACCAATTAAAACTGGTGGCCACCATACAACTGAAAAAATTAACGAGTGTGGCATCAAACACTATTCAAAGTCAAAATCCAATCACTTCCTGTGTTTAATTATCTTACAGGACATAATTAGAGGATGCTAAAAATAAAAATAAATTTATTTAATTATTGACATCCTGTGTCAAGTTGATTACTAAATATAGATTATGAGAAGTGAAGAGGGAGTGAAAAAAAAGATAAATATTGACTCAGAATCAGGTCAGTATATAAACCATGTAGACGTAGGAAAGAAAAACAAAATAAAGCAAATATTGACTTCCTGCATTCAAGTTTCAACTAATTGATCAAACTCTGATCACCAGAACTATTGGAGAATTAAAGTTCTGCAATTTTTATTGATCATTTGCATTAATTTGATATTACAGATTGAAAATGAACAAAAGAAAACACAATATTGTCAACTGTGCATGACTGCATGTACAGGTCTGCCAAGCTGAATTTGGCATATGTTTACAAACACAATAGGTCTAAATCAAATAACAGGGGTGACAAGCTACTTGTCATCACAAAAGTATTAGAGATTCAGTAATGCATGGAGTCCATGGAAGGCAATATGGTTAACCTGTACAACCTATTTTTGGAAAGTAGACTATATTGTTTTGTTTTTTGACTTGAACCCGGATGTGCGACTTTACCTTGGTAGACCTCTACATGTATAATAAAAATCTTCATTCTTCCTGGGTACAGGTCTACCAAGATAAATTGGCACATGTTTACATACACGAGTCTAAATCAAATCATAACAGGTGACAAGCTACTTGTTGTCACAAAAGTATTAGAGATTCAGTAATGCATGGAGTCTGTGCAAGGCAATATGTTTTACCTGTACAACCTATTTTTGGTATCGTTTTGGTTTTTGACTCTACTGTATGTGCCATTTTACCTTGGTACACCTACATGTATAGTTTTCAGATAGATAGATAAATAGATAGATAGACAGATGGGGAGATAGATTGATAGTTACATATAGATAGAAAGATAAACAGACTGACAGATAGACAAAAAGAGATAGAGAAAAAATCTTGATATGAACAGCAACAGGAATTATCTGAAATCCATAGAATTATCTGAAACTAATAAAATAATAGATGCAGCAGGATTTTCATTTCATTTTGTAAAAGTCATCAAAAAGGAATTTTCATTTTTTTTTTTTTTTTTATAATGTTACGGTTAATAGCAACACTAGAGGCTTGGTAGAGAATGGAAAAAGAAGTTGATAATGGAATTACACAATGCATTTCACCTATCTGACAGATAGTTGTCATTACTAATCAATCATTCAGAGCAACTCTGATGATAGGGAGAATGATAAAACACATGCGGATAGGGAGCCAAGATTTATTTTTGGAATGTTGATGAAGCCAGCTCTTAATCATTGCTGTAGTTAGATATACTGTGACTACCAACACTTTTCTTTTCCAATTATCTTTTAAAATTTCAATAAATGTAAAACAACATTTTCCTGTCAACAACGACCAGTCTTTTGTTTTTTGTTTTATCTCTTATTTTGAGAAAATTCTCCATTTTCAATAACTACCATAGATCCCTATAATGATGTCTCCTAGCTTTTTTAGTCATATACAGTCAAACTTGTATATAAAGACCGCTCAGGGGGAATTACAAAAACGGTCTTTATAAACAGGTGGTCTTTATATACAGGGTCACATGTGATATTATGAAATCCAAGGTATCAAAGATGACTTTCATTAATTCCAACTACATATTTATTCCCTGGTTAGATGTTTCATTTAGTAATTAAATGTATATTGTATTTTTTTTTTTACTAAAATGATTTTCCTAAGTCCAGGGTCTGGAAAATTGGAAAATATTTTTTTTAATTCCAAATTGGGAATTTTTGCATATTCTGGAGAAAATACAAGCCATTTTTGCATTGAGAAGGATCCTGTAACCGGACCAAAAATACATGTAGGCATAGGAAAATCCCTGTAACTAGCTATAGTACATGTAAATAATGAGAATAAGAAATAATTAAATGTTTTAAGTAATTTAAATTAATTTATGATGTAATTGAATTATATACATGTACATCGAAGATATGGCGCATTATTAAAACTGACATAAATATCTAAAACATGTGCTCAAAGTCGGTGGTCTGTGTTGCTAAGTCACACAGAAGTGTAAGAATATACAGAAAGATGTAGATCATACAGGTGTAAGAATATAAATTGTAGAACATGTAGATAGATGAATTTTATTTAATTTTCATTTTATTAGACATAATCCAATGCTACGAGCGCCGGTGATTTTACTCTTTCGATTGAGATGTTGACTTGCTAATCAAGTGATGTTCGATAATATAAGATGTAAGACAATTACCCCATTGCATTCCAGAATACGAGTAAACAATTCATCAGTCATTCAGCGATGATATTTAAATACTCCTGTTTGTAAAAACACCTTGTCACAAAGTGTGTCCTTTCTGAATTTTTTTCTTTTTAATCTTAGTCTTTTGCCAATTAAGTAATCATCACCAGAAAATTAGGTCATTAATTGATGATCGAAAACAAAACATCAATCAGTCAGCGATGATTGTTAGTTCCTGGTTGTAAAAACACCCTGTCATAAAGCACATCTGAGTGCCTAATTACTACCCGGGGCGTTAATTGACACCTCCAGGTGTGTTGTGACTGTCAAAACATCTTGTATTGCGCCATGGAGGGGGATATTGCTTCACCGCTGTCGGTTGGTCAGTAGGTCATTCAGTCCATACACCATCAGTTTCCATTCAATATCTCTGCAATGGGTATACATATTGAAATGAAATTTGGCATACAGATACATCATGAGAATATCTAGGTCAGGTGTTTATTTGATTACAATCAAGCAATTTTTGACAGAGTTATGTCCCTTGAACTTTGAAAATTTCCAATAATTCACAGTTACCATTTATTGGGAAGGAGGCATAACTGTTTTACAAACAGCTCGTGTTGTTTACCCATTTGTCTTTATGTTTATTTTTCTGATTGTCCATTAATCTGTTTGTCCATTTGTCTTTATGTCCATTTGTCTTTCTGTCCATTTATCTTGTTAGAAACATTTTGGTTTCTCTTTCACTTTAGTTTTCATCTTAATGTAGGAAATAGTTTTTAAATAAATTCAATGATATGTGTGTGTTTGTGTGTATAATCTTCAGTCAATATGTGTGTGTGTTTGTGTGTATAATCTTCAGTCAATATGTGTGTGTGTTTGTGTGTATAATCTTCAGTCAATATGTGTGTGTGTTTGTGTGTATAATCTTCAGTCAATGTGTGTGTGTGTTTGTGTGTATAATCTTCAGTCAATATGTGTGTGTGTTTGTGTGTATAATCTTCAGTCAATGGAGATTAACACATCAACCCTTGAAAAACAATGGGCTTTACTGTAAATTAATTACCTAGGCCAGTCCAAATGTGTCTTTAGGGGTGAACGAGTTAAATGTAATAAAAATTAAAAAAAAAAAAAAAAGAAAAGAAATGATAATAAAATTTTAGGACAGATTTTGTGAAAGATATCCTGTATTTAGGAACTTAAAAATATTTGTGCAAAAACCTGAGCTTTTTGGTAATATAGCCTGAGTAACGCATGTGTCGGTGTTTGTGATTACGTAGTAAGGATGAACGATATTACAGACAAGCTTTCGACTTGATATTTCGGCTATTTCTGGAGGCAGAAATTTGCCTCGAATTTTTTTATTCACGAAGCCATCAGCTGTTTAAACATGTGGATAACCAATAAAGCTATGTATACCATACAATTCTTCATGGTTTTCTGTAAAGCTGTTTAGATACATGTATACAGAAAGCTGTTTTACTTCTTAAAGAAACTGGTTTGTAGCAGGACTGAATATAACTGAAGAATAATTGTTTTTAAAGAATTTATTTTGATAATTAAGATGAACCTTTGAGGTTTGTTTGTTTTTTTGTTTAACACCCCTCAAGAATTTTCCACTCATAAACATGAAGAGATATCACAAGCTATATGGGAAATGCTACAGATTTTGACCTATGCAATGAACTGACATCAATGACATGAGTGTTCTAAAATGCCCTGCATTTGGGGACACAGGACATTGGTGTTTACTGGGCCTAGCATAATCAAACTTGAAAATTACTCTGAAAAGGCGAAAAATTTTACTCACATCTGTCTCATCCTGAAGTCTGAGTCTAGCATGATTAAATCTTCTAAATTTTGTTTGTTTATTTTTGTTTAACATCCCACTCAAGAATCTTTCACTCATATGGAGACGTCACCAAATGCCAGTGAAGGGCTTCAAATTTTGGCCTATGCTCGGCACTTACAGCCATTGAACAGTGAGGGTTCTTTAACATGCCAACACCTACTGCGACATGGGACCTCGATTTTTACTGTCTCATCCGAAGGACAGGAAACCAACCTAATGCCGGTTGGACTCGAGCATACTACCGACTGAACCAGGCCGGCTCTAAAATCTTTTAAAGAGTTTACATAAGTCTGAGAATATTCTCAAGTTGGCCTGTTCAGCCAATCAAATTTGAGTATTGGCCAAAGTTGAGCAAAATCTTTAGACTCAAGTGATACTATTTCTTTATATTTTATAGTGCTGTGCCCTGCACGTCTAATCATTTTACAAAGCTCTTGGATATGAGGTAGTCACTCACAGTTTTTATAGGTGGTTATGTAAAAAATGTGCAAATACCCCAGGTTGCACCGAGATGAGAACTGGTAATCTTAACCCTGTCAACCCTACAGACAATAATAGACTGGTCTGAAACAATGGAAAATATCATACCGGGTACTGTAACCATTTAGATACATCAGAAAAAGATCATACCGGGTACTGTAACCATTTAGATACATCAGAAAAAGATCATACCGGGTACTGTAACCATTTAGACACATCAGAAAAAGATCATACCGGGTACTGTAACCATTTAGATACATCAGAAAAAGATCATACCGGGTACTGTAACCATTTAGATACATCAGAAAAAGATCATACTGGGTACTGTAACCATTTAGATACATCAAGAAAAAGATCATACCGGGTACTGTAACCATTTAGACACATCAGAAAAAGATCATACCGGGTACTGTAACCATTTAGATACATCAAGAAAAGATCATACGGGGTACTGTAACCATTTAGACACATCAGAAAAAGATCATACCGGGTACTGTAACCATTTAGACACATCAGAAAAAGATCATACCGGGTACTGTAACCATTTAGACACATCAGAAAAAGATCATACCGGGGTACTGTAACCATTTAGATACATCAGAAAAAGATACCGGGTACTGTAACCATTTAGATACATCAAGAAAAGATCATACCGGGTACTGTAACCATTTAGACACATCAGAAAAAGATCATACCGGGTACTGTAACCATTTAGATACATCAAGAAAAGATCATACCGGGTACTGTAACCATTTAGATACATCAGAAAAAGATCATACCGGGTACTGTAACCATTTAGATACATCAGAAAAAGATCATACCGGGTACTGTAACCATTTAGATACATCAGAAAAAGATCATACCGGGTACTGTAACCATTTAGATACATCAGAAAAAGATCATACCGGGTACTGTAACCATTTAGATACATCAGAAAAAGATCATACCGGGTACTGTAACCATTTAGATACATCAAGAAAAGATCATACCCGGTACTGTAACCATTTAGATACATCAGAAAAAGATCATACCGGGTACTGTAACCATTTAGATACATCAAGAAAAGATCATACCGGGGTACTGTAACCATTTAGATACATCAAGAAAAGATCATACCGGGTACTGTAACCATTTAGATACATCAAGAAAAGATCATACCGGGTACTGTAACCATTTAGATACATCAAGAAAAGATCATACCGGGTACTGTAACCATTTAGATACATCAAGAAAAGATCATACCGGGTACTGTAACCATTTAGATACATCAGAAAAAAGATCATACTGGGTACTGTGACCATTTAGATACATCAGAACAAGATCATACCGGGTACTGTAACCATTTAGACACATCAGAAAAAGATCATACCGGGTACTGTAACCATTTAGATACATCAAGAAAAAGATCATACCGGGTACTGTAACCATCTAGACACATCAGAAAAAGATCATACCGGGTACTGTAACCATTTAGACACATCAGAAAAAGATCATACCGGGTACTGTGACCATTTAGACACATCAGAAAAAGATCATACCGGGTACTGTAACCATTTAGATACATCAAGAAAAAGATCATACCGGGTACTGTAACCATCTAGACACATCAAGAAAAAGATCATACCGGGTACTGTAACCATCTAGACACATCAGAAAAAGATCATACCGGGTACTGTAACCATTTAGACACATCAGAAAAAGATCATACTGGGTATTGTAACCATTTAGACACATCAGAAAAAGATCATACGGGGTACTGTAACCATCTAGACACATCAGAAAAAGATCATACCGGGTACTGTAACCATTTAGACACATCAGAAAAAGATCATACTGGGTACTGTAACCATTTAGACACACATCAGAAAAAGATCATACCGGGTACTGTAACCATTTAGACACATCAGGGTAAAATTGTTCATGTTTCATCAATAAATATCAGTATTCCTCAGTAACAATTGATAATTTTTTATTTTTCTCCAATTTGCTTTGTCAAATTACACCTTCTTTAAAAAAATATTTTGTTGAATTGGAGGAAAATTTAGGTTACCAAAAAACAAAATCTAAAGATCAGGAAACTTACGCTTTTAAGTGATAGATATCATTCTAGCTACAAGTACATGTACTTCTATTGTTTGGCCAATATCAAGCTGTAAGATATTTGCTTACACCAGTAATTTCTTATACCAATAATTTCTTCCCTGTGTATGATGTGCATAGATATATTGAGTAACATGATGTGAATACAAAGGATTTTATGAGATGCCTTTCCTCTTCTTGGTTTTTTTTTTTTTTTCTTTTGGTACTTATTGCCTGTTTATTCTGTCTCTGTGGTGATGAGATTGGCAAAATATCTGACAGGCATATTTTTTGTTTATTAGGCAACTTGTGAATTACGAGTTACACAACACTCTTCTAACAATGTCAACAGAATGCCACTCACAACCGCCTTGACTTCTTGGTGTTTTTTTTTGCAAGTATTTTCGGTGCTGTCGCTTCCAATTAACTCTCATCGATGAGGAGCACAACACAACATATATCGCTGTTACAGCATTACGTGAGCCAAGTACGCTATGTGTTATTATATGTTTCTCTTAATTGTGTGAGAAGGACTTTCTGTTATTGTTGGTACGTGATTGGTTTTGGAATTCGAAGTTGTGGGAGGTATATGTATTCATACACTTGACTAAATCAAATACACCTCATCTATAAACATCTACTTTGTTTTCCTGAAGTGCCTCTTCATAAGAATGTGCCATCTTAACAGTGTATAGCAGTAACCTGTCATTTTCAATTCACATTGCATTTTAACAATTTTGTGTGTGTATATAATATTTAATTATATTAATGATATATACAAATTAATATATACATATATATATTGGCACCATTCCAAAAACAGGTCAAAATTTGTGGCCCTTCACTTCAAGCTGGTGACATCCCAATATAGATATAAAAAAATTCTTGGCGGGATATAAAGCAATTTGAAATAGAATTAGATAGATAAAAAAAACAACATCAAAGAAATTTCCAAATGCTGAGTTAATGTGATATTTGTATCACTTATATATCATCCTGCATTCCTTCATGTTGCTCAAACTGCGTCTCCTGATTTCAGATTATAAATCAGTTTATTACGACAACAGACTTTTAGTATTCCTGTAATTGCTTAATAAGATTTCTAACTTCATCTTCTGGCTTCAAAAATCTGAGAAAAATTAAAGTAAGGGCTTTTTTACCACCCATATCTTCTTCGGAGTATTGGTTGGTTATATGCTTTCTACATGGAACAGAATTTTTATTACTGGGCAGACCTTCCTTTGATCTCCTCCTCTTACACTCTCTACTGCTGTTAAAACAGTAAAATAAGCTTGACTGCATCGTAAATTCATTATAAAAATATTCTAAAACATAATCATGTGTAAAATGCATTTTTTTTTCAAATTATAACCATGACAACGTTGGCATATGGCGTAATGAAGTTATGAGATCGCTAGTGTAGTCAAAATGTGTTCCGTGTCGTTTTGATTACTGTTGATTTATGATCATTATTTTTGAAAAAGTAAGAATGAAAATGTTGAAATAGTTTTCACAAGAAAACCTTTTAATTTTAATATATCTCTAGCCGTTGTAAAATAAGTCGTAGGTATGAAATGACGTTTGTTTTAATGCTACGATGATTGTAAATTAACAAGGCTTTGTGAAACGGGAACCTGGTTACAATTCATTCTAAGAAAAGGCCACTGACCTTCCGCAATGAAACTTATAAATTTCCTTACAAACTAAACTTAGGTTACAAATGGAGTCTAAACTATATTGACTACAGACTTTATGGTATAGAGCAAGATGCTATAACCAGAGAGTCCTAGATATAAGATGAGAGGACTTTTTGTAAAAAAAATAAAGCTAATAAAAGTGGATTTTTGCCTTTATATTACAATCTTGTATAACTGCTCGCCAATTTTTTTCTCACTCAAGGTGCAGTAAACATTAAGCCATTTTAATATTATTCTGGACCAAATGAAACTCATAAACAAAATATATGTAGATCATTTTATTATTTTTCCTGTATGTGGTCTTATTTAACTTATCAACCCCTGAAAAAGAATGGACTCTTCTGTAAATCAATGACTTGGACCAGTCCAAATGTGTCTTTAGGGGTGAATTGGTTAACTGTGTTTACTGCAATACAAATCACACTGGCAGCAAGTCTAGTACATACAAACTCACTCATACACTCCATTCTGATATTGATTTTTATCAAGTAATAACCAATACAAAAGCAAGCATTATTTTACCTTAGCTGGGAATTACTTAACCTATTTACCCCCAAAGACACATTTAGAATGGTCTATGTCATTGATTTATAGAGGAGTACATTGTTTTTCAGGGGTTGATAAGTTAAGGTGTTTCGCCTCTTAGATTCTGTTTGTCAGGAAACCAACGTCAAATTAACAGAAACAAAATCGGCATTTTATGATGACGGGTTCCTTATTTTTCACTCTGTCATCAATCTCGCTCAGATAATTTGTGTGTAACCGCTAGGCGGTTTGTGTTGATTAATTAGTTTCATGTCAAAAAGACTTTGATTGGATAGGTCATGTACTTTGTAGTTGTTTCATTTCAAGACAGTACAGAGAAACTTGCATACATAATGACCTCCATAGGGACACAAGGAAACCCATCTTTATAGGGAGGTGGTCTTTATATAAAGGTTGATTTGTACATATGGTACTGTTGGGGACAACAAAAAACAGTGTTTGTGACCAGGTGAACTTTATACACAGGTGGTCACTAAAGCAGGTTTTACTTTTATGTTTTGACTAGTCTAAAACAATACATGCATTGACTATACCACTTATGGGTAAAATGGTTCACTCACCTACACACACCCCTAAAATGGACTCTTCTTTACTTTAATATAGACTAGTCCAGCTTATTTTAGGGGTTGTATAATTTAACTATCGTATTTTGAAACTTCCGTAATGAAATGAGTGGAAATCTTTCCTGAAAGAAAAAAATCTATTAATGTACATGTAAGTTATAGAAATTTCTAGTGCCTGCATTATCAGGGGACATAACTCTGTTATGACAAATATCAGTGTTTAATGTTTTTTTATATTGTGGCGACCAGTTTTTAATGGCGGAGATGAGAACCTAATTACAATGTACCAGCCTTCCGCAAGTACATGTAAACTGGCAAACTTTCTCACAAAATCAGCTTAAATTCCAGCGGGACTCAAACCTGCACCGACAAGAGGCGAAAGACTTCATGATTTTAAGTGTAATGCTCTAACCACTCGGCCACGGAGGCACTGACAAATGTCAAAATAGTCACCGGAACTTTACTTGTATTCAGTGATTGCGACTACTTCTCAGTGAGTACCTACAAAAATGTACCTTTATATATTCTTATTGATTTTCTTCTGATTTTAATATTGAGCTCAGTCTCTGTGGACGTAAATTTCTTTTACCTCTACAAGATATGTATCGCCAATGCCTATCATGTAGTGTACTGTAAATATCAAACTGGACTATCCTATTTACCATGACATTAGTCAGTTAACACTAATTATGGACATCCGTTAATGAAAGATATTTTAAATGTTACTGTTGTTCACACGTTTTCGAGACATATCATATATGTTATTTTACAGTAATCATGGAAGCTTAAAAAATAATCTTCGGTAACTGTCAAAAAAAGATAATCACCATATATAGGAGTGTAAATAAACATTCCCGTTTTTTTTTTTTTTGTGTGGGAGGAAATTACATGTATAGGGCTAAGTAGTATAGGTAATTATTATTAACGGGATCTATTGTACTATTTATATGCGTACAGAAGGTGATGCATTTGTTGTCGCATGGTATATCATGGAAATAATGGACATACATCATTTGGATGTTAACAAGCTTACCCTCACATTCTTTAGTATTGAAATTGATAGTTGAAACCTGCACTGCCACAGAAATTTTATGAATTTCATTTATTGCTATTTCTATTGTAAAATGAGTCTGTAAACTGAAAAAAAAATCATTTTTGCTTTGTTTTAAAAGTAACATCCACAGGGACGAAAAAAAAGAGGTATGCTGGGTAAAATGAAAAATGAGAGTTCTTGATTTGTTAGTTATTTATTATGTTTTAAGTAAATGTTATTATGTTAGAAATAACCAAACGTATAAGAGTAAGGGAAAATACATAACATCTAGACCTTACACATGGAAACAACATTTGAACCTGACACATGAAAGCAGGGCAGGACAAATCCATTTGCCCAATGCCTGGGACAAGCTCAATTTTGGCTCAGGCAAGTTGAAAAATATGGATGGCTAGCCTGTGGGCAAGCTAAAAACAACGATGTTTTAAAATTCTGTCTAGTCCTATTACTATCGCAGGTGTTGAAGGAAATGATGATCAAATAAATGATTGGATGTCAGGTATTAGCACTCCATATTATTAGTTGTATATAGGTATATAGTTAGGTCATTTTGTGCATTGTTTGCCATGTAATAGCCAATTGGTCAGTTGAAAATTACTTTCAGCTTGCCCAGGGCAAGCTGACTCCAAAAATATTTGTCCAGCTCTGGAAAGCAACAGTTTGATTTTACACATAAAAATAACATTTTGATCCAACACATGAAAATAATGTTTTTACATTTTTTGTATTTACATATGAAAATAACATTTTGATCCTGCAATATGAAAATAACATTTTAACCTTACATATAATATTTTGATCTTACACATTAACATTTTGACTTTTTATTTTACACATGAAAATAACATTTTATATTTATGAAAATAATGTTTTGATAATTCACATGAAAATAACATCCAGATCTTACACATGAAAATAACAATTTGGCCATAAACTAGACAATTTGAAAGAGAATGTCTTTACTGTTGTTATTTCCAGTGTATTGCAGACAGATTTTTGGACTCATTTATTGATCTTGAGAACTCTATAAAATGTCATATTAATCTTTTTAACAGAGTCCATGGACAGTTAATCCATATTCATTTGTACAAGTACAAGATATGTTTGAGAAACAATATACTCTCGAGACCAAAGTCATTCACATTGATTTTAAGGTCCCATAACTCTGGCAAATATTGGTGTAGGTTGTCCGTAATCAAACTCTTTCGGGATCTCGTTGATTTAAGGCAAAAAAAAAAAATAGTTTGGTAAAAATGAGAGCAAACTCACTACCAACAGACTGGCCAAAATAAATATGGCCCCTCCCCTTTCCTGATTCTTCAATATTAGGTGACCTGTAAATTATCATGAATATTTATACAGATGATAGTGTATCTAAAATGGTTTTGTGTGCAGTAGAAATTGATGGTTATGATTATGTAAGACAGATTCAGATAGATAAAGAAATATCTTCATTATATATTCATTTTATCCACTGTTTTATTAGCCAACAAGTAATGGCCTGTTGATATTTAGTTTGGTTTATATTTTTGTATTATCAGGTGACAAGTATATTTAGTTGTTATTATTAAGTTCTGGTTTTATGTTATATTGACTTTATTATTAGGTGACAAGTATATTTGGATGTTATTATTATGTTCTGGTTGATATTATATCGACTTTATTATTAGGTGACAAGTATATTTGGATGTTATTATTATGTTCTGGTTGATATCATATCGACTTTATTATTAGGTGACAAGTATATTTGGCTGTTATTATTATGTTCTGGTTTTATATTATATCGACTGTATTATCAGGTGACAAGTATATTTGGATGTTATTATTATGTTCTGGTTTATATTATATCGACTTTATTATTAGGTGACAAGTATATTTGGCTGTTATTATTATGTTCTGGTTTATGTTATATCAACTGTATTATCAGGTGACAAGTATATTTGGCTGTTATTATTATGTTCTGGTTTTATATTATATCGACTTTATTATTAGGTGACAAGTATATTTGGCTGTTATTATTATGTTCTGGTTTATGTTATATCAACTGTATTATCAGGTGACAAGTATATTTGGCTGTTATTATTATGTTCTGGTTTTATATCATATCGACTTTATTATTAGGTGACAAGTATATTTAGCTGTTATTATTATGTTCTGGTTTTATATTATATCAACTTTATTATTAGGTGACAAGTATATTTAGCTTTTATTATTATTAAGTTCTGGTTATATAATATATCAACTTTATTATTAGATGACAAGTATATTTGGCTGTTATTATTATGTTCTGGTTTATATTATATCGACTGTATTATCAGGTGACAAGTATATTTAGCTGTTACTATTAAGTTCTGGTTTTATATTATATCAACTGTATTATCAGGTGACAAGTATATTTGGCTGTTATTATTAAGTTCTGGTTTTATATTGGCCGTATTATCAAGTGACAATTATATTTGGCTGTTATTATTATGTTCTGGTTTATATCATATCGGCTGTATTATCAAGTGACAAGTATATTTGGCTGTTATTATTAAGTTCTGGTTTTATATTGGCGTATTATTTGGCTGTTAAGTTAAGAGTTTTCTGTATTATCAGTTGAAAAATTGCAATATCTCCCAATCTCTGTCAAGGTCTCAAAAATTGTCCCAAAATTCATAATCATGACCAGTTGTATAAAGATAGACAACTCTGGTTGTAATATCTATAGTGGTTTACAAGTATAAAGATACACAACTCTGGTTGTAATATCTATAGTGGTTTACAAGTATAAAGATGGACAACTCTGGTTGTAATATCTATAGTGGTTTACAAGTATAAAGATAGACAACTCTGGTTGTAATATCTATAGTGGTTTACATGTATAAAGATAGACAACTCTGTTTGTAATATCTATAGTGGTTTACAAGTATAAAGATAGACAACTCTGGTTGTAATATCTATAGTGGTTTACATGTATAAAGATAGACAACTCTGTTGTAAATATCTATATAGTGGTTGTTTACAGTGGTTTATAAAGATAGACAACTCTGTTTGTAATATCTATAGTGGTTTACATGTATAAAGATATACACAACTCTGGTTGTAATATCTATAGTGGTTTTTACAAGTATAAAGATACACAACTCTGGTTGTAATATCTATAGTGGTTTACAAGTATAAAGATAGACAACTCTGTTTGTAATATCTATAGTGGTTTACAAGTATAAAGATAGACAACTCTGTTTGTAATATCTATAGTGGTTTACAAGTATAAAGATACACAACTCTGGTTGTAATATCTATAGTGGTTTACAAGTATAAAGATAGACAACTCTGTTTGTAATATCTATAGTGGTTTACAAGTACATGTATAAAGATAGACAACTCTGTTTGTAATATCTATAGTGGTTTACATGTATAAAGATAGACAACTCTGTTTGTAATATCTATAGTGGTTTACAAGTATAAAGATACACAACTCTGGTTGTAATATCTATAGTGGTTTACAAGTATAAAGATAGACAACTCTGTTTGTAATATCTATAGTGGTTTACAAGTATAAAGATAGACAACTCTGTTTGTAATATCTATAGTGGTTTACAAGTATAAAGATACACAACTCTGGTTGTAATATCTATAGTGGTTTACAAGTATAAAGATAGACAACTCTGTTTGTAATATCTATAGTGGTTTACAAGTACATGTATAAAGATAGACAACTCTGTTTGTAATATCTATAGTGGTTTACAAGTATAAAGATACACAACTCTGGTTGTAATATCTATAGTGGTTTACAAGTATAAAGATACACAACTCTGTTTGTAATATCTATAGTGGTTTACAAGTATAAAGAGAGACAACTCTACTAGTAATATCTATAGTGGTTTACTAGTATAAAGAGAGACAACTCTGGTTGCACTATCTATAGTGGTTTACAGGTATAAAGAGAGACAACTCTAGTAGTAATATCTATGGTGGTTTACGAATGTAAAGGAGCCGGCCTGGCTCAGTCGGTAGCGCGCTCGACTCTGAATCGTGAGGTCGTGAGTTCGAGTCCTGCTGCCGACAGGTTGGTTTCCTGTCTTTCGGATGAGACACAGTAAGTGTCGGCACGTTAAAGAACCCTCACTGCTCAATGGCCGTAAGTGCCGAGCATAGGCCAAAATTTGAAGCCCTTCACCGGCATTTGGTGACGTCTCCATATAAGTGAAATATTCTTGAGTTGGACGTTAAACAACAATAAACAAACAAACAAACAAACGAATGTAAAGAGAGACAACTCTGGTTGCACTATCTATAGTGGTTTATAGGTATAAAGAGAGATAACTCTGGTTGATATTTCTCTTTGTAATGACCTCCTTTTTTGTCTTTTCAGATAATAGAACATACAAAGTACTGATAGAAGAATATGATACCAGCAAATCTAGTTACTCAGTCAGACATAAGGAGGATCAGAAAGGTAAGGGAATTTTTAAGGGACTAGGTTGCTCTTTTATTAAACTGTAATTAGTTTTGTGTTTCATTTTGTTTGATTTTTTGTTGTTGATTTTTTTGATTGGCATATTAAAGAATCTTCACAGCATTTGATGTGAATTTGTGCCACAGGTCAAATTTCATGACATTTCCCCTTTAGTGGGTGACATGCAATATCTATAATACAAAAAAGTATATGCTAAGTGAATATCACTAAAACAGGCAACCAACTGCTGTGTAACTTACTATATACCAAACTCTAAGTGTATATTACATGTACATGTAACAATACAAGCAAGCAAACTCTCAGTTTATATTACTAATACAAGAAAGCAAACTCTCAGTTTATATTACTAATACAAGAAAGCAAACTCTAAGTTTATATTACTAATACAAGAAAGCAAACTCTAAGTTTATATTACTAAT
Organism: Atrina japonica; assembly: GCA_030159075.1. Classification (NCBI taxonomy): domain Eukaryota; kingdom Metazoa; phylum Mollusca; class Bivalvia; order Pterioida; family Pinnidae; genus Atrina; species Atrina japonica. The sequence continues at coordinate 44,594 of BROG01000598.1, read as the reverse complement.
ACAAGCAAGCAAACTCTTAAGTTTATATTACTAATACAAGAAAGCAAACTCTAAGTTTATATTACTAATACAAGCAAGCAAACTCTAAGTTTATATTACTAATACAAGCAAGCAAACTCTCAGTTTATATTACTAATACAAGAAAGCAAACTCTAAGTTTATATTACTAATACAAGCAAGCAAACTCTAAGTTTATATTACTAATACAAGCAAGCAAACTCTCAGTTTATATTACTAATACAAGAAAGCAAACTCTCAGTTTATATTACTAATACAAGAAAGCAAACTCTAAGTTTATATTACTAATACAAGCAAGCAAACTCTTAAGTTTATATTAGTAATACAAGAAAGCAAACTCTAAGTTTATATTACTAATACAAGAAAGCAAACTCTAAGTTTATATTACTAATACAAGAAAGCAAACTCTAAGTTTATATTACTAATACAAGCAAGCAAACTCTAAGTTTATATTACTAATACAAGCAAGCAAACTCTAAGTTTATATTACTAATACAAGCAAGCAAACTCTAAGTTTATATTACTAATACAAGCAAGCAAACTCTAAGTTTATATTACTAATACAAGCAAGCAAACTCTAAGTTTATATTACCAATACAAGCCAGCAAACTGTAAGTTTATATTACTAATACAAGCAAGCAAACTGAAAGTTTATATTACTAATACAAGCAAGCAAACTGTAAGTTTATATTACTAATACAAGCAAGCAAACTGTAAGTTTATATTACTAATACAAGCAAGCAAACTCTTAAGTTTATATTACTAATGCAAGAAAGCAAACTCTAAGTTTATATTACTAATACAAGAAAGCAAACTTTAAGTTTATATTACCAATACAAGCAAGCAAACTCTAAGTTTATATTACTAATACAAGCAAGCAAATGGTGAGACTCTAATTGTATATTACCAATACAAGAAAGCAAACTCTAAGAGTGTTTTTCCTGTACATTGTAACTTGTTATATCTTTCAGTCATCCAAACCTTTTTTATTGCTGGCTACAAGAATCAGAAAGACAGCTCCAAACTTTCAAGTCTTGAAGACATTCAGTCAGAACTGACCCAAAATGTAGCGGGTGATGACCAGGGACTGGAAGGAGAAGTACAAGGTGGACAAGATGATGAGACGGAAGAGGTTTGAATAATATTCACAAAAAACTATGATGTAGATTTGTGTTACAGCAGCTCCAGATATGCACGTATGATGTCACAGGTTTGAATCTCAAGCAATTCAGTCTGAGACTCAGATAAATGGTGGTCACATCCCCATTTGCCAGAAGATTGCCATTGTGTTTTTGCCATGTGCCTGCACCCGGATGAACACTTTAAGAAATGCCTTGCATTGGTGTTTTGCCAAGCTCCAAACATTAGTGAGCTGTCTTTTGGCATTAGTGCTTTGCCAGTAGTTGCCATTGTCAACTTTAAATTAAATATTACATGTATTAGCAGATTTTATCTTAATTCAATGCTTTATTTAACTCATCAACCCCTGAAGTCACATTTGGACCTGCCCATTTCAAAGAATGGTCAAGTCCACTGTCAGAATTCAGGGGTGTATGATTTAGAATAAAAAAAATTATAATAATTTTACATGCAATATGAACTTGCTCACTCCTAAATTATGATAGTAGACCATGCTGTTTATTGACTTGGATGAGTCTACTTTGTGACAGCAGGTATAGATGCATTAATGAAGATTCCCTACAGCCTGAGGGCTATTGATGGATCTCCTTTGGTGATATTAATCTTACTACCAAATTTGGGATAATAAGCATCCCACACAAGTACACACCTTTACCAAGCTTTTCTCCCATGGTTCACAGGTTTTCCTGTCTTTTTTAGGGGAATAATTTCCCCATCAACCTCTTAGACTGTTGACAAGCTACATGACATCACAATACAATTTGATGATGTAGAGCTTGGGTGTCCAAGTAGCACTGTAGTTAGCGTGCGCGCCTGCTTCTCACCAATGTGACCCAGGTTCACTCTAAGGATTGGACAGGGAACTATGTGAGACGGTATGGTGGTCACCAGCTTGGACACGTGGGGTTTCTTCATGTACTCTGGTTTCCTCCCGCAGTAACGAACTCCCTCACGCCAATATCAGTGCCAACAAGAGACATTGATATCAGTTGATAAACTTATTTGTTGTAAAATAAATAAGTTTATTTCTATTGATCTAGAGCTTCTATGGCTTCTACATAATGGGAATACAGTACATAAAAAGTCATGTCAGACTTTATTTGCGTACATGTACATCAACTTGTATTATAAGCACTTGGGTTGACATTTCCTCATCCACTCAACACACTGCAGATAGTGATATACTTGTCATGAAAGCTGTAAGGATCTTGATCATTGGTGATCACACTAATTCTAAACTTTTTTGCTTTCAGGACTCTGAAGGACGCAGGTTATATTCAAAGGTAATTTTTTCCTGATTTGTAGTTTGTTTTTTTATAAATTGCCAATTCTTCAACCGTGTGTCCAAGCGGAAGGTCCCGGGTTCGATTTCCTATACCAGGTCATACCAAAGACTTTAAAAATGGTAGAGACTGTTCCTTTGCCAATCGATTAGCATGCAAGTGAAAGTCACAGTTTTTTCAGATGAGACTTAAGAAGCCAAGTCTCCGGTCATGTCACAGTAGGCATGGCACGTAAAGGATTCCTCACTCCATGTGGACCAGTCCATGGCATCAGTCAAAATTTGTTGCACTTCGTTTAAAGCATGCAACATCTCCATACAAGCGAAAAATTCTTGGTGGATTGTTATAGAAGAATAATAAACAAAACCACTATATCATGGGACTGTGTGTTTTTAGTCTTTAATCTTAATACCTCCCATTTGACCAAGAAATAAAAAAAAACTGCCATTATCTGTGCTGCCGAAAAAGGAACAATAAATTGTGTGGCTACAATATATTACCTTTTATTCAGATGTTCTGTATTTGATTGAGTTTAATTATAACTTAACACATTCACACTTAAAACTCATTGATTTGCAGAAGAGTCCAATTTTTTCAGAGGTTGATAAGTTAAGCAAACAAAATATATTGGTTTTCAAAAAATAAAATTAAAGTTTGATTTATTCTTGTGAAAATCATAACTTTAATCTGATCGTAAAATTTACAAAAACACAGATTGCAAGGGAAACAATTGAAAAGACAATACCATCTAAAACCATAGGGGTGAAAGAGGTAATACAGTTTATGTTTCTTTTCTTTTTTTTATCAATATTTGATTACTTATGGGAAACATTTGAATGATCCCAATTAGAAATACTGGATACTTGGAAATTTGTGTTCCTGTTTAATTTTGCCCTCTGATGTGAGGGCGAATTTTAAGATAAAAGCAAAATTTTCCAACTAAATAGTTGAAGCAGAGGCATACATGCCATCCATGAGACACCATTTTTGTTCCTGTTTAATTTTGCCCTCTGATGTGAGGGCGAATTTTAAAATAAAAGCAAAATTTTCCAACTAAATAGTTGAAGCAGAGGCATACATGCCATCCATGAGACCCCATGGTGATTTAGGGTGAATTTAAGACAGGCTGAATTGTTATCTGTTGTAAAAAGCAAAAATTTCCAGGTGTACGGTACTAATTTTTTGACCAGCCTTTAAACTGTTATATAAACAGGTAAATCTCAAACTTTTTTATAAACCAGTTTTGTAAAATGAACATTAAGTACATCTGTACTGTTTTATAGAGGGCGAAGCCCTCATATATATAGAGAAGCTCACCTTTTTATTCCTACTACATCCGAGGACCTGTACTACTAATGGTAAAAATTCTGCTCACATTGGGAATTTGCGCGAGGCATAAACAAAATGTCGGAATTCTAAAGTCATAACTTAAAAGCGTATTGCAAAGGAGGTAATAAAGTAACGTTCTAGCAAATGTTTTGCAGACTGAGACTAGGCCATAACAACAAGGGTTGTACATTGAACCTGATCACGAGGCGCATCCATTATTCGGTTAATGTGAACTGCACGAAGTGATAGATACGCTGGGATAGAGTAAAATATATAGCATAAAAACATAATGTTGCATTTAATTCATGACTAATAAATAACACATAGATTCTATTTAAGTTTTAACACCAAGGAAACAGTCAGCCACTCAATATTTTATTTAGAACAATGAGTGAATGACCGGGACGTAAAAACACATGATAAAAACACTGATCATTAATCCCTTTGGGGATTCTGTTGTGTTGCCCCCGCCAAAGGGATTAACTGAACCTGTTAAACTGTTGATGAATGCTTTCGCCCTCTCCATAGGTTTACCTATGTATTATTATTTATAGTCATGAAGTTCATCCAGACTGATATATATATATATACATATATGCCTTCTCATATTTACAGAATGCTGACATAAATGGTGTGTCTCCTGCTGCTCTCCTTGGTCGTCGCCATAGTAGCGGTTTCTATAACACCAGTGAACTATCTTTAGAGCATATCGGGAAGGGTAAACATCTTGCTTATGGCTTTTTACTTTCTTGACTTACTTGTGATCGGTACATGCATAAATGTTTTGAAATGCTTAGCATGACTGGTACAATGGCCATTTCTTTACTTCTATGCATCCAGGTGCAATATGTGGAGCTCTTTACTTCCTGGAGGTACATAAAGTGTCCATGACCAACAAAAGCATGTAGATTTATTACCAAATCTACACCCAACTTAAAGAACAAATTTATGAAATTTTATGAATATTTTTTGTTAAAGCCTATGGTCTTACTGCCATACCTTTCAAAAGCATTTACATCCCTTTGTCCGGTAAAAATATAAATCTTTGTCTCCATATTAGGTTCATGAAGTAAACACGGGACTTTGGTCTCCCATGATGTATGTTATTAACCCATTCACCCTTAAAGACATACTTGTACTGGTCTAAGTCATTGATTTACAGAAGAGTCCATTGCTTTTCAGGGATTGATGAATTAAAAGAGTCAAGTTTTGCCAATGCTTTATTTTCACTGCAGAGCTACAGTGGAACCTCACTATTAAGACCACCTAACTGACTGAAAGTGGTCTGATTAGTGAGGTCTCTTAAGTGAGGTTTTGTACTTAATAAATATTTTCCAAGAGACTCAAAACTTGTGGTCTGAAATGTGAGTTGGTCTACTAAGTGAGGTGGACTTTAGGCAAGGTTCCACTGTAGTTATTTTAGGTGATCATTGTTTAATGGTCATTGCTTACTCAGCATTTTAATGAGTGTGTAGCTTAGGATTTTTATATCTTATCTATTGACTTTTCTTTTCACAACTTCATAGCTAGCTGATAAATTACTGTCGACTCTGTCAATGATATTCTCTTACTTTTGAACAAATTATTTGTTAAATAATCTTTAACTCTTTCTTTCTCTTACATTTTTGTTTTTCCCTCTCTGTCTGTCTCTCTCTCTTTCTCTCTCTCTCTCTCTCTCTCTCTCTCTCTCTCTCTCTCTCTCTCTCTCTCTCTCTCTCTCTCTCTCTCTCTCTCATATACATTGGCAGTCTTCCTCAGTTGAATCATCAAAGGAAAGTGATGCAAGGGAGATCACTCTTACAGTTGATGCCTCCATAAGTCCTCCATGGTAGACATGCTATTTTGTGAATTTCTATGAAGATGTATCTCTTTCTTTTTCTCATACTATTTTTTACAGTCTTTTGCCTTTTTTCAAATGTGTTTCTTTGGCTTACATTTAAGGCATGTCACTTTTATGAAAAAATATCCTGCAATTAGATCAAAACTTTGATTAAAAAGGCTAAAAAGATATATTACTGTAGAAAAAAAATTAACATATGCACATATTGCCTAGAGTGAATGAAACACCCCAACGATTGATATTCCTGTCATCCATGTAAGAATACAAATGTTTAATAGTCCATTATTCACATTCGATTTCTTTTCACAAATATGACATTATAACAAGTTTTTTTTCTACCTGGGATCTTTTAAAACATTTTATTTGTATAAAACGTCAAATATTTGAAACTTAATGCAAACAAAAAAAATCCATTTTAACAGCCTGTATGCCTTTAATTCAAAGATGATTTAAGAATCATATTAATGTTTTCCTATGATATTTAAGAGTTTTTTCTATATGTTTTATAAAAGGTAAATACTTTGTTAAATTGTAGCAGTTGCAAAACATTTGGGCAAAACAAAATGTTTTAGTTAAAACATGACCCTCAAACATGAACTTCAAGGTCAAATTATATTCTTATAGGGTGTTCTTTAAAGGTGAAGTGTCATGAAAGTTTTCAAACATTAAAAAAATAGCTTATTAGATACAAATACATATATTGAGCAGAGTATTCAATGGAAATAAATACAAATAGTGTATAAAGTGAGTTTTTTAGCATTTTAAAATTGAGAAAATTCAGAGTCGCTCAAAATCAGTATGACTTACATCCCTTCTTTGATGATGTCACTGACTAAATGACACAGTCACTAGCTGTGTAGATCTATAGATAATGTTAAACAAAACATGGTTTTCTATTCTGTCATAATTTGTTTAATGCAATATATAGACGGCATCCATGCAAATTTTTGACAGATACTCAAAGAGGAAAATACATGTATGGATTGAGATCATTAGACATGATAAGTTTAATCCATTAAATTATATGATAATGCCTATTATCATAATTATGTGTCAAACATTTTAGCACTGACATGGATTCATACTGTACTGTAGGCCTATAGATTTAGTACACCCTCGGATCTAGTTGTACTGTGATAATGTGAATCGACAGTTATCTATACTTTTGTATTTGTTTTAAATGCCAGGATGATTCCTGTGGTTTTTAAATAGTGATATACTTCCTTTATTGTATCAGTAGGCCTATTGTCTTTTCGCAGTGTTACTGTTTCTATAGATATCCAGTGTTGCTGTTTCTATAGATATCCAGTGTTACCATTTCTATAGATATCTGGTGTTACTGTTTCTATAGATACCCAGTGTACTGTTTCTATAGATATCCAGTGTTACTGTTTCTATAGATATCCAGAGTGCTGTTTCTGTAGACAACGGGTGTAATTTTTCTATAGATATCTAGAGTGCTGTGTCTATTGATTGCTGGTGTCACTGTTTCTATAGATATCCAGTGTTACTGTTTCTATAGATATGCAGAAGATTTCTTGCTCAAGTTCATTTAGCTTTTGTGTAGATGTGTAAGCTTTGTAGTAAAAATGATTCTCTCTCTAGTAGCACCTTTGTTAGTTTTTTGTGTTAGTCTGTAGAAAACTGGTTTTGATTAGAGAATGTAGAGATTTTTGTGACACATTTGTTGTTGTTGTTGTAGTAGAAATATTTTTAATATTTACTGCTAATCTATGTAAGAGCTGTTTAAAGGGGCATTAGCTATATTTTTAATTCTTTCATTTTTTTCTACTTAGATTGATAATCAATAACAAAAAGAGATATACACAAGCAAAGACAAATTCTTAAATCCTTACTATATATTTGTTTAATTTCATGGGGAGATATTTTTGCGTTTTTCTGAAAGGCACTTATTCACAGGTATTAAATTTCGCGTAAGATTAATTGCAAACTGTCTTTCTGATACTTCACAAGTATAAAGTATTATATTCATGGGTATTTATTTTCGCGGTATTTTCATTGATCGCGAATATAGTGAAATTAAATCCCCCGCGAATAAAAGTAACTATACAGTATATGATTTGTGAAAATTGCTTGATAAACCCAGGTCTGGCACTTTTTCAATTGCAATTGATTAACTCAATCTTACTATTTGTATATGAATACCATACTGGACCGGACCTTATTTTCATAAAGTGTTTGGGAATATAAGATTTTTATGACTATGTATAGCTCTTATTTGTTATTATACATCAAGTAAAAGTTGTAAAAGTAGAAAGAATCGATATAATTTTTTTGGGAAAGACAGCTAATGCCCCTTTAAACTTCCTCTATCCAAAGTGTTGGGATTCCTTCAAATTTTGGAAAATTTTGTAGCTAATATTCGTAGCATTATTTATACATTCTTACTACATATCTTAAACACCTGCACATTGAAACTTGAAGTGCTATCCATTTTTCAAATCATTTTTTCAGGTAGAATAAACAGTATGATATTACAAGTTTTATAGAATCCAAATTTATGAAAGATATGATCTTGTATTTGTAATTAATACAAATTGCAATTCGTTAGGAGGTAGCCCATGAATTTTATCAAAAAGGTCTCTATAAATCCTCGATTAAGACTTGAATTTCACAGTGAAAATTGTGTATGACCACAGAAATAAAAAGAAATGTAGCATGATGCAGTTAGATCGCTATCCTTCTTAGCTCACCTTTGCAAATTCGAGGGGGGTTATGCTGTTGTCCTAGCATTTATGTAGGTGTCAGAAGATGGTGAAGGCAATTGGTTGAGGTCTCGTTTACCTGGATATACTGCTCATACATCATCTTAACTTACATTATATATACATATACACAAACATACATACACATACACACACATACACATATACACGCACACATATATATACAGTGAAACTTGTATATAACAACCTCCTTAGGGACACAAGAAAACTGGTCTTCATAGGGAGGTGGTCTTTATATAGAGGTGGATTTGTACACAAATGGTACTATTGGGGACAGCAAAAAATGTTTTTTATGACCAGGTGGTCTTTATACACAGGTGGTCGCTAAAGCAAGTTTTACTTTATACAAATATCAACTAAACTTACATGATATATACACACACACACATATATATACATATATCATCTAAACTTACATGATATAGTAAAACTCTGATATAGCAAATTCCTGTGGACATTCTATAAAACTTCGTTATAAGCGTACTTCATTATACATTTATAGCCAATTTGTGACTTAAATGTAACAAATTCATTATAAAATAGCTTAATCACTTTCCATAAGAAAACTCCACTAAACATGTATACCAACGCTAGGGTTATCTTAGAGAATAATGAAGGCTATTTCAAAGAGAAATGTTTTATTGAATTCAGTTTATATTATTATTTATATTTATTGTTGAAAACGAATAGTATATTAGATCTATCTAATAAAAAATAGTGCCGCTGCGAGAAATTGATCCCCGGTCGAAAATGATTCGAATATTTTACTGCACTATCTGATACTTAAGAGATTTACGAGAACAAAACAGAAAAAATGTTACAATAATGTGTTGGACTTCAGCGATATAATTATTCTCTGGATTCTAAAATTACAAAGTAACTCGTATACATACGATAAAATAACTCTAAATAACATTGAAATTGTTTGTTATTTTTTGTATCACCAAACTCCATGCACAAAAAATTATTAGGAACTTTGTATTTGATGTAGCTTGTATGACAGGGGAGATTGATTAGATCTCAAAAAAAAAAAATGAAAAAACTTCATTATAGAAAGTTGATTTTGCATTCTATTTCAAGTCAAGGGGAACAGGAAATACTTTGTTGTAAGCGTAAATGAGTTATAAGTGTGTTCGCTATAGACGGGAGATTTTTGTATAGAGTATTAAGGAATCCACCGTGGAAATCGAATTCACTTCGCTATAGCCGTAAATATGCTAAATCCACTTTTGCTATATATTCGAGTTAACTAAACTTACATGATACACACACACACAGATATATATATATATATATATAAATATATATATATATATATATATAGATATCAACTAAACATACATGATACACACACACACACACACATATATATATATATATATATATATATATATATATATATATATATATGAATTAAAAGCATTACCAGTAGTATTTCACATGTTCAATTCTTATGATCAGCCATTTTGAATAATAGCATGGTTTGATATAATTATGGAAGCACTTCAAGGTTCAAGGTTCAGTTATGTATGATGATGATGTAGTGTAAAAAATAAACTTCAAATTATAAACAAATATTTTAATTACCTCCATATTTATAAATGTTGTACATATTTACATATAAAAATTCCGAGATACATGTATATAAAAAGAATTTAGTTTTCCAAACCAGTGGTTATCTCTTACATTTTGTTCCCTATCTCGATTTATTCATCAGAAGAATCTTTAATTTAGGGTCGGCAAAAAATAAGATAGTATTTGTATGTACATTATGTATTAGTATATGTCCAGGGATTCCTAAAAGTCTTTGTATGTACATTTTGTATTAGTATATGTCCGGGGATTCCTAAAAGTCTTTGTATGTACATTACGTATTAGTATATGTCCGGGGATTCCTAAAAGTCTTTGTATGTACATTACGTATTAGTATATGTCCGGGGATTCCTAAAAGTCTTTGTATGTACATTACGTATTAGTATATGTCCGGGATTCCTAAAAGTCTTTGTATGTACGTACATTAAAGCATTATGTATTAGTATATGTCCAGGGATTCCTAAAAGTCTTTGTATGTACATTACGTATTAGTATATATCCAGGGATTCCTAAAAGTCTTTGTATGTACATTATGTATTAGTATATGTCCGGGGATTCCTAAAAGTCTTTGTATGTACATTATGTATTAGTATATGTGTCCGGGGATTCCTAAAAGTCTTTGTATGTACATTACGTATTAGTATATGTCCCTAAAAGGTATGTCCTAAAAGTCTTTGTATGTACATTACGTATTAGTATATGTCCGGGGATTCCTAAAAGTCTTTGTATGTACATTACGTATTAGTATATGTCCGGGGATTCCTAAAAGTCTTTGTATGTACATTACGTATTAGTATATGTCCGGGGATTCCTAAAAGTCTTTGTATGTACATTATGTATTTCTGTATGTCCGGGGATTCCTAAAAGGTCCTTTCAGCCTCTTTATTTACTTTTTTTTAAAGAAAAATTAGCATTTCAATTTACTAACAGTTTTCTTTGTCCTTTCTTCTATTCTGTCTCCTCTGTAATGGTTTATTTAACAGTTTCCACTCAGACTTTACGGGAAAGAAATATGTTGATAAATTATATTTTTTTACTTACTGTAACTCTATTTATAAAATCATTTCAGTGATAACAAAAGTAGAATTAGTGGAACTATTTATCATAATTTTCAGTATTTGGTTCTTTGTCATTTATAACTAACATTGTAAATTTAACTAACTCTTTGATTTCATTTTTTTACATTTATTTTTTATTAGACTTCTTAACAAAAATATTGGCACAAGTATGAGATATTATTTAGTCTCAGTAATTACCTCCCCTTGTTATATTTGTTTGTAATCTGTTTCATGATAGTATCATACAATACATTTTTTTAGTTTTTAAAAATTTTCATTCAATTGTTTGAGACAAAACAAAATGAGTTTTTTTATGATTTTTTTTCTAAGGGGAGGTAACTCATGAGAATCATTCATTTTCTGTATCAAACCTCTTGGGTTTCAAAATTTGATGAAATTTAGAAATAATGTGTATTTGACATTCCTTGAAAAAAAAAAGAAATTGTAGATGAAAATCAGATATAATTAAAAACTTGTGCCAATGTTGAATCTAGACCTAGATGTTTTGTTTGTAAATTTTGTTTATTATTTATGATATTTTGCATACAGGGATTGTAAAGGAAAAACACAAATCCGCACCACTGTGCCTGAACAATAACATGAACCTTGACCTTTCATGTCAGCCAGTCAAAACAGAGGATATAATTTTGACCAGTCAAAAGAATGAAACATTGAAAACTGGAAACAATGAGATTAAAGGTCTATATCATGCATGGACTTATCATCAATTTCTTGTCAATTTCTTTCCTCTTATGTATTTGATGAAAGTCTTTGAAAGCATATGATATCTTAGTTTCTCTCCTAAATAAGAAATTTTTCATTCTTTTTTCATTAATTTGGAATTTTTTATTCTCTGGAAAGAATGGATTTGTGTTTACAGTTTTATGGAAGGCAATTATGATGCAGCTTGATCAATAATTATTATTTACCCTGATTAATAATTAACATGATTCACCCTAATTAATATACATTACTAACGCATTGTGGATGTATAGTAGAAAAATATAATCATATGCGCATAATCATTTCTATGTCATGTGCTTGATTCATAATTTAACTCATATACCCCTACAAACAATGGACTCTACCTAAGATCAATGACATAGATTGGTCCAAGTATGTTTATAGGGATGGGCAAGTTAAAGGATGATCATTTATTGCACAGTGTATATATACAGCCTGTATGCATGTAACACATATATTTTTGTCTATTTCATAGTTCGTAATGTATCCAATAATGAACTTACCTACGGATCCCTGAACAACAATGGACTTTACTTAAGATCAGTGTCATAAGCCAGTCTAACCTTTTCTTTAGGGCTGAATCAGTTAGTAATGAAGCATAGAGTAACATCAAACTTTTCCATCTGTTTTGGCATCACACCAGTAGAGATACAAGCAATCGATATCAGGGATTTTAATTCCAAATTCAAAAGACCCAGGCTCCATTCCCAAAAGAGTGTGGAAAATCCCTGCCATATTCCTGATTATTACTTGGTAAATTTTAACCAAAGTCCCACACAGAAGCATGTCAATTGTGACATTAGCGTGCTTATTCACAAATTGTCCTGAAATTTTTTCCCCAGTGAACTTCCGTTTATGGAGAATTCTTGGTGAGTTGAACGTAAACACATATCATATTGTCTCTCAAAATCATACTGATCAAACTGATATGTATTGATGTAAAAAAGAGTGAAATAATTTTTCGGTGTCGAAAAAATTATTATTATCACGTTTAATTAACATTTTTTTTATCGAATGTTAGTCTGCCTGTGGAATCTAATTAATTATGCACTGACCCAGATTACGATTAGACTTCTGATAGGCTAACTGGCCGAAAGTAATTTTAGACAGCAACATGTGTAGATTCTTTAATCAAGGGTGCTGAGGCACTGTAAGAAATCCAAAGAAAATACCATTCCAACATTCAAACTGATCACTCATATATATCCTGCTTTTGTTCCATCTAGATGTTACAGTCAATCTATTCCTTTTTCTTGCGGATTTTGTTTTTTATTATCTGTCTCGCATGAGTGGATTTGCTACTTTCTGACGTTTTTGTTTTTGTATACCATGTTTAGCTTGCAGTTGAGTTCAAACGTAGGTCATATGAATATGAGGTCAGATCAGATCGAATGATTGTAATTCAGCATGTTTTAAACCTCAAAATACAGACAATATTGTTGATATTCATGAAAAAAAAAAATCCTTAAAATTAAATACTATTTATGAATTTCCGATTTGACCACATTTATCCAAATTGAAATTTTGGTACACTGAGTGACAATATGCCTTTAAAACAAAATAAATTTCTGAAAAGCCTTGAATTTGACATTTTCTCATATGTGTTTAGGGGCTTCCATTGCTGAGTGACTGGAACATCACGCTTTGAACCATGAGGTCTCTCACTTCTGATTCGCGTAGGTTTGAGTCCGCTGGAACCTAAGCTGATTTTTGTGAGAAGGTTTGCCCGTGTACTTGTGGAAGGCAGATGGTCTCTTCCCGGGTACATTGCAAACTAGCAGCCATCATATAACTGAGAAATTGTTGAGTGTGGCATAAAACTCTATTCAATATTAAAAAGTGCATGATTTTATATATAGAATTCACGGTATCTATGTCCCTATGTCTCTTTTGCATCCCACAGCATTTTATTTGAGTATGGTATTCATTTTTTTAAAGCAATGCAAATTATGAAAAGAATTATAGTATAAAGAATTTTTTTATAAAACTGCTAAAGAACTGCTATCTTTTTACTGAAAGCGTTGATGCAGTGCAGAAAAAGTTTGTGTTTTCATCGGTTTAATCAATAGATTTACATGTACTGACTGACGCCGTGACTTTAACAGTCATATTCAGTGTATACATTACAAACACACACACACACACACACACACACACACACACACACACACACACACACACACTGTTGTTGTATTGTTGTTTAACTTCCCAATCAAGAATATTTCACTCATATGGAGACGTCACCAAATGCTGCTGAAGGGCTTCAAATTTTGGCCTATGCTCGGCACCTATGGCCATCGAGCAGTGAGGATTCTATAACGTGCCGACACCTATTGTGACACAGGACCTCGGATTTTACTATCTCATCCGAAGGACACTCACACATGGTAGAAACCTCAAATAAAAACCAAGATTTGATATTCAAATTTATGTAACTACTACATGATTCATATTCCAATGTTCATCTTTTTCTACATGTATAGAGGTCTCCTTGGAAGAGAGGGTAGAACGTTATCACGTTTTAAAACATGAAGTCTCTCACATCTGTTCAGCACAGGTTCAAGACTCCGATTTTGTGAGAAATTTAGCCAGTTTATTTGCAGATAGTCCATTGTCTCTTCCAGGGAATATCGCAACCGGGTTCTCTCCTCTGCCATTAAAAACTGGCCGCCACCATATGACAGAATAATTGTTGAGTATGGCTTAAAACATCATTCAAAACAAAAATAAAAAGATCTATATGTGTAACTTCTTAATTCCTTAATTCCCTTTGGTGTTTCTCCTTACCGGGAAATAGCTTTGATGTATTTTATACCTGGAAATTTTTGCTCCTGTTTAAATTTCGCCCTTAGATGAGAGGGCAAATTTAAAATGAAAGCAAAATATTTCATGTAAGCAATTGAAGCACGGACATATATGCCATCCGTGAGGCTGTGGAGATTTAGGGCAAATTTAAGACGGACGAATATATTTTCTGTCGTAAAAAGGCGAAAATAATAACCCATCTTGTCCTTTCTTTTCATGCCGATAAGTGATAACATGACAACATAATCTACGCGTACTAGACATGTGACAAAATATTTTAATGGTATTATTTATATTTGAACATTCCCAATTCATTTGCAACTGTGCAACCAATTATTGTGAATATCAGCTCAACAAATCTAAAGCATCATTTTAGCTAATGCCATCCTTTTGTGTTTGTTGTTCATCCCTCCGTCCAGTCATTAGACATTTTTAGAAAATCTTCTCTAAAACAGCTGAATCATTTGTGACCAAGTTTTGCTTGAACATAGATTTAAGATTTTGATTTTCATGCCCGGTGATCAACCAATATGTCTGTTGTTACTATAAATAGAATATAATGAATGTGAGTCAGGGGAGGAATGCAGGCTCTGGTGATTGTCTAGTAAGAAAGTCTGATGACAATATGATGTATCATGTCTGACAATATGGCATCAAGTCTGACAGTATGACATATTTAGTCTGACCATATGACATATCAAGTCTTGCAGTATGACATATCCAGTATGACCATTTGACATATCAAGTCTGACAGTATGATGTATCAAGTCTGACAGTATGACATTAACTATGACATATCAAGTCTGGCATTATGAGATATCAAGTCTGATAGTATGACATCAGGTATGTTGTATCAAGTCTGACAGTATGACATCAAGTATGATGTATCAAGTCTGACAATATGACACCAAGTCTGACGGTCTGATCATATGACAGATCAATTCTGAACATATGACATATCAAATCTGACAATTTGACATATCAAGTCTGATAGTATGATGTATCAAGTCTGACAGTATGGCATATCAACTGTGACAGTATGATGTATCAAGTCTGACAGTATGACATTAATTTTGACATATCGAGTGTGACAGTATGATGTATCAAGTCTGACAGTATGACATTAATTTTTACATATCAAGTGTGACAATATGAGATATCAAGTCTGGAAGTATGATATATCAAGTTTGATAGTATGACATCAAGTATAATGTATCAAGTCAGACAATGTGACATCAAGTCTGAGGGTATGATGTATTAAGTCTGACAGTATAACATTAAGTATGACATATCAAGTCTGACAATATGACATCAAGTCTGACGGTATGATGTATCAAGTCTGACAGTATGGTGTTTCAAGTTTGACATATCAAGTCTGACAGTTTGACATCAAGTCGGACAGTATGAAGTACCAAGTCTCACAGTATGACATATCAAGTCTCACAGTATGACATATCAAGTCTCACAGTATGACATATCAGGATCTAGATAACAGACTGATATTTAAGATGTAATGTAAAGAGGTCTGATGATGTCATTAGACTTATTGACTTTCTTCATCCCTATTTACACACTTGAAATATTCTGTATAATAAATGTAAAAAGAAGAGTCCATGTTGTTTCAGGGGTAGGTTAGATTTTATGTCTCAAAACAAATGTTTTTGCTCTTTATTTTCTGTTTGTTATCTTTTATTGAGCATGACTTTAAACTTACTCTCTAGTAAAACTTGCATGTGATATATGCATTTAAGGTCAAGGTCATAGTTTCAGATCCAGTGACATATTGAAATACAGTGAAAACTGTCTTAAGAGACCACTAATCTGCCACTGAAGTGTGGTCTCTCACAACAGGTGATCTTTCAAGAGAGGTTTTATTTTTAACAGTGGTGTTCATAATGTGGTCTCACAAGACAGATGGTCTTGCATGAGAGTGGTATTTCAAGACAGGCTCTACCGTGATATGAATGATCTGATAGTATAGTTATCTTTCACTTGATTTAACATTACTGGTTGCATGCACTTAAAACCAGTTTAAGGTTAGATATCTGGTGATATACTTTTGTACTCTTAAAGTTTATCAGATGTAGATCTTCGTTATTCCCTCATATTTGTTATGGTTTTCTTTTTTCTTTTTTTTTCTTTTCTTTTTTTTTTGAAGGTTGTTAAAATTTATAAATAAAATTTAGTATATAGATCAAATCAAAAGTATAAATTTTTTGTTGTATATTGTGTCATATTTTTTAAAAAGGTAGGTACAGTATGTCATTATTTTTATGTCGCTGTTTTTGATCAAAGTCATCCATCAGTTTTGGGTTTTGGTCAAGTAACTGGTGGTCTGTTCTGCCAGATATAAAAAAAAATTTATGTTGTCATGTAAACTTTCCTTGTTTTGACTTTTTCTCCAAAACTGCTCGTTGGATTTTGACAATACTTGTTTGGGATGAAGTATTCATAGTTCCCTACAAGTGTTGTTGTTTTTCACCCCAGATCTGACTTGGGTGGATACAAGGTAAGGCAAAACTGATCCAGGAGGGTCCCCTTCTTTGAGAAGGACGTGGGAAGAAGTGTTATTATTTTGGTTCTATTTTGAAGTCCTTTTTTATGCCTTTTTTTTCATTTTTTGTGGTCTTTGTGATATTTTTCGTGCAGTTTATATAGAAATTTTAATTGTAAGTTGCTACATTAATATATACAAATGTCTATATTGATGCATAGTGATACTGTATGCTTGGAATTTATCACTCCTATATAATATTTGCCATATTCATTCTTAGATGAGAGGGCGAAATTTAGAATGAAAGCAAATTTTTCAGGTTAAATAATTGATGCATGCCATCCGTGAGATTAAGGTAATTAAGGGCAAATTTAAGATACGATAAATATGTTTTCTGCCTTAAAAGAATGAAAATAGGCAGAGGCCAAAATTTTCAGGCATAGTCATTTTTGCATCTTACAATTTTAAATAAATAAGGTAAAGAAGAGATCCCCAAATGCATATATTTTTCTCAAGAACCACTCTGCTAGATGAATTTTGGCAGAACTTGACAGGGATGAAATGCTTGTGGCCTTCTACTGGTACTGTTATTTTGGGGTCAGATCCATTCCAGCTTGGGGCATATAATAGGTCTAAGAAGGGTTCTTCCTTTGACAAATGTCTTCTTCAAAATGGCAGCATAGTGGTCATTCACAAGGTTTTTTTTTTTCAGTCAGGTCTGCCCAAGCATGAAACTGCGGTAGGGCAAAATAGGTCTGGAAGGGGGCCCTCTTTTTACAGACTTCTTTTTCAGACCTGCGACATAGAACTACAAACTGAATGCATAAAAGTAATCTAAAACGATGTAGGAGGAAGTTTTGTTGATTTTGAATCTATTTTGAATTGGAATGTAAAACACAGGACAATCAACTCCCGTTTTGTGTTTTGGGGAACTTTAAAAAGTTTAACGAAACTTTTTAGGGATGAATTAGTCATATGTACATTGTATATGCTGGTGGTGCTCAGGTGACTGCTATAAACCCCACTTGGGCCTCTTGATTTGTATGTCTCTCCATGTGTCGTCATACAAAGTAAGTAATCAGTTATGTGCTGAATAGCACTTCTACAAAGTTGTCCATTTGGGTTCAGATAAAGTAAACTCATGGAAGTAATTGTTCACGTGATTTAATTTACTGGTATTTCAAGCATCACTTGGTTATTATTCAGTTATTTTTGGACAGCTACATGTAGTGTTTATTGATAGAAGAGAAAATCAGGTAATTTTGTATCCTGAAAATGATCAGCTGTCGTCAAGGAAACTAGCAAAAAGTCCTACATAATCAACACTAGGGTCATCTGAAGCTGGAACCATTTATTTATGAAACCAAATTTTTTAGAAAGAAGTCTTTAAATGTTGATTTAAGGGGATACTATAAGGGACTACTTCAATGTCTTTTTGTCATTTCAGATGCCAATGACATAGAATTTAAATGGCAAGGAATACGCAAAATTCACGAGCAGACGGACAAGCAGATTATCAAGTGTATACAGGAGGACATAAAGAACAAGGAGTTCTTCTACAAGCCTCCTATTAATAATGTGACTCTCAGCTTCACCAGTTACGAGTTGGAAACAAACTATCGTGACCACTACTTGGAAGATACCAAGACACAGAACACTGTCTCTTCACCTAGATACCAAGCTCTGCTAGAAATCAGCATCTCATTCATCGTATTTGGCATTTTATCAATATGTTGCTTCTTGGTCTTTGACAGGAAGTTGCCATGGATACTAGTTTTCATCATATTCTTCATAATACAGGTGCTGGTTACCATTCATGCCTTTACTGATGTAAAGTGCCAGGAACGTAAACTGGCTGCCTGCCCTAGTTTCTCTCACCTTATGTCTGGTTGGTTTTTCCGCAACCTGGTTGGAGTCATCCTGGCTAGCGTGCCCGTCGCTGCAGTGTATTCAAATATGTCATGTGACATTGCCTACAACATGACATTCCAAGATCGCTTTTTCTGTTACTGCATCGTGATGTCACTGCTTCAGTACTGTAATTTTACTATGCTGAGTTCTTGGCTGAAATCAATCATGGCGTGTATTGCTGGCATCATTTTGTTGGTTTTGCTGGCAGTCAAGATATGTTCATTTCCGGATTCAGACAGCTCGTATGAATCACTTCTGAATGAAGTAAGTACAATGACATATTCGAATATCACTGGATCAGTTATAGATATCACTATGGTTACCACAACAAATGCAACCCCGACAGTGGAAAGCATTCGATTATTCTCAGGAAACCATGCGTTACGTTTTGAAGTGATTTTGGACATGGTTCTCTTGCTTGTTCTGATATGGTTTTTAAACAGAGAGTTTGAAATCAGCTATCGTCTCAGTTACCATGGAGATGCCCAGGCAACAGCAAACAAACAGCAAATGCAAGAAAACAAGGAACAGGCAGATTGGCTTCTTCACAATATTATTCCAAAACATGTCTCGGAACAGCTAAAAGAAACCTCAAAATACTCTAAAAATCACAAAGATGTTGGTGTCATATTTGCTGCTATCGTAAACTTCAATGAATTTTATGACGAGTCGTTCGAAGGTGGTAGGGAGTATTTGCGAGTGTTAAATGAACTTGTAAGTGACTATGAAGATCTGTTAGATGAACATCGATTTAAAGATGTAGAAAAAATTAAAACAATCACAAGCACATTCATGGCAGCCTCAGGTCTCAATGAACAAAATCGCATGATGAACAAACATCCCTATGCACATCTCTTTGAAATGATGGAATTTTCCATCAATATGCAGGAAGTTGTTAAAAGATTTAACGAGAGTTTGTTCAACTTTGACTTTATTTTGAACATAGGGTACAATTTTGGAGAGGTCACTGCTGGTGTTATCGGAACCACTAAACTTCTGTACGACATTTGGGGAGATACCGTTAACATCGCTAGCCGAATGTACTCTACTGGTGTTAAAGATCGAATCCAAGTACCAGAGGCCACGGCGGATCTGTTGAGTGAAATGTTCGAGTTTGAGTACAGGGGGACTATACAAGTCAAAGGTAAGGGAGAGATGAAGACCTACCTTCTGAAGGGGAGGAAGGAAGGTGCCAGTTGGGATTAAAGTAAATCATTGGATAGAACCTGTAATTCTCACACGACCAGAGGTCAAAATAGGGTTGAAATTCTCGGAAGTCAAACGGTGACTATCAGTGATTTAAAGGGAACGGTATTCATATTCTGAAATATTGTCACAGGAAAAGAGTTAGTTTTATAATGAATGTTTTAAGTTTTGACTCGACAGAAGCAGATACAGAGATTATTGTTGATTTTATAGCTACAAAGTTATGGACTGGAATAATGTGCCCAGCTGGAAACTCGCACAACACGGTTATGAAATTACTTGTCAAGTTGGAAACTTGAATCATGATTAAGAAATTGTGTATCTAGTTGGAAAGATTATTTAATTATCCAAGTGGGAAAGTGCTGATGTACTTCTACATGTATACAATACAAGGAGATATCATATTTCAAACTGTTTGTAGTAGTTGGAATTTCACATAAAATGAAGAACTACTACCGTGGTTTTAGTTACAATCATTCTGAAGAATGGAAAATGGAATGGAAAATAACCATGATGCATCTCCTGATTCATGTGCGCGTGTTTGAGTGCTTTGATTACATGTGATTGAATTTTCTTAATATATTATGAAGTACATATACATTTTATTAGTTTATTACATAGTACTTTATTAGTTTATTACAAATACATGTAGTTTTTATTATTTTATTACAAACTAATTTTTATTAGTTTATTACAAAGCAGATGTACATCTTATTACTTTATTGCAAAGTACTTTAATAGTTTATTACAAAAACATGTACTTTTATTACAATGGTCATATATACATTTTGTTACTTTATTACAAAGTTTGCTTCACAGTACTGGAATTTTTAATTGACATTTGTCATAGTTTTTGACTTTGGACTTGTATTACAAATATTTATAATAATTTGCAAAATCTTATTACATCAGAGAAAGGGTAATTTTATCCACAGTTTTTCTACACGTCTTTGCTGGAAGTAATTAAATTTGTGATTTACACTTGATTCCTGGAGGAATATATTGTTTGGAAGATGGATAATTATACTTGATATTTATTTTTACAGAAAGTTCTGGATAAAAATTTACATGCGTAAATTTTTACAATGTATTTTTCATTGCGTCAGAAAAAATGAATGGCAAAACCTTTTTTTATGGAAATGGAGATCAATCTCAAAACCATATCTATGCTGCACATACCATTTTTAGGTCATCTATGTGACTTGGGACTTGGTCGACTGTAAACGCTGTGGGCGATTTGATTGTTCATTTGTCTTTTATTTTTCCCAAATTATTTGTTTTGTTTTCGCTATTAATTGAAAGTAGAAGACCTCAACCCCATTACTCATAGTTTCCAGATAAAGTTTTTTTTTTGTGTCGATTAATGATTGACCTTAAACCGTACACCGTAAACATATTCTACCGTCATTTATTCAAGTACATGTAATATGATATATGTATATTTTATATATATTATATTGAGGTAGTTTTTTTTAAAAAAAAAAAACAAAGAAAATGAAGAAATACTCAGAGAGAAAATTGTCTATTATTGTAGATAAATATACATGTCCTGTATCCTGTTTAACCTATATTTACAATGTGGAATATTCTGTCCATTATTCTGGACCAGCTTATTACTATTTGTATGTAGGTCGTGGAGGTTAAAGATCCATATTAATGGTTTAGCATTGTCTCTATAAAGTTTTGAAGAATTTTGTCCACATTTTTTAAGTAAATTTGCATAATTTATAAGAATAGTTTATTTATTGTGTCATTTTGGTGCTTTTACTACAAGGTGAGCTTTTGATGTATACTTGTATTGATGTAAATATGTATACAGTGGGATTTCTTCAATGTCAAAGTTGGATGAGTCAAAATTCTGGTTATGTCAAAGTCGAATGGCCTGTCCTGATAATTTTGTTATATATCATTACTACTTTTATTCCAGATGTCCTGAGGCTTTTATCTTGAAATTTCGCTAATCTCAAAGTATTTTTCTGGTGCAAAGTATTGAAATATTACAGAATTGTCACTTGTTATCTTGATATTACCATCTGTATATTAAAGGTTTACATTATGTATGCAAAAATCATTGTATAGAGTTACTTGTTTACCTGTTAAACACAGGACAAGCAACTCCTGTTAACGAGCCAAGGTAAAAGTGATTTGATTTAAGCAATATCCTAACTAGTCTATTCGTTGTCCAATAAGAATAGAAAATTTTGGCTTTCTCACATTTCAGATATCTGGAAGTAAATGGTGTGATCCCGTGGATTTCAGGATAAGGAGATTTCACTGTATATAAATGTGTTTTAATATTTGTATTTGGTATTGTTGTCTTTGGTTTATCATCATAAGATACGTGCCTTGTATATTCAGATTAAAATAACTGTGATTGTTTTGGCAATGGGACATAACTTGTGTTCCAGTGATACGGGAACAAGGAAACATAACTTGTGCTCCAATCATATCTGTAATGGAAGATAAAGCTCTTGTCGTCTGCACTGATATGCAAATTGAGTCCCAGTCTTGTAGAAATTGGACATGTTGTTCAAGTCATTGTTCCAGTCATTCCGTGCTGAGATTACACTTCTGTGCTAGTCAATATGCGTTGGTACATAAGCTTGCATTCTTTTCATTTTCCATCGTAGACCTCGTCGGACCACGACAGAATTTGAATTGTATTGATTGTTGTATTTTCTAATTCAAAAATTGTTTCACAACAATTTTTTTTTATGATCATCATGCTGTATTTGATATAACCTTCACATGAAATTTTTAAATAGTTTGTCACATTCTAACCATAGCATTTTGTCTTGTATATTATTTTCAACATTTTTATATCATGGATTTTAGCGCAGATTTTTATCGATGAATGTTAGTTGAATCTCCTCCATAAAATGTGATAAATCAGTCTGCTATACTCTTATATCTCACCATGATTTCATAAAGACATATTTTAAACTTTGCTGTAGACATAACCATGATTTCATAAAGACATTTTTTAAACTTGGCTGTAAACATAACCACGATTTTATCAAGACATATTTTAAACTTTGCTGAAAAAATATTCACAATTTCATTAAGACATGTTTTAAAATTTGCTGAAAAAATAACCACAATTTCATAAAGATGCTGAAAAAATAACCACAATTTCATAAAGACATATTTTAAAATTTGCTGAAGATATTCATGATTTCATAAAGACATGTTTTAAACTCCCAAGGCTAAAGAAGTAAATAAGATATTGAATGTAATATTTTTGAAATTATAATGGGTTTACTTCGCTCTTAAATAACCTGAGTCGCCAATAACAGTCTGCTGGTGCGAGTTGTACAGCTTAAACATCTTTTTCAAAATTTGCATGACCAATATTTTTCAAATTTTGTATTTAGTACTTTTTGGGTAATGTCAACCAATTTTGAATTTTCATGAAAGTTTGGGTTTGTATTTTTGTTTAAGATATGGTGTTTGTTTGTTTAAATTTATGCTGTTCTTCGGATGCTGGTTTTGAGGTAGTTTTTAAACTTGGATGACAGATCATGTGATTTTTAGGGGTCTTGTTATTCATTTATTTAATTAATGGTTTGAGCATATTTTCATCAGGGAAAGAACTCAAACATAATATCTGAAATGATGTGTATTTATCCAACTTCTTGGTTAGATTATGCAGAATGCTGTATTTATTGGAACTTCTGAACTCAGATTATACAGAATGTTTTCTATATTAGAACTTCTGGGTTCGTTGATGCAGAGTGTTTTATTTGGTAAGAGAAAAGAACTGTTTCACATATGTTTCAGCATTATCTGAAGCCTGGAATCAGAAAATGCATATTTTATAGATGAAAACAACCAGTTCATGGAATAAGATGAAAGAAAGTATTATGGAATGCAAGGTGTTGTTTACAAGGCTGGAATGTTCTGCTTGTCAGCTGTGTGTTAAGCATAATCTTTATGATACTTTCAAGAATCATGAATTTGAAATAGATCTTTTTTTTTTTAAATATAATAAGATATATATAATATATATTTAGATTTTAATAATGAACATACAGAGAAAATGTATTTCATACATTAATTGTCTTTGTTTTATTTGAAGGCCATTTTGAACAGGGTATTTAAGATTTTTGTCAAGATGAATTCATCGTTTTGAATATGAATAGATTCTTTTAACTTAACTGTGATTCTGTAATTTAAGAAGGCAAAATGATACAGTTGACATTGATGGCAGAGTGATTGGTTTTCCGTGATATCATTATATGGGAACCTGTATTATTTTGTTGGCCACAGGACAACAGTAAAAATGGTCTGCTAAGTATGAAGCTCTGAAAATGTATGAAAAAACACATGGTCACTGTTTTATTTTCTATGATATTTATTCTTCTAATGCCATCAGCTGTCATTTTAAAAACATCTTTTAATTTTTATTGCTGTAGTGTGTCTATTCAGTTATCTGACATTTTGTTTTTAATTTTGATAAAATAGCAAATTGGTATTAAATATTTAGATATCCCAAATTAACTAGCTGTAAAGTTCAATCACTTTTGTTGCAGCTGACAAATTCATTAACATTTAACCATGCCCAAGGACAACATGGCTCAGGAGAATTGTTTAAAGGGTTGGCGAATGGTTGAATTCCCACCTTAAGAACTATCAGTACATCAAAACACTTCAAAATATATAACTTCATTTATCATTTTAATAGTAAAACCTGTATATGTTCTGATGAAATCAGACATTTATATCGTATTGTCAGAAGAACTGCTTACAATTCAGCCATATTGAAATTTGGTTTATATGTTGTTTTTTTTTTGGTTTTTTGTTTCGTTTTCATTTTTGCTGTAAACATAACCACAATTTTATCAAGATATATTTTTAACTTTGCTGAAAAGATATTCACAATTTCATTAAGACATATTTTAAAATTTGCTGAAAAAATAACCACAATTTCATAAAGATGCTGAAAAAATAACCACAATTTCATAAAGACATATTTTAAAATTTGCTGAAGATATTCATGATTTCATAAAGACATGTTTTAAACTCCTAAGGCTAAAGAAGTAAATAAGATATTGAATGTAATATTTTTGAAATTATAATGGGTTTACTTAGCTCTTAAATAACCTGAGTCGCCCATAACAGTCTGCTGGTGCGAGTTGTGCAGCTTAAACATCTTTTTCAAAATTTGCATGCCCAAGGACAACATGGCTCAGGAGAATTGTTTAAAGGGTTGGCAAATGTTTGAATTCCCACCTTAAGAACTATCAGTACATCAAAACACTTCAAAACATATAACTTCATTTATCATTTTAATAGTAAAACCTGTATATGTTCTGATGAAATCAGACATTTATATCATACTGTCAGAAGAATTGCTTACAATTCAGCCATATTGAAATTGGGTTTATATGGGTTTTTGGGGTTTTTTGTTTCTTTTTCGTTTTTTGTTTTGGGTTTTTTTTTTGTCTTTTTTTAGATTTCAATTCAATTAGAGTCTAGGGACCAAAATATTGACAATATTATATTTATAGTTGAAAATATTTATTTTAAAGTTCTTCAATCAGTGATGGGCCTCTCTGGGTTTTTTGTATATTGTAAGTTTATGCTTCATCTTGAGGGCCAATATCAAATTCTGAGCCATTCACTAGACTCTTGATTCATCAATGTTAAACTTTATTATTTTCTAAAAATAATCCTAGGATAATATCTTATTCACTTATGCCAGTGCAGTGTTAAATTCCTGTTTCTTGTATTGCAACATTTGATTATTTTAGTGTCGCCATGGCAATGATAATTTTGTTTGTGTTGTTACACAATGTTATGTTCTTATTTATCCCATTATAGCAATGTTAAATCCTTGTTTGTTTCCCATTTCCATCGAACTTTCAACCAATTTTGATATGTTGCTATAGCCGATTTTCAGTTAGAGTTATGGGACTTTGAAATCTTTATGTATGGCTTAGTTCTGAGAGGTAAAGTTTTTTTTCTCAAACATTTCTTGTTTCTCTTTCTCTCAGCCATTTCTTGAAATATTTTGGTAAAGTTCGATTTATTTTGGGATTTGCATGGTTTAGTCTGAGAAATTAAGTTATGGTCTGTACAACTTTGTAACGTCGAACCCTCCCACCAGTCATGGAAACATTTGAATGTGACTTGTCTTTGTGAAGTGCTTTATTATGATTTAATGTAGCCCATGCTACCACTAACACCAGTTACATATGTCCAGAGCGTAAGTCAGAATTTATGACACTTCACCTGTAGCTGCCAATGCTTTCTATAAATTAATAGGAAAGCATAAAGCAGCACTGATGTGGAAACATAAAATCTTTATGTGTGTCCTGCTAGAGGCTCAGAGCTTGGTATTTGCCCCACATGAGGTTGATTTTATGAGGGAAGTGGTACCTCTGAGTCAATGGCTGTGATAATATTGTGGTTTAACTTAAGTATATCTTAAGTACTTAAGTACAGAAACCCAGTTAATCATCTTTATTTGTCTTCTACGGATTTAGCAATGATGTTTATTGAGAAAAAACCGACCTTATTTTAAACTGGGTGAAGAGGGAACTGCTGTTTTTACAACTCTCGACAGAGATGAATGATTCTGTAGATTTAAAAACAACTGGTAACTTATGTGTTGTATAATTTTAATTGTGATAACAAATATCTTATCAATGTATAAATGTCTATGAACTTTCTATAGTATAATTTTTGTCCTCTTTGCAAGGTATTGCTGTAAAGTTTTTTCCTTTTATCTGCTGTGAAGCTTACATATAACAGTGCAGACTTCTGATTAATTGAAATGTTGTGACAGCATCTATCTTATTTTTCTAAATATTTAAGTGAACCTGGAATGATGCAAGAATTTGAAATTACATTTTTTTTCAACCATTTTAAAACCATTTTACAGTTTGTGTATTCATGATTTTTATAGAAACACGATAAGATTTGTCGGTTTGATGTAAGCTTGGCATCTTCAACATAGCTATTTACTCATTCACATTCACTGTAATTCTGTCAATATTTTTAACCGTGTAAAACAAAGACACACAGTACATAAAAAATCTGCTACTTGAGTGTTCTCTTCATTGTGGCATATAATTTTAAAAGATTCAAAACCAAGATTATTTTAGATAGAGGAGTATAGCTTTTACATCTACAGTAGGTGGCCATAAGTATGTTCTAAAAATTTATTTCACTATATACATCGTTAGCAATTCTGCATTTGTTTGATTTTGTCCTCTGAATTTGGTAGACATCCAAAATAAAATGAAAAATGGCACATTTAACCCTGGGAGTCTGGGCTTAATTTTGATCATATTTTCGTTTGTTGACATCCATAAATTACTTAAGTATCGATTATTATGGTGGTTATGTATTACATCACAGAATTTCTGCCAAATGAGTACCAAAACATCAAATTTATGTGAATAAAAAATTGGATAAAAGACAAATTCTCTAGGAGTTATTGAAAAAAAACATGAATTATGCAAACATACTTGTGGCCAACTACTGTACATGTATTATCTATGGACATGGAAAATGTATGGTGATTTAAATTTCAGCGCAGACGTATCCTTGCACTGTGTTTTGAATCCGGTATGAACATTTATTTTCAATTTAATCTGTTGTAGCTAGAAAGCTATGGGAAAATGACGTTAGTTGACTCATTACTTTTGGCATGGGCTGTAGTCCTGTGCTGTGATACTGCTTCTCACTTAAATTTTTAATATGTAACTAGCATGACCAAAACTACTGTAAAGCATGTCACATACTTGTCAAATGAGATTATTTTGTTATATCTAGAAAAAAAAATGAATGTTAAGTATGCGATATGTCTATAAATTTTTATATACCTATATATTTAGTACTAGCATAGACAAATAATACACACACGTGTGTGTATGTGTGTATATATATATATATATATATATATATATATCAATGTGTTCCATCTGTTATTATCAAAAGTTCGTTATATCAGTGTTTATATACCCCTGTCATTTAGCTGATTGGAATTAGGTATCATGTTAACCAATATAAGCCGATATGGTTAATCACAGGTATCATTGTGACGTAAAATTAAGATGTGACACTAAAACCATGATATGCCATCTAAAACCATATATCACACACGTATCCATCCAGCAGTTATAAATAGATAATGGTTTGACTAGATCAAAAGCAAGAGCTGCAACATTTGGTTCAGTTCTCAAATAACAAAATTTTATACCATGTCCACATAACCATCTTTGTTAAATCTAATATTGGCAGATATTTTTAAAAGTTACTCAATATTTTTCTAGATGATCGTTTTATCCTATTGCTTTTTTTCCAAATTGGTTACAGCAAAAACTGACCATAAAGTAACTACCTATTCCAACTACAATTTTTCCATCTGAGACGAGAAGTTTTGTTTACCTCTCTTATTGAAGAATTCAATGTCTTTTTTAATCAAAATTGGTTATGGCTGTATCTATCTAACTATTGTTTCAAAACTCGTACAATAAATATTTTATAATTAAGTGTAACTGTCATTTTAGAATTTATAGAAATGTTATTTTACAGGGTAAATTACGATGTAGTAAAATTATGATAGGAATGTTATATAATGTACCCATTTTATTTACTGTTTAATTTTCTGTTACGTAACAAACCAGTGTCTTTAATTTTATTCATTTTCCTTTTTTTTATTGAATGTCCTATTGTGCAAAACCACTGACTGACAACCGCCATAGTGTCATATATTGAATTGTTCATATCTATCTGGAGTAATGACATTTTGTCGTAGGTATAGATATTATTTATTCGTGTACTTAATGTCATGTATCACTCTCCTTTGACTCATTGTCGTGTGTCGAACATTTAATTTATTCTGAAGAAAGCGTAATTTTCTTCTTGTTTTGAAAGTTTTTGCCACTAACACAACATCTTTATATATGTGGCTCTGTCCATCCTTTGGCTGTTTGCATAAGTTTGTCATTTTCTTACCTACACTCAATACATTTCTGGCATCAAAAATGGCTAATAAACCCTAAACATGGATTTTTCTGCTGTGTTATAATGAAGAATTTGCAGTTTTGCTATATTAACCATTGAAACCAATTTAAATTAATTGAAGTTTGTCATAACAAGATATTGCTATGAAGGGACATGTATTATAGAGTTCTAGTTTTTACGGAAGTATAGTACAATTAATAGTCTTTTTCAGATTTGAAAATGTTGGAGCTTATGACAGCGATGTGCGTCTATGTTAATATTGTACAAAATATTTATTAACTTGATTTGAGGTGTTTGTCATTTTTTGTAAAACCAGAAGTTTATCTTTATTTTGTTGTTGCTTCAGTATGCTGTCATTCGTAACTTAGGTCATAGAATGACCATCATAGAAAATGTACGATTCTATAACCTTATCTGAAATATATTTAAAAAACGGACATCAATTTTGTCATTCTTTACCATAGGACTTATTTACAAAACACGAGCTGCTGGAGCAGAGATTTAGGGGTCGATGAAATTATCAAGTGTCAGATACCTTTGAGAATTTACCCGTACTGAATTTAGATCCAATTCGCCACCATAAATATAAAATCTTTGTTTGTCCATGAACCAAGTAATTTATCTCAAAATAACAGTTTTCTGTCAGTGTGACTAGAAATAACATATGATTTCTCAAATGTCAAATGTATAAGTTTAAACATACGTGATATGCAGGAATGCCTCGGTTATTCCGTAGGACATGGATATTTTAATTTTCTTAAAATGTTAATTTTTAGTATGCAAAAATAAACCGGAATATGTAATTTCCACTCGAAGTATCAGTCTTGAGGACGAGTAACGTTAATACACCTACCTACAAGTACGTGTATATACAAAGATATGACCATTATATCCATGTTCCTTTTAATTCGGATCCACGTTACATGCATGTCCTTATCTCATTTCTATATTTCAGTATTTCAGCGCTGCCTGTACCAAATATTCTCAAAAACGTTTATAAAACAATTCTTGGTAATAGTTTGCTCGTTTAACTTTAAAAATTCTGAATTATTTTTTTATTGTTAATGCATATATATTTTTAATCACAGGTCACGTGATTATATGACGTATGAGAAATGTAACGCCAATGCAAATATACCCCTTTACTAGAATATAGGGATGGAGATGGAAAAGATGTTGGTAGGTGGTTATTTCCGTGTAAAAGCAACAAACTAAGGCAGCTGCCATAGATTGTGGTGGAATGGGGTTACAAGAGTGATTTTAATTAACAAGACTTGTTAGTAATCGATGTTAGATAAATATTATTTCTTGTATATTTAATGCATACATTTTTCTATGTATTTTAACTGCGAGTTTTTGGCAATGTACATTGGTAAATTTTAATCCATAGTATTTATGTAGGTCATGTTGTGTACATTTTATCATATATATTTTGAAGTATAAACTGCTTTTTGTTAGGCGATATATGTCATGAATATTAAAGTAGAAAAAACTCGAAATATTCATTTTGTTATATGTTCAAGTGTGACGGAATGTTGTCTGTGTATGTTCAGTGTTGATCGAAATGAGAACTTGACTGGCTCAGCTGAGCCTGTATCGCTCACGTAAATCAATTTGAAATGAGCAATTTGCATCATATGTACAATCTATCCTGCAATTATAGACCTTTTGACGTTCCGGCACTTTAGAACCTAGTGAAAACTACATGTATTGAGTTAGGAGTTCCCATTTCTTAGACTAATATGCGATGTCTGTGGAAATGTGACAATTGGCTTTCCTGTAGTCTACTTTATTTCTGAAAGATGATCATTAAAGTAACATTTTCGGAAGTCTCCACAGAAGTCCCCAACCACCACAAAATTCCAAATGGTCGTAAGAAGGAGAGCAGTCATCTTGACAGAGGAAGATATTTGGAATTGTGGTGCTTGTAGAGAATTCATGAATTTTTTGTTTGCCATGGGGGGGGGGGGGGGTTTAAAGTGTATCAGAAAAAAACACAGATTCTTCAGAAAATCCCCTTTTCTATGCCATATAGGACAAGTACAATAAAAGGGGTAATTTTACCCCAAATTGCTGATAAGCTGAGATATCACGTGTGATCTCCGAGGAAACATTAGTAACATATTGGAAGATGTTCCCTAATAGAAGAAGATGTATTTAAATAATTTATTTTTTTGTAAAACACCTCATTTGATTTGATGAAAATGCTAGGTTAAATCTGTATTACCTACTTTGGTATCAAGCGAGGAACTACGTCAGTCGTTGCTAG
Organism: Atrina japonica; assembly: GCA_030159075.1. Lineage (NCBI taxonomy): Eukaryota > Metazoa > Mollusca > Bivalvia > Pterioida > Pinnidae > Atrina > Atrina japonica. Next base: position 13,181 of record BROG01000598.1, on the reverse strand, counting down.
GACAACAAGTGCAGCTGTTCAGTATTATTATTCTTGCGCTTCGTCATCAATTGTTTTTGTGTTGTATTTCTTAAATGCAATAAAATTTCAAAATTGAATTTAAAGGTTTGGTTTTTTTTTCGCTATTTACTTTTTCGTAAAGCGTACTCATTGGTTATTTTTCTGTAAACAACAGAAAAGTTAATGTTAATCCTTAGATATAGATAATTGTTGGGAAACTGATTTTATGTATTGAGCATTTTGATGCGAAAACAATCGTATAGTGACCATGTAGATTCTGACTCCTCACCATTTTTCTAGTTTCGAAACAATTCGCTACAGCGTCTATCATGATATTAATCATATTAGGTGGAACCTTAAACTTGAATCATTTGAATAAAGAAATCTTTATATTAAGCCTACTATGCATTTGCACAATTTAGGATCTACTTCCGACACTCGCATGAATACAAAGATCCATAATATCGATTTTTGTTAAGGGAGATAACTCCCCAGTTAGCATCGCAGCAACTGAAGTTTTCGAATCCGGTTGGCAAAGGATAGCAATAGAAGCCAGTGTCTGGTAAAACTACTCGCCTCTTATTTTCACTGTCTGCCTCACTTTTTCGAAAAGAAAAACTATTTTGGTTTTATCCATTCGACATTGTATATTTCAAGACAAATTAATAATGTTGTTGATAAACTTCTTATTTATTTATGATATAAATGCTAAGTCAGTAATCGTCGGGAATTTCACATCCATGTGCATATCAATAATATTATACTCATTCTCTTCTTCATATTTTGTAAATGCAAATGGAATCTAGACATTATTTACATTATCAAGAATTAATTACTTTCAATGGATGTTGATTGGGGTATCAGAAAAAGATAGTATGAAATACAGGTATGCTTTATCAGGCGTGTATAGCTATTTATAGTTTACCTGTTGTATCGCCGAATTGTTGGGTACTGTAAAAATCAAAGTCGAGAAACTACTGAGTGTTATCGTGATCTATATGTTGTCACTCCTGTACTCTTTTTAAACTACTAGTTTTATCAGCTACAGTTGGCAATCCACCTAAATTTACTAGATTGTTAGATTTTCTAGGCATGCTAACATACCGACAATGAACTGTTTGATAATGATATTGATATTTCTTGCCTTTATGGAAAAGAACAGACGTCTCTATCTTTCATAGAAATGCAAGCTCACGAACATATTTTTATCTTATTGTATAGGCCAACTGGGTCCGAAGTCATCAAATGTACTCAATAACCAAGCTCTGAATAGGAACCACATTATTATTTTTATCATTCACAAACACATTAGGGTCACACTTAAGTTTTCTCTGAAAAATGAATGAATAAATACATTTAGTAGGGTACTCATATTTTTTGTACGTATTCAATCAGTGTATTTAATATTTTTTAAGTTTTCTTCAAATGAGCAATAACTTTGACAATTTACAATTTGTATGCCATCAATAAACAAATACATGTATATCTTTTTGCAGCATTGGTTTCGTATTTTACCATATAAAAATCATGAAAAGTAAAAATGGAGAGGTACCAATTGATAATCGAAACCCAAGTCCTTTGAAACACGACAAATTAGATGTGCAATGAACTCAGCATGAAGAACAATTGCGAATTCCAAACGGGATAGAACCAGGTACCCGGAAGGAGTCAGCGTCCCCTGCTGGCATGCCATACCCGTCGCAAATGTTCCATGGAAACCTATCTAGTTCGATGAAAAGGTAAAGTTCGGTGAAATTGTCATCAGTTACTTGTATATATGATTGGTGAAAGTGAGTCACTGTCTGTGGTCGTGCTCCAGAATACTATCTAATATTACTGAGAGGGGGGCTTCATATTGTTTAACAAGATCCACGTATCTACCATAAAATTTCTATAACGACAATTTCAAACGTTCAACAACGTAACCTATTGTAAGTGGTTTTTTGGCAAGTCGTTTCGCTCTCAGAATAAAACATTCATAAGAAGAGCATATCCTGGCATAACGTATAAGTTGTGAAATGAAAACGCCATAGGCAGGATAATATGAAATATTACTACTTAGAAACGGGAAGTTCGTGATATGGAATTTGAAATCGTCGCGTTTGTCATAAAAGGGGGTGTGAAGATGACCATCCTTTCCAATCGACAGGAGTAAATCTAGGTGTAAAGCAGATGTATTGCTCTCTGTCGTCTTATTGATCTCTAGCTCAACAGGATACATCTGGCCAAGTAATTCTTAAATTCTGAATTATTTATAGACAGGACGTCGTCGATATACCTGTAAGTAAAATTGAACCGAGATGCTAACAATTTATTTCCCTTGGAGAGCATGGACTGTATAAATTCCGCTTCATATGAATACAAAAAGATGTCAGCCAGGAGAGGTGCACAATTGGTACCCATTGGAATGCCGACAATTTGTTGGAAAACTTTTCCCGCAAAAAACACAAATATGTTGTCTACTAGAAACCCCAGCATCTTGATGATATCATCTTCAGTGTACTTGTTATTGGAATCAGAGTAGCCCTTCACAACATAAGGTCCTTCATGACCTAACACTAAATATTTATACCTGCGATTTCCATTTTTGTATACAAAGGAGTTTTGTATAATAGATGTTAATCTATTTTTGAGTTTTTGATGAGGAATTATTGTACAAAGGGTCGAAAAATCAAAAGACTTGATGCTTGTAATATATTTGGAATTTGGATACGTTAAATGTTCCAACAATTCTTTTGAATTCTTTAGGATCCACATCTGATTGTCTCCGCTTCTTGAGTAGGCCGTTGTACAGTACTTTTGAACACATTGTCTAATATGTGTAAGTAGTTTGGTGAGTAAAATAGATAAAGGCTTGATGGAGCACTTAGATGACCCCGCAATGAAAGGCGTACTCTTCACATGCGTCCATAATAATTTCAAAGTTTTTGCACCATGTAAACGAGACAGGTTCCCTATATTTCTACAGACTAGCTTTGTAATTGAAGATTTTAGAGGCAACTGAACGCGTATGGCTATAGGAAATAGACGGTGAATCTTTGTATTGGAAGTATGAAGGGATTTTACATTGGACGGATTTTTGGTTCAAAATATTGCTTATATTCAAAGCGTCAATGCCTTTATTGGCAAATTTGACCTTAAGGAACGGACGATTACTCGTTTCTTTATGTTCATTAGTCCTGACAGCTTTGAATAATCTGTTATATGAGATGTTCGAAATGATACCATGAATTCGATACCATGGAGAACCAGCATCAGTAAAATATACTGTCATCGTAGATTTGTACAAGTCATGTAATTTTTTCAAAGGGAGTGAGTACAGTTTTGTACGAATATGATGAAGACCTAATTGACGATTTACAAATGGTAGAAGACCATCGAATGTGACATTATGGATATCGGGCTTGTTATATTTCCTTGGGCCATGGCTACGATGTCTTCTACTGGTTCAGTCAAACAGATTTAAAACATTTACTGATTGGAATCCAGGACTGGAGAGATTCCCTACGCTATCAATATCATCATTGAAACCATATGGTGCAGCAGTTCCCAGGTGTCTAATTCAATGTTCTTGCCGTTTTCGTCAAAAAGGGGTGTTTATGTTAGGGTTGTTTGTGGGGTGATACATCTTTTCTAAAATGCGGACTCTCAGGGAAAGGATGGAATGATTAGGCAGATTGAAATGTCTGTATAGTAACTGGTTACCGCCATGATTAATCTGGAATCGATGCCGGGACATACTACTTCATAAATGTCCCTTGGTTTTACCCACATATAATAGCCCACAACGAGAAAAGAAGTTACTTGAGCTTGAGTACTGAGTAAATTAGTGTGGCATCGGGCCCAGGCTTTGCCATATTTTCAAGTGCTCAACGTCATTGTGGCCATTCAAGCCCGTGATATTAATTAGTTGAGTCCGTTATCTTATATTCTGCTTAACTCGTATCGGCTCAGTACATCAGTTATCATATCAGTTTATTTTATGTTTTCATGCACATCTTATAATGATTCAAAGTAAAAATGAAGAAGTACCAATGGATAGCCGAAACTCCAATTCCATTAGAACACGACAAATCGGATATACAAATGGTCTCAACATGAAGGACAATTGCGAATCACAAACGGGAACAGGTATCCGGAAGAAGTCAGCGTCCCGTGCTAGCATCCCACACCCGTCGCAAATATTCCATGAAAACATCTCGAGGTCTGTGAAAACGTCAAGCTCGATGAAAAAGTCAAGCACGGTGTAAAGATTAATATAATAACGGTCGCAAACCAAACTGTACATAGATATACTGTTATCAAATTTTCCATAAAATAAATTTTGCACATTTACAAACTCATGAAAGAGAGATTAGATCAATCTTGACAGTGACAACTATGCTGACTTTTTAGAACATTGTATTCTGATTATTTCTTTCTTCTTATACTTTCTATGTATATATTATAGTTTTTAAGATGTAATAGAACAAATCATTCGTCCAGAAGCTTCTAAATCAAGAGAAGAAAAAGCTAGCAATGGTCTTTAATTTGACATTTAGATATATCGATGACGTTTTGTCATTTTTTTGTGTTTTGTCAATAATTCCAATTTTCATACATATGTCAAACTGATATATCCCAACGAACTAGACACAACAGAATCAAACGCAGGCTCTTCCTACTTGGACATTTTAATAACTATAGACACAGACAGGAAATTAACAATTAGGGTATACGACAAACGCGACGATTTCGACTTTCTCATAGTAAAGTTTACGCATTGAAGTAAAATGTATCTCAATCATATGGTGTTTATATCTCACAAAAATTCCGATATGCCGATCATATTCGATATACGAACATTTTATATCGTGATAAACTTCTTACTGACAAGTTATTGGCACAGGGTATAGAAAATCGCGTTTAATGTCAACGTTCCACATATTTTACGGTCGGTATAATAGCCTTGTTTACATTACTCTGTTTCACTGAATGAAATGTTGGGTAGTATTATTGAGATATCTGTGCCAATTATCCCGATGATTTCTTCCTCACTTATTTCATTTTAATTTTACTGTGGACTCACGGCCGGTGTGACCGCTCAACAGGGGATGCTTACTCCTCCATGACACCTGATCCCATCTCTGGATTTCCAGAGGTCCATGTTTGTACAATATCACCACATTTATATACATGTATGTATCCTTGACATCCAAAAGATTTATAATTTGGTATCTAAGATTTTATATGATATCACTAAAATGAGAAATAACTACCATAACTGGTAATCTGGTCATTTTTGTAATGGTGCCTTCTTGTAATGCGAACATACTTGCTACTTAACTGTTTCTACCTAACATAGTTTCCTAGACAATACTTACAACATCTTATTTCCATTAGTGGAATTCTTCATATTTAAGGCGCTTATAGTAGTGTCTGAGGGTTATCGTGTAAACAAATGAACTTCAACATGGCGGCAAATACAAATCACCGTAGTTTACAATTGAAATCCAAAGGTATTCCACATTCCAACAAGAAAAAAGATGAACTTGTTGACCTATGTGCGATTGCAGACGCATTAAATTTGCCCAATGATGAGTGTCTGACACAGCATTTATTTCGAGTCCTTTTCGTCTTATTAAATATAGCCACTTTTTGCGACTATTGTCTACCTTTGGCAACTGGTAAAATCGAATATCTGTTTTTTCTGCAATCCGAGAGGCAGTCTACTGTGATGCAGTGTTTCACTGGCATATTTGACATCCATTTCAATCTATCAAGCTACTTTAATTTTATTTACACGTTGTCCCTGTAATCTTGTGAGATCTCGTGTGATTTGTGGTATTTTTGTTCTTTGTGTCAAAAGAATGATCACAGGGCGGTAACTCTGATACGGTGGTAATAAGAAGTAATCCACTGAAAATGGGGAAAACTCCCCTGATATTTGCCGTGTTGTTGACTTTTAGATCATCTGACCTAAAGGGTCTGGTAAGCTGTTGCCACCATTTGTTGTCCGCCCTTTTAAAATATATTTCCACACAAAACAGCTACATGTAAATCATTTGAGATCCAATTTTGCTTGCGTAATTAATATGGATGTAGATTGAAGTTGTTGTTGATTTCAATGGTTATTATAAACCTACATATCTGTCTTACCCCTGAAATTATAGTTGGTCCTGCCAATTTCAAAGAATGGTTAAGTCCACTGTCAGAATTCAGATAGTGTATAATTTAGTATAATACTTCTGCAATAATTTTACATGCAATATAAAGTTGTTCATTCCTGAATTATGACAGCAGACCATACGTCTTATTGATTTAGATGAGTCTAAATGTGATCATAGGGGCTGATGAATTAAAATTGTTTGTTGCTGAAAATGGTTGTCCACTGGCCTAGAATTGATTACAGAGCTAAATAAAATGAAGTAGTACCAATGGATATCCGAAATTTAAAGTCCATGATAATACGACAAAGTAGATACAGTGAAACTTGTATATAAAGACCATTAGGGACACAACAAAACCAGTCGTTCTAGGGAGGTGGTCTTTATATAGAGGTTGATTTGTACATTAATGGTACTATTTGGGACAGCAAAACAGTCTTTATGACCAGGTGGTCTTTATACACAGGTGGTCGCTAAAGTAGGTTCTACTGTATACAAATGTGTCAACATGAAGTACAAGCTACCGAATGAGTACCTAACGGTACAGAACTAGGTGTAGCTAAATAGACTACGTCACCAGTATGTATTGGTCCAAACAGACAAAGCTTCACACAACTTAACTCTGTGTTATAATAACTTTGTTTTTATTGTCTTTTAGAAGAACTGGGGTTCAATTCCATTTCTGACAATCCTACACATACACACATGACCCACATCAATGGGTGAATTACATCAGAACTTATGTATTTGTAAAAAATGTTCTTTGATATATACGTATCTACAAAAGATAGTGGTTTCGAGCTACCATGCCTATATCGATATCTAAATTTCATTAAAAACCCCGGCACTCCTTACCAAGATTGTGGCAGTCTTCAAATAAATATCCTTGTCCTACGGATGAGACAGTAAAAACCGAGGTCCCGTGTCACAGTAGGTGTCGGCACGTTGAAGAACCCTCACTGCTCATTGGCCGTGAGTGCCGAGCATAGGCCAAAATTTGAAGCCCTTCACCGACCTAGTCCTTGGTAATCATAATTTGTATCTTGTTCGATACTTAGCAGAAGTTCGATCAATCTAATTAATCAAATTATAACTTCAGGGTTTCCTCATCCGTGGCCAAGTGATTAGAGCATCACGTTTAGAACCATGAAGTCTCTGACTTTCCAGTCCTACTGGAACCTAACCTGAATGTTGTGAGAAAGTTTGCCAGTTTACTTGCGGAAGGCTGTTGGTCTCTTCCCGGGTACATTGTAACTTGGTTCTCTCTTCCACCATTAAAAGCTGGCCGCAACCATATAACTGAAAAATTGTTGTCTGTGGCGTAAAACACTATTCAAAATTCAATCAAAAGTACTGACAAAGCTATCAAAACATTATCCAGATACTTTGGTTGTCATGCAAAACATCAAAATTTATCAGTGAGGCACTGACCTAATTAAATGATCAATGCAGTGATTGTATAATTAAAACAAGTGAATATCTATGTAGGTCAATATTATAGATTCCTCTCGTAAACCACAACATGACGCTTTCATACTTCCTTTAGTATCATTCTTCCTATTATTATCTTCATTAATAGGCCGCGTAATCAAATAGATTCCATATTTAGTTGTAAAATTAAAACAATGAACTATATTTTCGGTAGGCGCTAGATTCTGTTTGCATGATTAGCGGTAAATAGTCTGTAACGATTTATGATTTTTTTTACCTTAAGTCTTCCGGCTGATCGGTTGATATATATATACTGCATTACCGATATATATATATATATATATATATATATATATATATATATATATATATATATATATATATATATATATATATATATATATATATATATATACATAAATATTATACATACACAATTGCATTGGAGAATGATTCTAGTTACATATCAGAATAACATGTTTCAAATGCATGTACTGGCATAAGTATTTTACCGGAGTTAAATAGATAAATACTATTGAAATACATGATAAATTATGCAAAACAGCAATATTATGTTTAACATGCATTTGCATGTAACTTATTACATATAATATCATACTGCATTACCGATATATAGTATTGTCATCATCTTGCATTTCTTTAATGTCGTAAATACCATAAACATTTTACAGTACGATGACATTTGTAAGTAGTATATCTAACATGAAATACAATAAAACTTTGGTAACTAAAATGTGCATTAGATATAGTAAAAATAATATTACTTTATTAATGAACTTTATTAAAACGTTTACGTTTGTAGTATATTATGTCTTATGTAAATAAGATTCATTTCAAATCTTGGCAAACCGAAAACGAGCACACGACCACATATGTGTAGTCGTTTATCCACTTTCACTCTACCAAAACCGGAAACGAATAAACGACAACAACATACACAGTGTTATTCGTAAGTAGTATAACAAAATACATAATAATACTTTGCTAGTATGCATTAAATATACTTAAGATAATTTTGATTGAACTTTATTTAAAGCGTTAACAGTTGTATTAGACTTTGTCTTAAAATTCGCGCTGAATTAAAAAAAATTACATAAATTGTTAATGTCTTTAATATGATCAACATTCAATAATTCTACAAATTTGAACACACTTGGTCGTCTGCGATAGTAAGGTTTAATGTATTTATTTCTTAAATCATTATATACTGGACATTTAAGAATAAAATGGAATCCATCCTCTATATCGTCTAAATTACACAGTGTACATTTTCTATCTTGTCGGTCAATATTTCGGTAACGCCCGTATTCAATTTGTAATTTATGTGGAGATAACCAAATCTGTGTTAGTTCTTTTATATACCCAATATTCTTACATAAATATGCCTGTAATTTAAAACCGTATATCAGATACCTATATAACATATGCATAAAAGAAGCAGTTATTGTCCCATATAAAAAGGGTGGGTATATTTCGGAAATTCTGCTTTTAATAATGTTATGATGGTTATCTACGTTCCAAATATACCCAAGACCAAGTGTATTAAGTTCTCTTCTAATATTAACTAACCATATATATATTCATTCTGTTTCATATTCTCATAACAAGTCGTTAATATACAATTTTTAGTGATTACAAGATTTATCCAAGTCATATCATTACAGGTTTTTCTCTTGACACCAAGCATAATTTTACAAAATGATAAGTGAACTTTTTCAATATCGGAGAATGAAATCTCCAAATATCAGAAGCGTAACTCATAACACTGTTAACATAATTATCAAAAATCGCCAGCTTGGTTACAATATTGGAAGAGCTTTCCTACCGTGTTTTGTTATTCTTTTTTTTTTTGTGAATTTCCAGATTTACCATTGTAAGATAACAAAAATAATAATTAATAAGTCATGATAATTAAACTCATTAACAACATCTTATTCATCACCGTTGTAATACCACTTGTCATACACTCTTGATCTATTACCATTTCTAAATACAATGATTTTTGTTTTATCGCTATTAACAATTAAATCCCACTTTGCAGTATAATGTCCTATGACATATTTGTAATTTTGTAAAAATTCAAACATGCATGAATGACGATTGTCAATCGTCATTCATGCATGTTTGAATTTTTACAAAATTACAAATATGTCATAGGACAATAACTATGTAGAGCATCAAGTAAGCTCTGTAAACCTTCAGAAGATTCGGCCAGCAAAACCGTATCATCGGCGTACATTAAAAGAAAGATATTGTCTGTATTTCTTTTGGACAATTTTCGGACATAAAATGCAATTCCATATCATTTACATACATGGAGAATAGAATTGGTGAGAGTACTTCGCCTTGAGAAAGGCCGGCATTACAGGTGAACAATTCAGAAAGGCTATTGTTATATTTTACTCCACGTTTTACTTTTTCATATAGGGAACGAATAATTTTCAATATTTTACCTTCGATTCCCTGATGTATCAATTTATACCATAAATTACTGCTATTTATAAAATCAAATGCCTTTCTATAATCTATAAAACAACAATTTTCTTTAGCGTTCTTTGAATTAGGGATTAAAGAACAAAAATGGCGTCTACTATAGACATGTTTTTACAAGAACCAAACTGAGCATCTGTTATAATTCTGGTCAACTGTAAGCAACCTATTGTTCAACACGGAAGTGAACAATTTACCTATACAACTTTGTATTTATCTGTATTATTTACAGCACCTTTCTTAAAAACAGAATCTATACTACCAACAGACCACGCAGACGGAAAATGTCCTGATTCAAAAATATTATTAAAAAGTAATATCAAACAAGGCATTAAAATATCCTTACAAGTGATTAAGAATTCATTCAAACTACCATTATTACTATTTGCCTTGTTTTTACTTAATTTACCAATAGCCTGTGCTATTTCACTTTCACTTATTATACAATCTAGTTCCTCATAGACTGATTCGTAAGAATTCACATCATAATCTTGTTAAAAAATCTGTAACATCAGTATTACTTTCAGATTCTGCAGATGCAAGATTGAAGAAATGCTTATAAAAATCATTTATATCTAAATTTATAGTAGAATTCAATTTCCGCTTCTTGAAGATTTTATAGAATATACAATGAATATGTTTACGTAGATATTCTACCATATTACCTGGTTGATATTGATATTCCCGTCAACCTTTTTAAATTGTTTCGTTTTCTGTAGCAAATTATTACGGTTATGACATGACTCGCCTCTGTGCAAACTATCGAATCGCTGGAAATCTTTGAGATCGACACTAACAAACACATGCACACTTGTGAATACCTCATCGTGTATGTATTATTATATTATAAACTTAATACCAAAGTTATAATGCTCAAGACGATCGATTTCATCTACAGTACAATTATTCATAAAACATAATTGATAAACTTTGAAGTCTTTTTTTATTTTGCAAGGATCTTTTCTAACAAATCAAAGATCACAAATTTTCAACTTGAATTTGTAGTTTAACAGGGGTGTATCTCGTATTAGATTTTAGTGGATTGAAATTATCTTTCATGCTCCGATGTGAGATACATTCTATATTGAATTGAGAATTTTATACCAACTAAACGATTTGACTTCGTCACCTCTCACATCTCTCGCCACCCCGTTTTTCTGATATGTCGCGTAGAGGATTAAACGCAATCCGCTATGTGGATGACCTCTCGTAGGTGTGTAATGTTCAACCAATGAAAACGCTACTTATAAAATTTTGAAAGTTTATCGCATGGCAAAGAGTTCTATAAAAAGGAAACCGTCAATCCATTTAATGTTTAAACCTATCCAAGGTTCTGAAAAGATTACTCTAATTTCGGATTTTGTCGTTTATAATGTTAAAAATATTTACATCTCTTTGCCATTTGATCGCTTACAAGATTGCGTGTGTCGCGTTTATATGGTCAAAGATGACACACCTACGAAGTCATCCGCACGTGTCCGCAGCTGGCGTTAGATCGTATACGCGACATAAGAAAAAACGAGACTAAGATTGAAGTACACTGATGTTTATATAGATTTTTTTTTCAACAATATACTTGTAAAACGTTAATCTTTTTCCCAAACCGTCGGCTACCTGAAGGATACTTACTGTGTCTCTTTTCTAGCCAACATGTTTCTTTATTTATGTGAAGTGTAGTTGATTCAGAAACCGTAGTCTTTAACATGACATTTAGAAATGACGACGATGTGCTGTCAATATTGACATTTTCCATACGCAATATATCATACTAGAAATCAAATACACCAGTGTTATCAAACGTGATGATTTTGACTTTTCTATCCAGATGTATATCCGTTTGAACATACAGTACTCGAGATTATTCAACTTCCGTTCATTTCATCGGTAAATAACGAATAAGTTGTTTTCACAAGGATATTAGGAATGACGTTAAAATTTCGCTATTTTTACGGTATATATCGTGACATTGTTGGTTTTTGTAATCGTCTATACCGTGGTAATGCAGTATTACAGTATTACTAATTTGTTTGGATTTGAGTACGGGTGGATGTGACTGTTCTGGACGGGATTTAATCACAGGTGACAACTGATCTAATCTCTATCCACAGGTCCGTGTTTGTTCAATATTCACTGTCTGTATATTGCTTTATGGACTTCCTTCCAAATAACACCTTGGTATTTATGTTATTTCCACCCGAGACACAATTGACGTGGTGGTGGTTTTGATACAAATATTTTGGTTATGTTTATCTCCCCTTGAATTACTTAGTATTCCTGAAGTGCTCATATAGCCCCGTAGTACACAATCATAATTGTTATTATCGTAGCAGTACCTAAATCGGGACCTAGCAAATGCATTGTCGGTACTTCTAGGACTTTAACTTTTACTTTGCCACGAAATATTCTGTAAATGAGCTGATATATATTCGAATAATCTGAGATTTAGCTTAAGTCATTAAAGGAATAATCTGTTGGTAAAAAAATAATGGTACAAAAAGAAAATTGATTTCAGTTACTGAAAGAAACATTTAAACTGAATACCATTGGCTACACGGAAGTGAGTGAATTACATTCTTTGTTTCTGCATTGCATATATTTAGAATCCTGGAAAATAGTTTGAAACAGACAATGTATCTATAGATGACATAAAAGTCAAACCTATGACGGAAAGGTGGGAAAGATTTCTATACAAATTCCGTTTAGACAATTCATTTCCGTATGAAACATATGTTGGGTAAGGACTACAAACCTTCTGAACTTCGTGACACGTAGATCAGGTGCTTGTAGATAGTGTCAGGAGATATTTTCCTACTACCATTGTTTGACGTCACAACATGTCCTCTGAGATTAACCACATATTCCTATATTTGCCATATTCAAAATTAACAAAACGAAGGACACCATTCAGTGAGCAGTATTTAATTATTTTGCAGAATTTGATGCCAAAATATATGATGTGGTGAGTCTTATTGTCATGAAAATACCTGAAACAAATTTTAAAGCAGATATTTGTATGTTTGGACACCTTTCTGGTCTCAAATTTCCTAAAACACAAGTAACCTGTACTGGATAAAAACATATCGTGCCGATGAA